>OY728163.1:854104126-854704126 GCA_963277665.1 Viscum album | reverse complement strand
AAAATCCAATAGATTAATCCAAATTTATTGTCTTGTTCCATGGGTCCATATTCCATACACGGTTCATCAAATGGATGTCTAGTTCTTGAGACGAGGCACTTTAAGGGTTTATGGGCACTGTTGGGCCCGAGTCCAGTTCGACCCAGTCGGCTCGACCCAGCCCGACCTAGTCTTGTTTAGGTTTCCGCAGACTCAGCCAGCAAGGACGAGTATATACTGGACCACAAAAATGTGTGGCCCAGCCTGTATAGTGTGGGTCCCACAAAGGGGAGGTTCGGCCCACAGGGGGGGTGCTGCCCGACATGCAAAGGGGTGGCCCGGCCCATAGGGGGCGTAGCCCCTCCGGTGTAGCGCTGCCCAACCAAATTGTAGTATCCTAATGGAGGGTGGTACAACCATGAAGGGTGTGGCCCACGTTGCTTATTTTAGGTGGCTCAGGGGAGCTACTCCCTATAGATCTCGAATGAAAACAGGACGTTCTGCTTTTAAAGAGGCAGTGCCACATGTGCACCACTCGGTCATCGTGGAACCCTGTGAAGGTGAGAGATCCACCCCTCCTCCATGGCTTCAGTCGTGGTCTCCTGCTCCTCGGTAGTTTAGGAGAGCGCGCGACCCTTCCCTTCAAAGGCTGACCAACAAGCAGACTGCCTTCTCTATCTGGTGTGGCTAATGAGTTGTAGCCCCTTTGCACACTGGCGGCACGTGACAACACGCAGCACCTCCTCCACGGCTTACTGATTCTGGCCAATCTAATGTCTAAAGGAGATTCATATCATGGCCTCCTCTGGCGGTGTGTGTTGGCGTGTTTCCTCCTTTATAGATGGTTGGTGTCTCCGTGATGCCAGTATTCCACGGAAGGCCCAAGGGTAACATTGTTGTGGAGGGTTCGGGCCAGGTTTGTAAGGTCCGCACCCTCCAACTTAGTTGGTGAACAAAGGGAGGATAAATGGGTTTAACAATTTCATATATTAAAAAAACCCCCACAAGGATGCCCTGTAACATACTCTTGCAAAAAGAATGATTCACGGATCAACCTGTTAGTCAGTCGACCCATGTTCTTCTTATAATTTTCAAGAATGGTGAAGATGGAATCATTTAAGAAAACATAAACAAATAAACCCCCTACCTAGAATCGTTAGATAAATTCCCTCACATGAAGGTGGTATGATGTTCTTTATCCTTGAAACCAGTTCCCAATGACGCCACTCGTACGTCGCCTTCCAGTTAGTGGTTCAGTGTTGCCTATCAGCTCCCACTAGGACGACATCATCTTCTAAGGGTCTGACATCGTGGTGCTCCATCCGTGCATCGTTCCTTGGCGAAGCTATGCTGGTACCTCCTCCCAAGCTCTACATATATAGGATCGAGGCATAATAAGTAACTATATTGAAAATGAATTGTGGATAATTAATTATTAAGCTTCCTAATTACCCCAAATGTTGTTATTACATATATTAGAGGGTCCACCCATTTAATGGATTGACTTGTCACATGTCCCACCATAAAGACTGTCCATTGGAGGAATAAATTAAAAATAAAATAATAATGTTATTTTATTTATTTTATTAAAAAGTTCCAAAAACAATCCTTTCATCAGACAACTGTGGGAAATGTGATGCCTCTCTGATGTGAATCCTGTCACTATAGATTTAACGGTGCATGCTGATTTTTCATCTGAGAAACGATTCCAAAGTTATAAAACATCACTCTCGTGTTTTCTGAACGTAACTGAAAAAAAGTTCATTAAATTATTAACAAAACCCAACGACCCGTGCCAGTCAAGGTTAGGCTCAGCCGAATTGATACACGCCCCAACAAACCCCAATAGTACACTCATATTTTCAAACTGAGTTACTGTTTAGATGTTATAAATTATACAATATCAATTTTTATCACATTATTATTTTATTTACGGACAAAAAATAATATTCACAAGTTGCCTATGCCGGCCAATGTTAGTATCTTCCTAAAGAGATCATATCATCACTATGTTCGTGGTGGTCTCAGATATTGAATATGTGGTACTATTTGAGAGTTATAAATATTTGTAAAATAAAATAATTTCATTTAATTCTTTTTTTTACGATTATGAAATTTTCGGATTTTCTCACAAGAGGCTCGTGTAGACTAAACAAATGTTGCGCATAGGGTAAACTCATCATCCTAAGCACAATGATGCCCTCAGATTTCTAATCTGGATTTTTTTTTTAGATTTATTCCACTTTTATAGGAAAACTACTAACGTTCTCTATTTAATGTTTAACAAAACTTCAACAAATAATTCTGGGTTATCTAGGACTCTGAATCACGCGCCGTCAGATTTTGTCAACTCAAAATAATTCCATATAATTAAAAAAATTATACAAAACTTCTAGGACATTAAATTTTCCAACCTTAGGGATTTACATCCCCGAAAGACAAAACATTGACTAAAGATACAAATGGGGGTACTGAGTACGAATTTTAACCTCCCACTCCCATGTGCTCTCCTAGAGGTTTCTATGCTGCCAGTGAACGCACACTAGAGGTATCAACAGACCAAGAAGGAGCCTCTCATGTCGATCTTCAAACTCCACTGGGAACTCCATAAACGAAACCCCCATCATCTATGAAAAAATTTCTATAGTGGATAACGTGTTATGAATCATTCATGCATTTACCCAACGGAGACACATTAAAAATACTATACACCTCATGAATCTATGGGGAAAGAGAAAGATAATACACCACCTCACCCACTATACTATGAATCTAGAATGGATTGACGAACCTCAGAGATAACTTTCCCCCTGAGACAAATCTCTAAAAAACTCATCAAGGTGAGACCCGTAGGAAGGAATGGTCCCCCTTCTCTTAACAACATAAGACATCTGTCGGCTCTGACTAGATTTGATTTGTGAACATGTGGGGCATTGTGATACAAACTCTGCCACTCCTTCGTTCCCCCCAGAAATCTGTACTGACATCAGATGTCCTTGTACTTTATTGAAACTCCATGATGCACCGTTAAATGGGATTTATGGATCTCTATCAATGTCCCCTTCTAAAGCATCACTGGTAACATGGTGCATCCTCGTAAGAGGTTGAAATGCTCCCCACCTTCATCGAATACATTCAGATAATATTCTTGAAGATATCAGAGCACATCGGGCCTTAGAGTCAACATCTCATCTTGTGCCACCATGACTCACTGAAGGACTATATGAGTGACTACCATAGACTGAAGGTAGCTGCTCCATCATTTTCTGTGAAGGATATCCACAACACGGCTTGCTGCTCTGGCTCCTCACACAACAGTTGTATACCAGATCTCCTAATGAGTGCTACTGCTACCATAATCCCCCTTCCCAGGAGTATAAACTATCTCAAGGTTGTAGTCCTGGAGGAACTCTAGCCATCATCACTGTCTTAGGTTTAGGTCCTTCTGTGATAAGATACACATGAGACTGTTATGATCAGAGTAAACAATAAATCATTCACCCATAATGTAGTGCCACCACATCTTCTGCGCAAAGACCATTGTGGCTAACTCCAGGTCATGGTATGTGTAGTTCTACTTGTCTGTCTTTTTCTTGGTTCTCGAACGATATGTTGACACTTCTCCATGCACAGGAAAAGATCCCCGTTTTCTTCAATGCTTACAAGTGTTTCTCTACCCTGGAGTATACGGGTACAAATCTCCAGTAGTACCTAGCCAAAGAAGACCTCCCTATCCCTTTAAGGATTTAATCATGGAAACATCTTTTGAAAAGATTTCCCTATGATATTCCCCTCTAATTTTTAATGGAAAACTGAAAACTGTAGCTGCCATGAGGGAATGTCCAACCGGCATAAGAGTGGTCTGCTGCACCCTCCTATGACTGAGTATATCCTATGCTGCTTTGGTTCCCTTTTTTCTCCAACCATGGAAAACCCATTTCCCACATTGTGGATAAAAGAAATTTTTTTTCCTAATATAGTTAATTTGAGTTTGAACCATGGATGTCTACTCCATTCAGAAACTAATGTCGTTTGGACTCAATGCTGCCACCTAGAGGTACCAACCAAATCTCTCTCCTCAAGGTTCATATTACATAGTCAGTGTAAGTGTTATTATTAAGTATCCTCTCAAAGGTATCTCCAGACATGATGTTCAAGTCAATGATTTAACCGGAAACTCTAGGTCATGGACAATATTCATGGATGGAAGGAATTATTGGCACCTGTTTCTTTTGATACAGAAGCTAGTAGTAGACATAGATTGTTCCTATAATCATTCCTGGATTCATTGGGTCATACTCCTTGACTGAATTCAGTAACTCCCTTCCTCATTCCACAAGATCCCTGAGCCTGGTGGGGACCACATTGAGTTGGTGGTTGTAACATGTCGATATGTATACCACCTCATGTTTCTCTCCTAGATGAACACCCACATCTACTTACCTATACATTCATCTATCCCTATCACTTCCTCTTTACAAAAAAATTTACATTCCCAAGTCTCTGAGACTAGCATCAGATTCCTACTTTCATACTGCTATCATTCACTGGACGTATTTGCCCATCTAAAGAACATTTATCCACAAAGTTACACTCTATCACCCTTACATAAGTAGGAATGCATAGAGGATTAGTGATGTATTGGATGTCCCTAAAAACACATCTCTCGGTGGTCCGAGCTTTGAAGAACTCGTAATATTTCATTAATCGAGTACATTGTAATGGTCGGTATGCCTTGATAAATACTCACCTACTGATATGTCATCCTACTGAAGCTATAGAAGCTATAGGGAACTCTCATCCATTAGCACATTATATCAAGATACCCCCTTATATGAGGATGGTTCTCAAGATTGTACTTAGAAAAGTCATATAATTAAATGATCAATATATCCTAAACTCTATCATCATCCGGCTGAGCCTTATAGAAGGCTCACCATCAGGATCACTATTTTATCGAACATCGCCCTAGATTGATGGAATCTCAACCACCTACCCATGCCAGTACTTAGCTACCTGTGAGTCGGGCTCACCTCAGAACCTAACGAGTATCTGATACTGAAACTCATGTAAGTATCTAATCCTACATCTATTTTTAACAGATAACAAAGATTATAATAGCTGTCCAACATGCAGTGATATAGCTGACACACTACACGAAGGTATTATCTCAGGAAATGGTCCATGTACTGAAGCCTCATCACTATGTGGACCATCCTCTTGGTCACTCAGTGGAAATGACTAGAAGCTAAGATCACCATCTTCACTACTGGTGTCTCAACTAGAAGGAAATATCTAGCCAGTGCCTCAAACTAGTCCTCAGCTTCCTGTGAGTCCATCTCCCCTCGGAACCATCGAGGCCACTGCCACTGTAACTCGTGCAGTGCGCTTAGTTTGTGTGCATCCTCAACTAGTGGAGTTGGTGGTAATGGCTTCCCAATGGGTAGTGGTGCTACTATTACACCACCCAAAGGTGCCAAATCCATGATAGGGCCATGTACCGAGGCCTCATCGCTCGATGGGCTGTCATCACATACACTCTAAGGAAACCTTGAGGGATGTCATTGTGGTGACATCATGATAAAGAATTGGTGTTCCACAGTCATTAAGTTAAACATGGTTAGCTTACTCCATATAAATCAAAAGGAAAAAATTTTAAAATACCATGAAATCCGTGTCTTCGTGCGTTGAGTCATAAATTTGAAATCCGGGTCTTGGTGTGTGGATATGTCTGCCGCCACACCAACACTAGATTCCCCAAAAAGAAACCACCCTCATTACACTTAACACTATCACCACATAGAAAATATCAAAGTCATAGTTCTTCGGTAGAACCAAACTCCTTAGATACCACTTTGTTAAGACCAATCCCCTGGGGCTCATGTCGTGACTACCCCAAACCCACTGTCTATAGTCCAAGGGCTGGAAACAAGCACATAAAGGTGTATTCCTTGAATCAAGAAGGTGATTCCTTTAATATAATAAAAACACATGGTCTGAGAACCCAACAAGAAGCACCTATGAAGTAAATTTTTGTAGTAAAAAGGTGTAATGATTGTAAAAGGGGCCATAATATAAGCCTAACTGAAATTACGAGTACAATTGAATGTACAAATAAAACTGAATGAATAGTACCCCTGAAAAAGTGGAAACTGCTACTAAGTAATCCACCAAGGATCCTACCTGAAGAGTAGGTACATATAGCCTCTTAAGCCCCCCATGTCCTCCTATCTACTCCTCGTATTTCCTAATCCAAGATCCCATAAACCTTAGACCAGTTGCATGTCGTCTACACAAGACACAACAAGGTGTGGTTTTTTTATTTTATAATAAAATTATACGGAAATTTTAAGACGTAAATTTTTTTATAAGTCACATTATATATTGTATTTACTTTAAACTTAAATAATTCTAAATTAAAAAAACATAATAAAATTAATTCAGTGGTAATAATAATTATATTTTATTTTATTATGAAATCATTTCTTAGATTAAAAATAGAATTGTTAAACAAAATTATTGTGGTTTTTTTATTTTATAATAAAATTAATATATTACATTATTAAAAATTAAATATTTATAATTTTTTTTATTATTTGGATTAAAATTTTCAATGTGGCCATTTTCTTTTTTCCACCTTAAAAATAAAATCGTTCATAATATTTTATCACCCTAGTCAAAGATTAAAGGGTAAAACTACTTAATTATGGTAAAAATTGTGTTATTTAGTAGAAAAATGGTATGTTGATTTTTATTGGATTATTTAATTTAGAACCTTATAACCTTATCATATAAATTATTTATGTTTTTTACAAATATACCATGATTAAGACTTTATAATATTTTAAAACACTAATACTTTTTATGTGCTTCAATCCCCTATCATATAAAAACATACATCTGATATACTACTCTTCTAGAACAATAATCCATTTAAAAAATAAAATAAAAAAATTCCATGAAAAAACCCCACATGTACCCTATCATTCTTTATTTTATCATAATACCTATCCTACATTACATTAGATGAATACAAATAAAGATATCATAGGAGTAAATGAACGTAATAGTCAAACTATTTCTTGATTATTTAACTAATTTACCTTTATAATATATTTTATGACTACAATATAATAATAGGAATATTATATCATATATAATAAAATAATATTATTTTTTAATGATTATTAATTCCATTGTTTCATGATTTCATAAATGATAACATCAACTATGTGTATGTGTGGACTATCACCACTATGTAGTGATGTGTTTCATTTTCCAAAAATGAATGACACTACTAGTTAAAACAATTTAATAAATGAATATATACAATTATTTAGGAAATTATTATTATTTCATCAATCTAATATATTATATACATTCTTACAATTTTTATCTATTAGAAATTGATAATGATTTTCATTCATGCAAATGGAAAAACCACATCTGTGGGGTGAGGTGATCCATTTTTCGTTACTGCATCACGTGGTTGGTCAAAATGAAATAATATATATTGTTTAAAATTATAACATATTTATTATTCTTGTAAATAAAATATTTTCAATATTATTAAATAGTTACACAATAGAAAAATTATAATGTAATTCATTCATACATATGGGCTACCATATCAGTGAAATGTTTTCCTCAATTTTTCACAAAAACCTCAAATGGTTTGTTATTAAAATTTATTTTTGGATTAAAAAATATAAATAAAACATTATTATGATTTTGGATATAATGTTACAGTAAATAAAATTCTACAATCAATGCAATTACTTTTTATGATGTTATATATTGAATGGACTCAGAACATCGAACATGAATTTCTCTATTTTAGTCACTATATAAGAAAATATAATAAATGAAAAAAAGGATTAGTAATAATTAAATAAATATTATAATGATTATTAATTAATAATATATCTAATATAAATTTTTTTCAATCAGGCGTCGAAGAATATATGAATTTATATTTCACTTAAAGTATATGATTTTTAAATAAAAACATGTTTTAATGTATTTCGTAGAAATCATTCTCTTCAATTTTTATGTTTTTTAAAATGATTAAATTTGGTACTTTTTTATAAATTAGATATTATATTAATCATTTTAAATTAATTTTTACATTAAATTAATTTTTAATAAAATCAATATCCTTATAATTTGTTATACTTCCTATTTTTATGATTCTTCCTAAATAAATAGTAATTTTTTTGTAACTTATATGGATTTATCATTTTTTGATTTAATTGCAATAATTTATTTTTAATATTCTTGTATATGTTTCTAGGAATTTAAAAAATTAAAATTTTTCACTTAGTATTTATAAAATTTATATTTATTTAAATATTTTTCAGAATCATATTTACATTTATAATATTTATGAGTTATATGCATTTTTTTACTTATTGTAAGGAATTCAATTTTTTATGGGTTTTATGGTTTCAATAAATGATATGTGTGTTTTATTTATTCTATTACTATTGATGAAATGTTTCAACAAAATTTATTGTGAATCATGGGTGATTTAGATATATCTCTAATGTTTACTGAGCCAGATGTTTCTCATCAATTTGTTTGGAAAAGTGATAAAGATTATTAGGGATAGGATACTCCAATAATATAAAGAAATATCAAATTATCGGATTTAATCATTAGGGTTATTCTTTTGTTGAATGAAATTATAATTTCACAAGATAAGAACATTATACTATTGCATAGTTTTTTAATGGAAATATTTTGATTTCAAATTATACAAAAATTTGATTATATTTGAAGGAATGCTAATGACTTTCATCATTTAAAGTAAATTTTAAATGATTATTTTATAGAAAATTTTATTAAAAGATTTCCATTTATTCCAATAAAAACAAATTATTATTGATTTTAAATTATTATTTTATATGTAATTTTTTATAGAATATATTATAAATTTTCTTTATTTCGTGGAAAATTAATTGATATTTGAACTTAAATGAATATTGTGAACAAAATTTACTTATTGATTTTTTTCAATTTACAAAATTAATAATGGGTATATTTTGTTTTATATCCCATGTAGTGATTTGTTTTATTCAACCCATGTTTTCAACCGATTATTTAATAATATTAAGGATGAGATAAACATTTTACAAATTCAACATTATTGTTCTCAGAGTAACCCTAATTTAATAATATTTTTCATTATAAATAACATTTTTATTGAAAACATTGATACAATGTAAAAATTTATAGTTATTTATATAATTTTTACCTAATTATCTAAAAATATATAATAAAATGATCTTATTAATACCTGAAATGGAAACTCTTATTAAAAATCATTTATCCATGGGTTAAATAACTTATATGTTATCATTGTTGGTATGAGAGGATGTGTTTTTATAATATTAGAGGTTAAGATCATGATGAATTGTACTCTTAATTTTTTTTAATTTCCCGGTATATTATTATGGGATATATAATGAAGATTTCCATGTCATGTTATCATATACATTCTTGTCTATAGTATATTTAGATTGTGGAAAAATGGTAGGTGGGAAATAATGGCATTATGAGGACAATATTGCCCCTAAAAATGTGACTGTCTATAATTAAAACGGATACTATTGTGATAGTGTTTTCTAATTTGAATAAAAATATTTTTTGTGGCACCCTTGAAATAGTGAAATTAAATTCTCTAGAATGGACTTGAGAATATTTGGGAATTTCACGAAACATCACCCTTTGAATTATGTAGATATTCACATCTTGAGAAATCTGATGCATAATTTAATTATTTGTTTCTTATATTTGATGTTATGGGATGTTTAAAATATTTGAATAAAACACCTTAGAATTATCATTTTTAAGGGGAATCGTATTGTGAAATCCTTACCTTAGTGCCACATGGTCGATCCCCAATCTAGTTCGCTACGTGACCTCTGGTGTATCTCCCCATATGCCATAGTATTTAGACTAGAAGCAATGGTCTAATATTTATCATGGGTATTCTATACATTCATTACCAAAGAATCACAAAACATTAAATAATAAATAATATATTTGTTATAATAAACAAGAAAAAAATACCATTACCAATATTCACCAGTATAGCATGATAAAGAAAAAAATGAAATCAATATTGATACCAAAGATGTAGATATTATCATCTATAAGTGTGTTAATTTTAATATGAAAAACTAAAATAAATACACACTGAAAACATACAAGAGGGTCCCAAAATTATTTATGGTTACCTCTCCATGCCATAACCCAGTGTACCAACTATTATCTGAATCATTCCTTTATTTTTCCTAAAACATTATTTTTATTATTGAATCAATTAGGTAGTGTGAGTTGGTTGTTAGTATAAATTATAATTGAACAACCAACAACATCTCAAATAAAATATATTCAATAATAATGTATGGATTAGTATAAATAATAATTACAACATGTAATGTAAATAGTTATCACATTTCAAAAATCTCTAATTATCCACATAATTTATGAAGATCATAATGACACTCAATCCAAAAATAACTTCTTTATCCCATTCTATAGTATGAAATCTTTGAAATGATTTCACATTTCAGGAAATAATTTGTTTTTAGTAATCAATTAATTTCACTCTCATATCTTGTCATCATGGAACCCATATAAAATACCGATATCATGGGCCAAGACATTTCGTTAGGGTCCCCTTGGGCATTTCAAGAATCTATCCCTAACCAATACCTCATTTATTATTTTTAATCATCATTAAAACTATTAAATATTGTTAACATTTATCACATTTATTTATAACACATTAATTCATCATGGATATCCCAACCAACCATTTAACAGCTACTTTCACCAATTTCCTTAATCACATTAATTATCAGGTTCCATAAATCTAATATTCCACCAATTTCACTATTATATTAATCAATAACTTCCATGATTCCATTAATTTTTATCAATCATTGAATATTGAAATAAATGAAATTAATCATAATTTATATAACAATTTAAAAAAAAAAATACATTCATTTATTATCAATATTATAAGAATTGATATTTAGAAAACCTACCTAAGGGTTATTGATGGACGTTCACCAAACTGTAAAATCCCAAATTGATATGGAATGATCAAAATAAAAATATCATGTATGATCCTAGAAAAAAGCCAATGATCAATATATATCTAAAAAGACCATTAAAACCTATATCTAAACTCAACCACAACAGTGAAAAAAATACATCTTTATCCAGAATGAGATATATGACATGGAGATATCCAAATGAGGAGGAAAACACATATCATACATTATATCATAATTTGAAGGGATATTTTCATCATCATGTACAAGGATTAAGGAGACTTTGAACCCTCTCAAGAGTTAATAAATTTAGAAGAATTAGGATAGGGTAGAGTGGGGTTTAAAAAATGTAATAAGAGGGGTGTTCAATAATTTTTAATTAGTTTTTTGGGGGGATAAAATATTGTACTAGTGAGGTTCTCTTTTATGGGGGCATTGTTTTTCAAACCATGCCAATAAATTGCATGACTATTCATAAGTGGAGCATTGTTTCTTGTATGTGGCCCATGGTTTGACAAACCATGTTCCAAATGTGCATACACTAACTGTTTAGTGGTTCATAGTTTGGGAGGGTGGTCATGCGATATGGCCAAACATTGAACCAACCACGTGGGACCTCCTATAATACCAAAATGGGTACACATTTTCCTTGGAAAATATTAATTGGTTTTCCTAGTCTTTTACCAAAAATAAAAATCCATATGGTAATATAATCAATATCAATTTAACATAAAAAACCCAAAAACAAAACCCAACCAATGTATAACCACATCAACATAAAATAAATATTGAAAACAAGTGTGAGATATATCTATACTAGTTAAGGGAATATAATCTTCCCAAATTAAAAATTAATTTCATTGATTTGTATTCTCAATTATCTCTAAGGTTCTGAGTTTAATATTTCAGACTAATGAGCCTACACATCTACTTATCTCTATCTTATTTCATTAGAACACATATATTTTTCAACAATACTTGAAATATCACCATATCATTTTACCTCAAATAATTCACACATAAATTCATAACATTAATCATATGCTTTTCAAATAAAGCATGGTATTCCAGCTTAATATCATCAATAACAATCACATGATAATATTTTGAGTGATATTTTTGAAGGTATAGAACTTGAAAATAGACATGCACAAAACTATTCCTCTACTAAAGAGCCATTAGTTATTCCATAGGCCTGATTATCTCTACAGTATCATATGCTACAACAAACCAAGGTTCTAATTTTTTTAGATTGAATACTATATTGATCTAATCTAAGAGACACCCAAAGGAACACAAGATCACCCACTAGAAACTCAACTAATCATTCATGTAAATCAGCATACAACTTCTACCAAATATTTGTTGTATAAATATGTTTCTAAATCAACTATACATAAATGTATGTATCCTATATGAGTCTTAGTACCAATGACTATGACTCACCTACCACCATCCATAATTTTTACAATCTGGATGGCCTACTATGAAGTACCTCATATAGTTCAATCTGAATAGTTTATAGAAAACAATTTTTATATTTGAACTCAACAAGAGCTATGTTGTTCTCCCTTTACCCACCATATTCTATGACCATGATAGGTTAATATCCTATAAAACCAATATTTTAAATTCTTGTAGTCCATGATTCTATGGGTGGAAATATGTACTGAAAAATACGTACATTCCATGTCCTTATAAAAGAATTTTGAGAAGTGAGATGTGAAATCTTAGTCTCATTCATAAATAATAATTCTTGGAACCCACTATAGACACGCTATTTCTGAAACATATAAAATATCTAACTGATCAACTGAGAATTTCTCCTTGATGGGAATGAAATGCGATAATTTTTTCAATCAGTCCACAATATCCCAAATTGTGTAATTCTTCTAATGTGTCCTCAGTAGACCCGCCATAAATTACATTGAATCATCATCTCACTTCCATTATGTATTAGATAATTGAAGAACTAAACCACTTCATTATTTATAATTGTCCTTCACCTATTGATTGGTGAAACATCATGTCACAAAACCTACAATTTTCATTTTTCATTCCCATCCACCATTAATTTAAATATATGTTATGGAACACATTTATGAAACAATGATGCACTACCCACATCAAAGAATGAAATTCAATAATTATATCATATATCATACTCATTGTCACAACAACATGATTCATGACATAGGTAATCTCACCCACATTTATAGTCCAAACATTATGTGACTCCCATATTTTAATATTTACCTCACAGAAGGAAATTTATGATCCAGATATTGTATCTCACTAATTATATTCACTTCTATAGAATTAAAAAGATTATGATATGAGGGCTATCTGATCCTAGACCTATAGAACCACAATACACATATCATTTAAAAAACTCATCATTAACCACTCAAAACAAGACTCTTTACAATAAAGAATCTATGCCTTCCAACCAAAATCATTAGAAACATTATGACCTTCTCGTTTGTACATTCTTGGTCAAAATTAAATGAATTTATATATATAAACCTATATAATTCAGGATATTCAAAGAATACGTTGAAATGATTTACTATAATCTCATATGATCTGTGTATACTACAAAATTTTCACCAAAAATTTAATATCAATAATTTCTTATGTCCTAAACCACTAATTATAACCTATGATAATGTGTAGGTTAAATACACTCATGTTAATCAACATCCATGAACCATAAGACACAACATGACCCTCCCCGCATCATTGATACCACTTCATGACTTGTTCCTAATGCATCACAAAGATGGTATACTCCACGAATGTCTTGGGCATGTTCAACATTAGTGTGCTATTCTATAATAATTTAACTCTTAGAAATAATTCGTATATCCCAAAAACTGTTCAAACTTATCTTCCTTATTGTTAAACCCTGAAAGTGTTTCTTACATGAAGGAAAAGTCATGAATAATCCGCTAATCATAATATGGAAAAACAATGAAATATTAGGGTATAAAAAAAATCGGTTTATCCCTTCAGAAAACATCCAACAGATTCTTTGGGTCCACTACCACACCTTCCACTCAAATAATGAGACCCAATAAATTTCCACAATCAAACAATAATGAACACTTATATATCTTGGTGTATAGCTAATTATCTCTTACTTTACATGGATGTATTTCAAAATTATGGGAATTATCATAATTATTTTTATAGTACACAACAATGTAATCAAAAAAACAACCCCAAGCTGATGCATGATTAGGTTGAGGTTCAATTCATCAAAGACATATACACTACTGAAGCATTTTTTAATTGAAAAGTAAAACAAGAACCCATATAGACCAAACCGTATTCATAAAGCCATATGAATTATATCATATGGATGAACTATTACATGATGATACCCTAAACTAAATATATCCATATATAAAACACAAGATCCTCTCATCCAGTAAAAGAGATCATAAATACATCAAACATTTTACATATTCTTTATTGTATTTTTGTTCAATATTTAGTAGTCAACACATAAGAGGAAGGTTTAATCCCCATTATTTAGAAAATATGACTATAGAACACCATTTTGATGTACACAGATAGGAAAATATATTATCTTTCTATTATTATAGGTAGAAAATGATATCTTGATACTATTTTTGGGTCATTTTTTAAGGTGGAATAGAAACCAGCAATGCACTAGTCATGAGATCATTCATAAATGCAACATTACTCTAAGGTATATGCCTTGATATGTCTTCTGGATAATCCTTATAAATATAGTCCACTACGGGAGTAAACACATCACAATTGATACCCCCATAATCTAGTAAAATAAAAAATTTCAAGGTGGTTAGAATAAACAATTTTTTGAAAAAATGGCCATGTATGACTTTCCTACATATAAAACTCTCCATGATGATCATAATATTAACCCTCAACAAATGTAAAATTCACTATCCTATAGTAAAAATATATGTGTTATCAGAGTGAAAATTACTATTCTATACCAATAATAATGTTAGTAAATGAAATTTAATGTTTTTCGTGATAATATGGTTAACGATAAACCCTATACACCATAGAAAAACACTTCAATAAAGTCATATGTCTCTTGAGTGTAAGCACAAAACTGGGTTTTTTATCATAACCATATTCACAAACTAAACTCTCAAACTCAATCTACTAAATATATGAGAAGATATAAAATATTTATAGACTACTATATTAAATAAGGAACTAGAATGTATAAATGCTATAATAATATATCCTCTAACTATCGGTTGTCTCTCAATGCTATCCAAAAGTGGATGTCAAACTATATTAGGCTTTCTGATCCCTCTTTAGTGGATAATAGATTGTGTCCCCTAAAATACACCATTTTGTGGATATGAGTGACCTTTCTCTGATATACCACATCGATTACCTTGACTGCCACAACCATTAAAACTCCAATTTCTTAAAGGATATAGGGTAGAATACAATATTTCTGCACTCTAATTGTACATGGATACTATATCATTACCTACCAGTTGTGAGTTCATGAAGATCTATTATAGAATCCTCATCCTTCCCCCAGATCTAAAACCAAAATGTGGTACTTGGGTCTATTAACTAATGTGAACAATATACCTCATGATGGAATAACACCCTTCTAATATTATGTGTAATATATCCTTCCTCATTTCTTCTATTCTGGTTATATCCCTGGTAGATATTCTCAAAATAGTTGCTTCTAGCTCTCAGAATATATACCTTTTGATTTTCTAGTAGAATCCTCCAATGATCCATTTGATACCTTTATTTGGTTACCATAAAAAATAATAGACTAATTTATATCTTTATAAAATTGTATTAGAGGAAATATATTAACATGAGATTTATTTTTCTCAATTAATCACATACTAAAAAGCTTCTTTATAATAGCTTCATCCCCCACCAATGAAGGAACAATGTATATAAAATCAAGGCTATGACAAACGTAGTGTATGTAACAACCCATGATTTTGTTAAATCTGTTTTTGGATTTAATTTAATTTGTTTTATTATTTTATTTTCACCCAACAACGTATATATATTGTTATATTCATGATCTATGATTGTATTGTGTTCTATGCAACACGAAATTAATATTTTACTACATAGAATGCCTAGATTAGTGTGTGGTGCACACAACACTTTGTTTGGTTTGAATTACTCACATAATTGATTCACATCGATGACTTCTATTACAAGCAATGGGTAGTTCTATAGAACTAAAATATATAATTTATATTATTATTAAAATAATATTATATGTACCACCTATCCATTATGGTTGATGTTATGAATATAATTTAATCAATTGTGGAAATATTTTTTATAAATTTTTATTAAATTATTATTTTGATAATAAATTAATCTAATTGAATGTAATAAGTATTTAAAATAATGAAATTAAATTTATTGGAAGAAAAATTTTCTATGTACAAATGAAATATTATCACTATAGATTAAAAAAATAATTGATTAATTTTTTCAATAAAAATAATATATTAAAAATCAATCATATTTTTCCATAATTATATAAAATTTATTTTCGGTATATGTAAGAATAAATCCAAATTTATGAATAAAAATATGTATTTTTCTAAATGTTAATTTTATAGTATTTTATTAGACAACTTATTTTAAATTAAAATAATTGAAGATATATAAATTTAATATATTGAAATAAATCTATTTTTTTAAATTATGTCATAGAAATTATATTATGGTAAATGTTTTGTAATTTTTAGTGAGTTCATTTTTTGATGAATAGTGAAAAAATAATGATTTTTAATTCAAAAATCATTATTCATTTAATTTATATATAATGATAAATTATATTTTTTATTTGTTTTTATGTTGAAAGAAATTAATTTGATGTCAATTTATAAAATTTAGTTTATTGGAATCAATATCACGTTGGAATTTAATATAACAACATAGCATTCATTTTATTGTCTTTACATTCAAAACCCACATTGTCATCCTGTCTGTGGGATTAAATATAAATTGATTTATACCACATACATGATTACGAATTGGAAAAATGGATTCCATATTTAAAATTATTAGAATTTATAATCTATAATATGATATACATTTTTGTCAGCATAAATAATATGTAATGAAATTAAAATTAATTACATCAATTAAGGTAAAATAATGATTAACCAAGGGATAAAATAAAAAAATAGTGGAAACAATAATGTAGAAACATTCCAAAATGAAATTTGAAATTAATAATTAGATAATATCCTCCCGTAGGTCAAAATGGATCCATTATTATAGACACATTCTATAGGGGAAACATTGGTAGAATTTACAACTCAAAAATATATATAAATTCCAATACCCTCCCATAAAAATGGGAACTAAACCAACCTAATTATTCAGACGTCTCAAGCCCATTATGTTACCCAATAACATTTCAAATATCCTCCCAAATCCCCCCCTAAACCTAAAATCCTCACCTTGGGAATAAATCAATCCATGTATGACTTTTAGTACAATACAAAAGAGTTATAGGAATCTGATGATGTTTTTAAAGGAGCCAAAAATTCCTAGAAATATGGTAAGGGTTTCTGCATCTAAATTTTTATATCCATGAAATACATGTCTTATTCTCATGTAATTTATTTTTTATGGTATATATATTACCCCTGAATCTTTTCTATTTTTCTTTTACTTAAATTTAGTTGTATTTAAATATCCATTTGATGATATTTATTTCATGGGATTTATGTTTCAAAAGTTATTAAATTAGTAAAAACTAGTTGCCTTTGGTTTCATTCGTTGAGATACATTACATTATATTCACTCATATTTTTCTATGGGGTTTATATATATGCCATTGAAAAGTTATATCATGAATCTCTTTCATTAATGATATTTTAAGTTTCATATCATTTTATTCTCGCATATTGAGATTGGGACAATGTTACCAGAGTGGCAACAGTTCATTACAAAAATCCAATTATTTCATTGGATTTTTTATGATTATTATTCAATTGAGGAAATATTATGATCTATGTCTCATTAAAATTCATAAATTTAATTCTCCTTCTGTTCTCCATGAAAAATTTATGTATTAGTATCATTTTATTACAATTTGGTACTCAAGATATTTAGTAATTTGTTTTTAAAAATTTAACTTTATTTCTCATTTTGTGATGAATATTTTTTCTTTCAAAACCATTGTTTCTAAAAATATTTTAAACAATGTCTTACTTTTATCTTGTGCTGTTTAAAGGAATCTTTTTACCATTTTTTAATTTTATAAAATACCATTTTGAAAAGTAATCTTCTTTCCATTTTTGTGGGAATGAACATTCCTAAACATTTTATTATTTAAAAGAAATTTTAGGAATTTAAAGATTTATTCACCATCATGAATAACATTTCCTTGATGATTCCATTATCTGTTTACAATTGTTTTAATGTACTTTTTCCCTAATATTCTCTAAATATTATAATTTTAATCTGGATCTTAGAGAAATATTTTATTAAAAAAAATTTTATATATAAAAATTTATTTAAAAGATTTGAAAAGATCCATTTATACATTATAAAAAGTTTGTTTCCAAGGAATCATATTTCATTTATTTCATGATTTATTTATAATTCTTATATTACATTTTCATGAAATTTGTTTCCAAAATGAGTTCATGAATCCTTTTTATATACTGAAGGTGGGTTGAATGAATTTGTTTTAGATGACATATGTTTTATATATATTTTTTCTATGAAGAAAAAATGATTTCCTTATGAGTTTTTTTAATGAAATTTTAATGAATTATATATAATAAATCGATTTATGAAATGTTTTTATGATAAGGATTTTAATCAAATGAATATTTTTCTCAATAAATAATATGTCTCATATTTCAACATCCTTATCCACATAATATTATTTACATAATTTTTGTTTAGGAATATTGTTAAAATTATTTATTGAATATTTTATATTTTAATGTAATGTTGTTTATAATACCCATTTCTAGTCAATGGGTAATATGATTTTCAAACCTACTGCTTTTCCTGGGATATGATATTATGGAATGACTATGAAACCTATCTCTTTTTTGAATATTAATATTGGATGACATGTTTATGAACCCCATTTCATTTCATGGGATATGATATGACTATTTATGATCTTGTGGCACACGTTTGTATGATTTCATTATTTGATAGGTGTGAACTATATCGCATTCAGGTGAATTTGGTAATTATTTTGTTTATGAACTAAACTGGGTACGTGAGAGGTCATACAAAACCAAAAACTAGTGGGAATAGTATGTTGATATAAGTTGGTATAAGATATGGAATACTAGTCTCAAAATAAGAGGTTGGATGGGAGGGCATCCAAAGAAAAGAGTAGGTACGTAGGTTATTAGAAAAATCATAACTTGTTATTATATTCATGGTTGGTATAGTAAAAATTTCATTTTCTATGATTATGTTTATTCCAAAAATTACATGTCTTATACTTATGTTATGTGTACCAGACCCAGTTTTAAGTAAGTATCCCATACGTTACCATTTTTATGTATTCAATTATTATGGGAGATGATTGGTAGATGTTTTGGAAATTATGGAGTGTTTTAGCGATTTTCATTGTTTACATGGTTAGTGAAATGTTTTGGAAAATGATGAAACATCTACATTAAACTGTGTACAATGAGATATGGGGAAAAGGGAAGTAGAACCGGCAATGCATTGTTTTACAAAACTTTGCATCGACAAAGGAGAAACTATGCTATGTTGTGAAATATAGAGATAATGAGATTTATTAGGCTTGATACATTGTTTTTAACATATTCTACATAACCATGTGAGGTTCATCATTGTGGTAGTAGGTTATGCACGGTATCCATAATCATTATAATAATCGTGCACGGGTTAAAAGTTAGATATAAATATTCTATATCAACACATTTTGACATCTATGTCCCTATTGTTTCCTCCCATGGAGTCCTAAATAGATATTCTATCTTCTAAAAGTATATGGAAGATTATATAATCAATAAATACAAAATTCAATGTTTTATCATGGTGTTTTGATGAAATATTATTATGGAAACTCATGGTTCAGAATATTTATTTATGATTTTACTCTGATATAAATATCTATCTCCATCAAATTCATAAATCTACATCCATTGATGGTATATCTAAGATATTTTGTCTTTTAGATGATAGGGGAAGATATTTAAAGCATGTATTTAGAGAGTAAACTCGGTTCCATTGTTATTTGATTGTCTGTCTTCATTATCGCAAAAAATCCTAAGTTAGTTCGCATCACTATCGAATCCTGTTAAAAAAACTAATTGGTCCAGTTTAAAGTGCTTAAATTATTAGAAATGGATTTTATATTTTTGTGAAAATCACGGTGATACCTTCTTTAGTTATGGATTGGGTTTTTTTGATAAATTTTTTTTCAGTGTTACTCAATGTGCATTGATACATTATTTTAAACTATTGATTTGAAAATAGTTTTTGTCTTGGGTTTATATAATATTGATTTTAATAAAAAAATTATTCTACTGAAATGGTTTAGTCATTGATATGGTTTTTAGGAATACATGCCGGTGTGTATTCATATTTCATTATATGGATTAGATGAAATAAGATTTTTTCTCAGTACCAAAGGTGTAATGACACATGTGATTTAATTACCTTGTTATGGCCTGGTATATCAATGAGAAACCAATCAAGATTATGGAACTATCAAAATTAATCATGCATGTATTAATGTCTGGATATGTTCATTGGAAATGGGTATTCCAAAATTGGAATTTATGAAATAGAATGATAATATTGTTTTGTTGTTTTCCTTTGAACAAGTGGTTGTTTGAAAAAAACAATTTGCAATGGAACATGATTATATTTCGATATAAACTATTCTTTAAAATTCATTTACATAAACTGGTTTATATAATGTAATAACATTTCTATCCTAGTGCTGTGAGTATATAATACATTTAGATAAAATCTATTTAGTTTTAGTGCTCACCCCTTATTTTGAAATTTGGTTCTTTTACAGATATCATTTATCTAGAAACAAGAAAAGGTAATGTATCACATAGCTTTAGTAGTACATTATGATACAATGGTTGTTTAGGGGACTTGGATCAAGGAGAAAGCTGAGATATGGAGCTTTCCTTATCTATGAGTTTTTTGGTATTTTTAGTATTCCTCTATGTAATTGGTTATTTTAATATCTTTTGTTGTGGTAAGCATATTAGTTGTTTTTATATAAATGAGATGTTTGAGTTTTCATTAAATTTTTTCATACATTATATATTGTTTTTTGGTTATGTATTTTTTGTTATTTGTTTTATTATAAAGTGAAAAATCATCATCCATGTCGGTTGAATCCATTCATCATGTATTGCAAGACTTTGGTATCATGGGGTTGTCTCTTAAAGTAAATTAATGTTCCACAATATTCTTGTGCTAATGATACAGGGTAATGTTACATTATTATTTCATGGATTGTGCCCTTGTTTCCCTAATGAATCAAAAATTATGACCAGCCAATATTTGTTCCTTGAATCATGTATATGATCATTTTTATGTAAGGAATGATCGTCAAATTTTATTATCATGTCATCATACTCTAATAGTAATTTAATCATATATATCACCTTTTTTTATCATTACTAAGAATTTAAGATCACCAATTTCTTATGTTTCTTTTCATGGGTTATGAAGAATGGTTTAAGGTAATTTTAACATAGGACATGATCTCTGTTGGATGAATTGAAGATATATCACTTATTTAACACCTCAATATTTCATAGTAAGTTATTTTCATTTAAGTAATTCATTATCTTGCACTATATGCAACACCGAGTTTGAGCGCACCATGACATACCGAACTAGACTTTCAAAAAGAAATTATGAAACGTATTGACTAAATTTTTAATTTTAAATACTCTATATAATTTTAGAATCCATATTATGTGTTTCTTAGACATAATATAAGAATAAATTAAATTTTTTCAGATGTAAGAAGTATATTTTAAAAAATGAAATTTGAACACCTTTTAATAGAAAAACCTTCTTAAAAATAATATTTGACACTTTTATGTATTAAATTTAATGAAATTAAATTCATCTTTTGAATTGGTATGTAAAAACTTTACTTTGGATAAATGTTTTGTACTTTTCTCATAACATTTATATTTTGTAAATATTGAAAATTAATCAATTTTAATGGAAAAAAACTTTTTTAATCGAAATAATTTATAGTGTTAAATTATTTAATTTTATTCTATGGAATTATAATTAGATTATATTTTTATCATTAAATACAATTTTGGTCATTATAAGTAATTTCACATTTAAATTTGACCTATACACATCTGAAACTCTTGACAGTTTTTACTTTTTAAAAAACCTTTTTTCAGTTTGGACAATGGGAATTAATATTAAATTAATTAATGAAACTTATATATTTTTAATTTGGTAGAATATAATTCATTTTTTAATTTGGAATATGAAAATTTGCATAGGGTAATTTTTTTTAATTTTTATGAAAATATTAAATTTTTGATGCATTGTGAAAAACATTGCATTATTCTTCAAAATCAACTTTTTATATAAATAATAACTTATATGATTTAAATTTAGTTTAACGAAAATTAATTATAGAATACGTATATAAGTTCTATATAATTAATTTGAGTCATTTTAAAATAAAATTATATGTATAAATATTTATTAAAATTTTTACCGTCTTTTACCCACATTCTAAGAGCATTTACAAATTTTCAAAAAACATAATTTTACTAATTTTGTGAGTTTAATTTCAAAAATCTGAGAGACAAGGTTAATATTAGAAAATAAAATGTGGTTCAAGAAGATGAAAATAATTTTTTTGTGAATTGTAACTTTTGGCATTTATTTACCACGCTTAAAAGTAAATAGGGCAATTAAAAGTAAAAATGATATCATAATTACCGTAACACATGTCTTATGTCTATTGGATAAGTATAATTTGACTATAAACAACCTTATGAATAAAATTTTATCCTATTTGGTCCACTTTAATTAGATTAGGATATTTATTATTGTTTTATTTAAAGAATATTAAAGAGTTAAATTCAATGTTTAATAAATAAACCATTTTTAATATAGGGTTATACATAATATAAATTCGACTATAAATATTCATTAGAAATATAAAAAAATGACACACATAATGGTATTTTATTTTTATATTTTAGAAATTATATAATTTAATTTCTTTATGAGATTATGATGATGCAATAATTACCTTATTAATAAAAGATAATAATAATTGATTTTATAAATATCCTAATAAATGTAATTTGTGACTTATGATGTATTACACTAATTTTTTATCTTAATATAACATGTTATCAATGCTTAAATAATTTTTTTTCTAACTTATCCTGCTATTATGATTTTCACCAAAACCAACTACTAAATAGTTTCAAAATTAATATAATTGAGTTTTTAAAACAAATACTATATTATTAAATTATATAATATTTATAAAAATATAAGGTTTGGCCAAAACTAATAGATAAATTTATATATATTAATAATGAACCATTTGGGGTTCTCTTGGAATTTTATTGTAAGTTTATTATACATAAATATAAAAATACAAAGAGACATGGTAAATGTCAAACTATTTAACTATGAATTAAATCTAAAAGATAATTTTTATATAGTGAAATAAACATCTCTAAAACATATTGTTTTGGATTTTTTTGATCCATCCCCACTATAGACTCTAAATAAATCATATTTGACACATTAGAAACTGAATATTATTTTATTATAAGAAAATATTTCATGATTTTCCTTAAGTGACCCTCACGTCTCTTATAAAAGATCACTTCCCCAAACCTTAATTTCACATTTTCAAAGCCATTTTTATCAGCCATTACCTACCCAAATATATTACTAACTTCCCTCAAATAAAAATAGATTCCTTACGTTGATCATTTGGCCAATCTAAGAAGCCCCATTGATCACTACAAAAGGAAACACCGAAATAAGATGTAATAATTTCACCGCCCTCTTTCATATCTTTTTATTCTTATACTTCATCATTCATTGTTGTTTCCATAATAAAATAATAACTACAGTACCTCATACATATGTTTATGTTATTATAAATATGGTAAAACCATATTAGTTATTCTATCCATCCTATAAATGATGAAGTCACCATACGTGTGTACGTATGGATTACTGTATCCATGTCGTGGTGTAGTTTGTTATTCAAACACTTCATTTTTTGTATGGGTAATATAATGAGTATAACTGATGTAATTAATAAATATAACATGTTAATGAACCTTTATATATGATATACCATCCAATTACAAATGATTTCACCATCAAAATAATGATATTGTCGCTCGTGCGTATGTACAGATTACCGTCTCCACGAACACGATAAGATTCATTAACCATCGTAATCATTCAAGAATAATTCTCGTATTATTATTTAAAATAACTTTTATGAACTTAATATCATTCTGTATATGAATAAAATAGAACCTATCAAAAATAAACATGGCTTACGTAACCGAGCAAATAAAGGAAAATAAATCAGTTAACAACTGAAATGATGATACTATTAAAATATTATTAACAATGAAATAATATACGATCATATATGATATAATATTTATGTATATAAATATTATATAATTTAAAAATAATTATTTACCAATTATACAAGAGGTTAATATACCCTCAACCAAGGAAAAGTACAAGGTGAGGGGTTTTCATCTCACTTTTATTCTCGTGAAATCCATGCTATATTTTCCACTATTTACTTTTGTGTTTTGTATGTACTACCTGAGATTATATTGTTTGAATAATATAAATTAATTTATTGGTATTTACATCATTATTTTATGATCCTTCTTTCATGGGGTGTATGTTTCATAAGTTAACAAATATTTAAGAAAATATCAAATCTCAATTTCAACTCATTCAGTTTTACACAAACTTCATCGATTATTTTACAAAAAGATTATGTATGAAATCACAATTTATATACTTATATTGTAATTTATACTCCCCTTTGTGTGGATATACTTTTGATACTCATAATCAATCCATTAATAAATTATCAAGTAAATTATAAGAACATGATAAGAGTAATTTTAACTCAATATCTATTAATTGAGTTAAAAATATAATTCATTGGTGTTGTTATTATAAGAATATGTGTAAGTGTCCTCTGATTGATTTACAATGAATATACAATCATATTGAGTGAATTTATATTATACACACATAATTATTTAACTGATTTATCCTTAACCTAAAAATATGGTCTTTATAAGGGAATTGATCTCAACTTACATTCCATTGAGACTTTTTTGTTGTTATACATCAATTCACATTTATTTAGTGTGTATACTATACTTTGAAATATTATATCATGAATCCATTTATTCTCAAGATATAATAATTTTTTTATTAAATCAATTATTTGTATTCATGCATCACTCATTTGGTTAGGGACTCTAACTAAAATATAATTTTAAATATTTTAAAATTTTATTCTTCTAAATCTATCTCCATAATGTCCATGTTTTAAAAATGGATTTATAGATTTATTTACATGGACTGGAATGTTTTAAAATTAAAATTATTTTTAAAATATTCAATGTGTTATGGAAAAATTTCATTGAAAAATCTATTTAAAACGGCTTCTTGATAAATTGTGATACTTTTAAATGTTGTAAATAAATAGGGGATATTTCTCTAAAAACGTTTTAATAACTATTTTCATCTATTTCAATATCCTTTAGTGTATTTTATTCTTGATTGAGGTTGATTTATTAGAAAATAATAATCCATATTGTATTGAAGGTGTTATGTTTGACTATGGATGTGCGATATTTATGCCATTCATGGTTGGTGGTTAAAATATTGAGATTTCATTTCCTAGTTTTAATATAACTGTATAGATTATGTTTCAAACTTTTCATATGTGAAATTCATTGGACTTAGTAAGTGAGGGATGGAGCCTACTATAGCTCCTCTATGCATCAGTTGGTCTCATAGACAATTATATATGGAATTGGCCAAGCCTTTCCTAATTTTATATATGGTTTTGGACAAGGCCTAAATCATGTTAAGACGTCTTGGCCCATGCCTTGACAATATGTTTCAGAATGTCTACCATTAGATATTCCATCATTATGAAATTGGCTAAGGATGTTACATTTGATTATTCGACTAGTATAATATCCATGTGAAAATGTAAATGGAATTATTTGATGTGTATTTTCCATATTATGATGAAGTACATGTTTAAAAGGCTTGCGTTCTAGTCTTATACATTTCCTTAAATGTTTCTTCTTATTTATGACAGTTTCTGCTATTTTGTTTTCCTTACTAATCATTTGATCTCACATCCTTCTTATGTATTATTTTTCCAATGATACAATGATTTATGTTATGATTATCCTCCTGGAATAGTATAAGGGATATAAGAGTGTTAAAATGGGATACAATGTTCTTTTTGTTTAATTTCACGATGTAAGTTAAAACTTATATATGTATCTAGTACTTCCCGGGCTACAAAATTGATCGGTATTTCTAGACATGATTCCTTGTATCATGCCAATAATATGTAATAATGCACTAATTCTGTGTAACTAGGGTTAGGGCGTTATAGTTGGTATTAGAGAACGTTTAGTTCAAACCGTGGAAGTATGATTTTGAAAAAAAAAACTTATTAGGAAACACTACCCTAAGATAGAAATTTATGATTAGTATAGAAGAACATCCAACAATTTTGTTATTGTAAATATTATGTGGGTTTTCCAAACAATACATCCATGTCTAGATATGAGCTAGTAGACACGACTCTGGTATATATATAATTAGGTTTAAAAACTATTACAAGTGGTTTTAGTCTTGACCTGGGGTATCCTGGTAAACGACAATGGGCTTTGCTGCACTCTTGGTTATAACACTCCCGAGGATATGTTTTTTATAATTCACATTTTCTTCACAAACTGATTTTTTTGATTTTTAAATAAGATGAGAATAATTAACCTTAGTTAATCCTATGGTGTTTTATATTGAGTATATGGTTTTATTATATTCACTAAAATATTTTATGACTCACACTATGAATTCTTGTGTATGTCAATGGCTAAATTCCTAAGAAGTCATAGTAATATTGAACATGATGTACATGGTGGGAAAGGTGGTGGAAATGAGAAACTAAATGTAATGTTTATATGTGTAAAAGAAATCGTGTTAATGATGAATAATTTTTCCTAAAATATGATCAACAAAATATATATTAACCAACTCTCTGACTCAAGAATGAAGAGAAAGGCAGTGAATGATAAGAGCTCCAGTAGTGGAGAGCAGGGAAAAAAGAATTCCCAATTTCCATCATATAGGAAATATGGAAGGGGAAACCCTGGAATGTGTCTCAACAGAAACAAAAAAAATGATTTATATGGGGGATGTAAGGACATAATGTTACTAATTTTTGAGGAAAATTTAAGAGTACTATAGAAGAAAATATAAATGATCACAAGAATCCATTGACAGTATTTTTTTTTGTAAATGTAGGTGACCTAGGAATTACCCAAGTGAATGTCCTATTCTATAGCATAACCTCTTGGTCAAGGACAAATGTATGAAAAAATAAATGGAATGAGAAATGTTTAAAAGTATTAGTGCTTTTTGTTAATTGGATTACACTGGAATACTTTTCTCTTGTACGTGTAACCCTATAGTTTGTTATGTGAAAATTATATTTTTGGAAGAATTATCTTTTCTATTTTTTATATAGTTATAAATAACTATTTGGGTTTATATTATACTTGAATATGAGGCATTTACAAGATATTATATTTTGGGAAGAAAATGTGAGGTATGAGATAATTTTTTTGATAAAATTATGTTATTGTTATTTTGAGGAATCTATCTCATTTTGGGAATGTTATAAAATATATTTTTTTGGAAAAAGATAACACGTAGACCATGTGAGAACCCATCGCGCCAGACAAAGCTGTGGGAATTGAACCCACAACCAGAGTGTGATTGGGATTTATCACCTAACACTGGACTACGTGAAGTCCCTGGTTAGTGTGACTAATTATTTTTATTTAAATGATTTTATTTATCAATAATAATTTGATTTTGGAACTTATGTTCTATCAAATGGATATCCATAGTATAGAAATTTTTTTTGATTAAGTGATAAATGTTATTTTGGAATATGATTGCTATCTTGGGAACACTATATGCCTCAGATAAATAGAATACTATGGGATTTCATTTGAGGAGTAATGGTGGATTCTTATCTATGTTTTTAATGTTTATTTATATCGATATTGTTTATTTATAGAAATTATTAATCTATCATAGAGTATATGAGCCTATGTTAATTACCTTTAATTGTGTGACTTTAAGAGTAGTCGATATTATTTGGGGATTCAATTTAATGTTGATGACTATTTAATCATATTCTTCTATGTTTTCAGTTTCAATATTAGATTGGATTATATTGAAGTATTTTAAAATAATTTGTTTATAGAATGGTATTTATTGAAATTTTGGTTTTGTTAGTTAAATTTTATAAATTAAGATTAGTTTTTCATTATCTAAATTAATATCCTTTGGATGATCCTATGATATTAATCTATCCATTTTGGTTTTGGTTAATCTCTAATTACAAGGGAAATATAAAGTTTATCCATTGTGTTAGTGTGATTCTCTAGATGTTGATTCTATCACATCAGCGGTGACCAAGTCATCATTAATTCTCATCATTTAAAAAAATGAAGATTTAGTGGTATAACTTTATTAAAGGATAAAACTATACTTAAAAAGTAAATATATTTCTTAATGTCCTTAGTTAATCTCAAAAATAAATTCCTCAATTTTATGAAATGGAACATAAAACAAAAAAAATGTTGTTTGTTTAGTTTTCCTACTGGAAATCTAATGATCATTTATCCCATCACAAGTATGTGGGTTTTTTGTTATTAACATTCTCATGATAATTTTTTCTATCACTCTTCATTAGAAACTGACACTTAGTTTGTCAACCATATCCACGTTTTCCTACATGGAATCCTAGTATGGGTTATCTTAGGTGAGTATTTTTTTTCTCTTTGTTTCTTTTAATGTGATAGTTTTATTGACTCTTTTTTTCTGATGTAGGATTTTCAATGAAGTTCCAAATCCCAATTTTAAAATTTTGAGGATGCAATTTCCAGATGTAGGGAAGAATATAACACCCCATGATTTCATATTATGTTATTTTCTTTAATGAATTGAATAGCTTGCACTATCCACAACACCGAGTTCTAGCACACCATGACTTACTATACTAGCTGTTCAAAAAGTATATATGAATAGTATTAACTAAATATTTCATTTTATATACATTATATTATTTTAGAATCAATATTATCTGTTTCTTAGACATGATATAATAATAAATTCCTTTTATCAGATAAATGAAGTATTTTTCAAGAAAAATCAATTTAACCACCTTTTTAAAGAAAACACATTTTCAAACAAATATTTGACAATTTTATGTATTCAATTTATGAAATTAATTTTTTTTTAGAATTGGGAAATAAAAATTTATTTTCAATAAAATTTTTGTACTTTTCTGATAACATTCATATTTTGATGAATATTGGAAAATACAAAATTTTATTTGAGAATAATATTATTATTCGAAACAATTTATAGAGATAAATTATGTATTTGAATGGTTTGGATGTATAATTAGATTATATTTTTATCATTTAATACAATTTAGGTCATTATAAGTAATTTCACATTAAAATTTTACATAAACACATGTCTATCATTTGGTAGTTTTAAATTTTTAAATACACGCTTTCCAAATTTGAAAATAAGAATTAATTTTAAATTAATTAATAAATCTTCTATTTTTTTAATTTGGGAACATATAATTCATTTTTTAATTCATAATATCAACAATTGATTAGGTTAATAATATGGTATTTTTCTGAAAACATTCAATTTTTGATTAATTATGAAAAACACAACGTTATAGTATAAAACCGATTTTTTAATTAAATAATAATTTACTTTATTTAAATTTATAAGAAGTCTAAATCAATATATAATACCTATATATGTTCAATGTAATTAATTGGAGTAATTTTATAATAAAATTAAATTTATGTAAATATATTGAAATTTTACTATCATTTACCCACCTTCTAAGGGTATTTAAAAATTTGCATGAAACATAATTTTCCTGCATCTCTAAGTTGAATTTTAAAAATCCAAAAGACACAGTTTATATAAGTAAGTAAAATGTTGTTCAATAAGATGAGAATAATTTTTGTTGAATAGTACGTTTTGCCTTTTATTTACCTTGGTTCAAAGTAAATAGGGTAATTAATGGTAAAAATTATATCATAACAACCCTAACACATGTCCTAATTATATTAGATAAGTATAATACGACAAAAAAAACCTTAGTAATAATAGATGATCCTCTTTGGTCTACTTGGATTAGATTAGGACATTTAATATTACTTTATTGAAACATGTGTTAAAAGAGTAAAATTCCATGTTTATTAAATAAACCATTAATTAATATAGAGTAACGGATAAGATAAATTTTTCTATAAGTATTATTTATATAGATAAAACTATTTCCAACATAATGGTATTTTATTGATAATTTTTATAAATTAAATAATGTTATTTATTTATAACACAATGATGATGAAAAAATTACCTTATTAATGCATGATTAAAATAATTGATATTATAAATATCCAAATAAATGTAATTTGAGACTTTTGATGAATTAAACTTCTTTTATAGGTTAGTATTACATGTTTGGGTCGATTAAATAATTTTTTTCAAAATAATCATTTTGTTATGTTTTCACGTAAAACTGATACTAAATAGTGTCAAAATTGACATAATTGAGTTTTTAAAACAAATAATATATTATTAATTGATATAATATTAATAAAAATATATGGTTCATCCAAAAAACAAAAATGAAGATATATATTATAAATGAACCACATGGGGTTCTCTTGGATGTTTATTGTACGTTTATTAACCATAAATATAAATATACAAAGAGACATGGGAAATGAAAAACTATTTAACTAAGAGATAAATCTAAAAGATAATGTTAATATGATGATCTACACGTGTCTAAAAACTATAGGTTGTGTGGTTTTCGACCCATACATAAATTATACACTAAATAAATCATTTTGGATCCATTATAAATCGAAAATGATTATATTATGAAATAATATTTCAAGGTTTACCAAAAGTGACCCTCACCTCTCTTACAAAAGGCAACTTCCCCTTCTCTTAATTTCACACAACCATAGTCTTTTGACTCCGCCAAAACCCACCAAAATATCCTCCCGTCTTCCAACATATCATCCTAGAGTCCTTAATTTGATCATAAATCCAACTTAAGGAGCCATTTTGATCAACTCAAAAGGAAACACCCGAATAAGAGTTAATAATTTCACTATCATCTTTCAACATCTTTTTATCTTCCACTTTCTCATTAATTGTTGTTACCATTCAAAAAATAATAACTCTCATAACTCATACATACTGTGATGTTATTATAAATATGGTTCTCCCAAAATGTTATTATATCCATCCTATAAATCACAAAGTCACCAAATGTGTGTACGTACAGCTTACTATCTCCAAGTCGTGGTGTGGTTTGTTATTAAAACACATCATTATTTGGATTGGTATAATAATGAGTATAACTAATGTAAATAATAATTATAACATTCTAAGGATTTGTTTTATATTATATACCATCCAATTACATACGATTTCATCATCAGTATAACGATATTGTAACTCGTGCGTACGTATGGATTACTGTCTCCACGAATGTGATGAGATTAATTCCCCATCAGAATCATTCAAGAATAATTTGAATTTTATGATTAAAAATTATTTTTATGAACATAATATAATTATTTATATAAATAAAATACATTCAATCCATAACAAACATGGATACGTAAGTGAGAATATAAAAGAAAACAGATCACTTAACACCTGAAGCGATGATAATACTAAAATATTATTAAAAAATAAATATTAGAGGATCATATATGATATAATATTTACGTATATAGTTCTTTTATAAATTAATAATAATTATTTACCTATTATATATTATTTTATCCTTCCCTCATCCAAGGAAAATTACAGGTAAGGGGCTTTCATTTATCTTTTTTTCCGGTGATATTCATGTTATATTTCCTACTATTTCTTTTTGTGTGGTGCATGTAATTACCATGATTATATTGTTTTCCTAATATAATATAATTTATGGGTATTTAAATCATCATTTTATGATACCTTTTTCATAGGGTGTATGTTTCTTAAGTTACTAAAAATGTCAGGGAATTTCAATTCTTAGTTTCCCCTCATTAGGTTTTAAGGAAAAATCATCAATTATTTTACTCCATTATTATGTGTGAAATAACTATTTATATACTTATTTAGTAATTTCTACTCCCCTTTCTGTGCATATTCTTTTGATACACATAATCACTTCATTTATAAATTCTAAAGTATACGAAATGAACTTGATAAGAGTAATTTTAACTTAATCTTTATTCATTGACTTAAAAATTCATGTCATTGGTGTTGCTTTTACAAGAATATTTTTTATTATACTATGAATTATTTTTTATGAATATCCAATTATATTTAGTGTATTTATATTTTTCAGACATAATTATTTCATTGATTTATCTTTATCCGTATGATCTGGTCCTTATAAGAAAATTCATCTCATCTTACATTCTATTGAGACTTATTTGTTTTTATACACCAATTAACATTTATTTTGTGTATATAATGTACATTAACATAGTATATCATGAATCCCATTATACTAATGATATTATAATGTTTTGATCACCTCAATTATTTATATTCATGTTTCTCTCATTTGGTTAGAAACTCTAACTAAAATATCATTTTAAATGTTTTAAAATTTTATTCTTATAAATATTTCTCATTAATGTCCATGTTTTGAAAATGGTTTTATAGATTTCTTTATATGGACATTAATGTGTTAAAATTAAAATTCCATTAAAAATATTCACTTTGTTATGGGACAAATTTACTAAAAAATCTATTTTAAATGACTTCTTGATAAATAGTGAGTCTTTTAAATGTTTTCATGAAAAATGGAATATGTCTCTCAAATAGTTTTAATTAATATTTTCATCTATGTCAATATTCATCCGTGTATTTTATTCTTGATTGAGTTTGATTTATTATAATACATTCATCCATATTGTATTGAATGAGTTATGTTTGAATGTTGATGTGTTATTTTTATGCCATTCATGTTTTGTAGTTAAAATATTGACATTTGAATGCTATTTTTAATATTAATGTTTAGATTATCATTCACTCTTTTCATATGGGTAATGAACTGGACTTAGTATGTGTTGGTTGGAGCCTACTATAGCTCCTCGATGCATTGGTTTGACTCATGAGACAATTAGACATGGAATTGTCCAAGGCCTTTCCCAACTTTATATATGGTTTTGGATGAGGCCTAATTCATTTTTAGACGTCTTGGTTGAGGCCTTGACAAGATGTTTTATAATGTTCGGCATTATGCATTGCATCATTATGAAATTGGCTATTTATGTTACATGTGATTATTCTACAACTAGAATATCTCTGTTAATAAGAAAACAGAATTATTGTATTTATCGTTGCCATATTATGCTGAAGTTCATGTTTAAATGTCTTGTGTTCTAGTCTTATGCACTACCTGAAATGTTTATTATTACTTATGACAATTTCCACTATTTTTTTATCCTTACGGAGCATTTGATCTCACCCCCTTCATATGTTTTTTTCCTAGGATTCAATTAAATATATTAATATTAACATATAAGAATAAGAAAAGGTATATAAGATTTTTCCAAGGGTTTACACTGTTGTTTTTGTTTAATTTAATCACATAATGTAAAATTTATGTATGTATTTTGTACTTCCAAGGCCACCAAACAAATCGTTCTTTCATGATATTATTCCTTGATGAATGATTATGTTATGTAATAATGCACCGATTCTAGGTAACTAGGGTCAGGTCATTACAGTTGGTATCAGAGAAAGTTTAGTACAAACCATGGAAGCTATATTTAGAAAAAAACTCTGATAAGGAAACAATACCTTAAGATATACATAGAGGATTAGTATAGAAGAACATCCAATTTTTTTTTCTATAAATATTTTGTTGGTTTTCCCAGAAATACATCCCTATCTAGATATTAGTAGGTAGAGGTGGCTTTGGCACTGATATACCTAGGAGTATAAACTCTGATAAGGAGTGAAAACTCCGATAAGGAGTTTCAGGCTTGACCCAAGGAATCATATTACATGACAACGGGCCTTGCTGGACTCTGGGTTATGACAGACCCGGGGGATATGTTTAAGATAATTCACATTTTCTATACAAACTGATTTTATGAATTTTAATATAAGATGGGAAAAAATAAACTTAGTTATTCTTAATGTGATTTAAATAAAAAATAAGGTGTTATGGTATTATATAAATGATATAATGTATCACTCTATGCGTTTATGTGTATGTAAATGGATGGATTCTTAAGAAGTCATATTAACCTTGAACATGACGTAGAAGCTAGGAATGGGGGTAGAAATGAGAAAAAAATGGAATGTTGAAATGTGTAAAAGATATCATGTTCATTCCAAATTAGTTTTGAAATAAAATTATCAATAAAAAATATATTTACCAACTCTCGAACTCAACAAAGAAGAGAAAGGTGGTGAATTATAAGAGCACCAGAAGTGGAGAACATGGAGAAAAGAAAGCCCATTTTCTATTATTTAGGAAATGTTGAAGGGGACCCCTGTTAATGAGTCTCAAGGGAACAATTAAATTCTTTATGTGTGGGAAGCAAAGACATAATATAAAGAATTGCTGAGGAAAGGAGAAGAGTAAATGGAGGAAAAGAAAAATGATCCCAAGAGTCCATTTAAAATCATTTTCCATAAATTTAGGGACCTAAGAATTACCCAATTGAATGCCCTATTCTATAGGATAACCTCTTGTTAAAAGAAGAACCAATGTAGAAATAACTAGATGGAGAAATGAATAAAAGTATAGGTTCTCTTTATTGATGGTTTTACATTGGAATACTTTTCTCTTGTATGTGTAACCCTGTAGTTTGTTATGGGAAAATACTACTTTAGGAAGATTTATCTTTTCTTTTGTTTATATAGATACCAATAACCATTATGGTTTATATAATACTTGAATTTGATGAAATTACAAATTATTAGATTTTGGGATGAAAATGCATGATATGAGAAAAAATTTGTTATGAAATTATGTTATGGTTATTTGGAGAAATTTATCTCATTTTGGAAATGTTATAAAATATAGGTTTTGAAAAAGGACAACACTTAGACCATTTTACATCTCATCGTGTCAGACAATGTTGTAGGAATCGAACCCACAACCAGTGTACAATTGGGATTTATCATGTACCACTGGAAAACATGATGTCCAAAGTTAGTGTGACTAAATCTTTATAGTTAAATGATTTCATTTAACAATAATATGTTGATTCTCAACCTATTGTCTTACCAAATGGGTATCCTTAGTATAGGAAAATAATTTGTTTATTATTTTATAAATGTTATTTTGGAAGATGTTTACTCTTTTTGGAACACAATATTCCTTTGGGAAAATAAAATACTTTGGGATTTCATTTGAGGCATAATGGTGGAATATTATCTATTTTTTTATTGATTATTTATAATGATTTGGGTTATTTATCGAAATTATTAACCTATCATAGAAAATATGTGATTATGTTATTTATTATTAAGTATGCAACTTTAAGAGTATTCAATGTTATTTGGAGATAAAATTTAATGTGAAAGACTACGTAATCAAATTCTTCTATGTTTTGGGACTCAATATTAGTTTGTATTATATTTATGTATTTTAAGGAAAATTGATTATAGAATGGTATTTATTGAAATTTAGGTATTTTTGGTTTAATTTTTGAAATTAAGATTAGAATTTCATTCTCTAAATAATTATCCTTTTTGGGATCTTCTAATAATGTACTAACCATTTTGGTTTTGTTTAATCTCTAAAGGAAAGGAAAATATATTTTTTAACCTTTATGATAATGTGATTCTCTATAAGTTGATTCAAGCACATCAGGTGTGACCAAGTCATCTTGAATAATAATCATTTAGAAAAATATGATTTAGTGGTAGAAATTTATTAATGTATAAAACTCTACTTAAAAATTATGTATATCCCTTTACATTCATATTCAATATCATAAATAAATTTCTCAACATTATTAAATGGTAGTTAAAACAAAAAAAATGTTGTCTATTTAATTTTGCTACTAGAAAACTAATAATAGTTTATCCCATCACAATTTTGTGTTTTTATTATGTTTAGATTTCTCTTGATCATGATTTCTATCACTCTCCATCAGAACATGACACGTATTATATATTTCGCATCCATTTTTTCCTATACGGATTCCTCGTATGAGTTATCTTGGGTAACTGTTCTACTTCTCTTACATTCTTTTGATGTGATAGTTTTATTTACTCTTTTTCCGATGTGGGGAATTGAATGATGTTCCCTAGAAAAATTCTAAAATTATAAAAACTCAATTTCCAAAATGGTTGCAGAATGTAACAACCCATGATTACCTAGTAAGTGATTTTATTTAATGTAATTCAATAACTTGCGCTATACGCAACACCGAGTTCAAGTGCACCATGACTTACCAAACTAGCCATTCAAAAAGAAGATATGAATAGTATTAATTATAATTTAAATTTTAAATACTCTATATAATTTTAGTATCCATATTATGTGTTTCATAGAAATAATATAAGAATAATGGCATTTTTTTCAAATAAAAGAAGTGTTTTTAAAAAAAATGAAATTTAAAAACATTTTAATAGAAAACCCTTTTTAAATCCAATATTTGACACTTTTAGGTATTTAATTTAATGATATTAAATTCATCATTAGAATCAGGACATAAAAATGTATTTTGGATAATTTTTTGGTACCTTTATGGTAACATTCATATTTTGATGAATAAGGAAAATACTAGATTTTAGTTGGAAACAAAAATTTTAATCGAATTAATTTATAGTATAAAACTATGAATTTGGTTGTTTTAGATGTATTATTAGATTATGTTTTTATCATTTAATTAAAATTAGGTCATTATATGTAATTTCACATTTAAATTTGACATAAACACATGTCAATCTTTTGATAATTTTAAATTTTTAAAAACTCACAATTCGATTTGACAATGGAAATTAATTGAAAATTAATTAATGAAACTTATACATTTTTAATTTTTTAATATATTATTCATTTTTGAATTTAGAATATCAATATTAGATTAGGGTAATGTTTTGGTATTTTTATGAAAATATTCAATTCTTGATGAATGGTGAAAAACATTGCATTTTAGTTTAAAAATGACTGTTTATTTAAATAATTGTTTATATTATTTAAATTTATTTTATTTAAAAATATGAAAATAATAATTATATAATTTCAATGTTATTCATTGGTGTAGTTTTAAAAAAAACTTGATGTATAAAAATGTATTGATCTTTTTACAGTCTTTTACCCACCATTTAGGTGCATTATCAAATATGAAGGAAACATAATTTTACCGCATCTGTGTGTTGACTATCAAAAATCCAAAATACACAATTAATATCAGTATATAAGTTATTTTTAATACGATGAAAATAAATTTGTCTGAATAATAACTTTTGAATTTTATTTACCATGGTTAAAATTAAATAGGATTATTAAAGGTAAAATTGATATCATAATTACAAAAACACACGTCCTAATTTTTTGGATTTTTATAATTCAACCAAAAACATACTTATGAATAAAATATTATCCTATTTGGTCCACTTCGATTAGATTATCATATTTATTATTATTTTATTTAAAGAAGAGTTAAAAGAGTTAAATTCAACGTTTAATAACTAAACTTTTTTTAATATTGGGTCATACATAAGATAAATTAGACTAAAAAATTATTAGAATTCAAAAAATATTTCCTACATAATGGTATTTTATTTATAATTTTTAGACATTAAATATTGTAATTTACTTATGACACAATGATGATGCAGTAATTACCTTATTAATAGATGATTAAAATAATCGATATAATAAATATCCGTATAAATTTAATTTGTGACTTTTGATGAATTAAACTAATTTTCATGTTTAATAGGTCATGTTAGGGTTGATTAAATAAATTTTTTGTAGTAACCATGCTGTTATGATTTTCACAAAATCCAAATACTAAATCGTGTCAAAGTTGACATAATTGAGTCAATAAAACATATACTATAATATTAATTGATATAATATAAATAAAAATCTATAGTTGGGCCAAAATATATAGATAAGGCTGTATATTTTAATAATGAACCACTTTTGGTTCTCTTGTCACTTTATAGTATGTTTATTAACCATAAATATAAATATTCAAAGAGACATGGTAAATGTCAAACTATTTAACTAAGATTTAAATCTAAAATATTATGTTACTATTGTGACCTAAACCTATCTATATCCTATTTAATGAGAGGGTTTCGACCCATACCGATATTAGACTCTGAATAAATCATTTCGGGGCCATTATAAACCAAAAATTATTTTACTATAAAATAATATTTCAATCCTTTTCTAAAGTGACCTTCACCTTTCTTATAAAAGGGCACTCCCCCATCTATTAATTTCACACTTCTATAGCCATTTGGATAGGAAAACCCCTGAAAAAATATCTTCCAAACATTCCTCACATCAACCTAGAGTCTTTAATTTGATCAGAAAGACAAACTATGGAGCCTTTTTCATCACCTCAAAAGGAATCACCCGAATAAGAGGTAATAATTTCACTACCCTCTTTCAAGTTCATTTATTCTTCCACTTCCACTTTCTTTGTTGTTTCCATACCAAAATAATAACTAAAGTAACTATTAAATAATGTGATGTTATTATAAATTGGGATCAACCATAATCGTTAATTTATCCATCCTTTAAATGATAATGTCACAATACGTGTGTAAGTACAGCTTACCATCTCCACGTCGTGGTGTAGTTTGTTATTCATACACGTCATTATTTGTATGGGTATAATAATTTTTATATCTGATGAAAATAATAAATATAGCATGATAGTGAAATTTTATATAATATATACCAACCAATTACATATGACATCACCATCAATATAATGATATTGTCGCTCGTGCGTACGTTTGGATTACCGTCTCCACGAACACGACGATATTCATTCCCCATCATAATAATTCATGAAAAATATTCAATAATGATTTAAAATACTGTTTATGAAATAAATTTCATTCTATATATTAATAAAATACATCGTATCCATAAAAAACATGGCTTACATAACCAATCATATATTGGAAAATATATTAATTAACACACGAAATGTTGATACTACTAAAATATTTTTAACTATGTAATATTAAAGGATCATATATGATATCATATTTATGTATATAGTAATTTGATTATATAATAACAATGAAATATCAATTATAAATTATTTTAACATACCCTTGACCAAGGAAATGTTCTAAGTAAGGGGTTTTTATCTCACTTTTATTCCCGTGATATTCATGCTCTATGTGACACTATTATCATCTATGTCGTGTATGTACTTCCCATGATTATATTGTTTGTGTAATATACATTACATTATGGGTATTTAAAACATAATTGGATGGCCCTTCATTCAAGGTATGTATGTATTGTATGCTACCAAATCTGTTTGGGAATTTCAAATCTCAATTTCCCCTCATTCAGTTTTACGCATAATTCATCGATAGTTTTACTCCAAGATTTTGTGTGAAATCACTATTTATATATATATATATGTAGTAATCTCCACTCCCCATTCAATTGATATAATTTAGATACTCATAATCACTCCATTTATAAATTTTCAAGTCAACGATATGAACTTGATCAGAGTAATTTCTACTCTATCTCTATTTATTGAGTTAAACATCCACATCATTGGTGTTGTTTTCAGAAGAATATGTGTGATTATCCTCTGATTTATTTACACTAAATTTCTAATCATACTGAGTGTATTTATATTTTTTCACATTATTAATTCATTGTTTAATCCTTAACCATATAATATGGTCTTTATAATGGAATTCATCTCAACTTACATTCCATTGAGTCTTCTTTGTTGTTATACAACAATTCACAATTATTTGGTATATATAATGTACTTTGACATAGTATATCATGAATCCATTTAATCTCATGATATAATAACGTTTTTATTACCTCAATTATTTGTATTCTAGTGTTTCTTATTTTTTTGGAACTGTAACTAAAATATCATTTTAAATGTCTTAAAAGTTTATTCATCTAAATCATTCCCATTAATGCCCATATTCTAAAAATGGTTCTGTGGATTTATTTATATGGAAATTAAAGATTTAAAATTTAAATTCCTTTTAAATTTTTCAATGTGGTGTGGGACAGTTTTATTCAAAAATATATTTTAAATATCTTCTTGTTAAATACTGATACTTTAAAATGTTTTCATGAAAAAGGGGATATTTCCATCAAATAGTTTTAATGGATATTTTCATCTAGGAAAATATCCTTCAGTGTATGATATTCATTATTGAGGTTTATTTATTATAATTCAGTCATTCATATTGTGTTGTATGAGAAATGTTTGACTATGGATGTGTTATTTTTATGCCATTCATTATTTGTGGTTAAAAAATTGACATTTCATATGCTACTTTTAATTTAAATGTTTAGATTATGTTTCACCCTCTTCATTTGAGGAAAGTGTTGGACTTAGTTTGTGACAGGTTGAGCACGCTATAGCTCCTAGATGAGTCAGTAGGTCTCATGAGACAATTAGATGTGGAATTGGTCGAGCCCATTCCCAATTGGATACATGGTTTCGGTATAGGCCTAAATCATTTTTAGACGCCTTGGATGAGACCTTGAAAAAATGTTTCAGAATGTTTGGAATTATGCATTCCATCATTATGAAATTGGATATTAAGATTAACTGTGATTATTAGACTAGTAGAATATCCATGTGAATAAGTAAATGTCATTATTTGATTTATCTTTTCCATATTATGATGAAGTTCAAGTTTAAAAGGATTATGTTCAAGTCTTATTCATTGCCTTAAATGTTTATTCTTATTTATGATAGTTTCTGATATATTGTTATCCTTATTGAGCATTTGAGCTCAACGCTTCTTATATTTTATTTTTTCCAGGATGCAAATAAGTATATTATGATTAACCTGTAAGAATATTATAAGGGATATAATAATGTTCAAATGGGACACAATATTTTTTTTTTGTAATTTCATGATGTAATGTATAACTTATGTATGTATATAGTACTTACATGTCTACTAAACTAATAAATCTTTTGGGACATCTCACCTTTTATCATGCCAATGTTATGTAATATTGCCCCGATTATGGGTAAATGGTGTTGGGGTGTTAATACCATATTAATATATTTTGTTCTGTGATTCTAGAGACACTAAACTAAAAAATTCTTATGGAATAAATTTCAGTAATGTGAGGAATACTAATTTGAATTCTATAATATACATGTATGTTAAGATTGGGTCTATATAGAGAGTGTCAATGGAATGTTTTATTCAACCATTAGAATGTAGGATAAGAAATCATTAATGATATCCCTATGGAAATTTCTAAGGACATTTCATGCATTGTCACGAAAGATAATTCTAAGGATAAAGAAAGTATAGTAAAATGATCGGGAATATTGGAAAATGATTGATTGATTCATTTCTATGAAATATATCCTTGTATGGATACTACAAGTTGATGTGTCTCTAGCATAGATGTACATGGTGTAACAACATTGAAAATGTGAATTGAGGCTAAATCTTGTGTAACCTATTACATGACAAGGGACCTTGATACACACGTTGTTTGATACTCTTAGGTTATATTGTGTTTGTAATTTAAAAAATATTGATACACCATCATTATGAATTTATGCATAATATTACAATTAATAATGGAGTTTTCTAAGGTTGTAGGTAATAAAGGCCATGGAGGAAAGAAAAATCTGTCTCTTTTGTCTCAAGAATGTGGAAATAATCAAAAAAAATAAATGTCTTATAGGGAAAATAATTTTTTTTACTATAGAAACTCATGACACAATGAATGTTTCTATATATGAAATATAAAGGGTTTAGTGAATAAAATGTAAGGGAATATAGGCCCCCTATGATATCATCAATGGTAAATTTCATTATTTGTGGAATGAATTTTCATTATGAAAATTGATGTCCTGTGTGGAATGAAATAGAAGATAATCAGAACGGTTGTGTAAAGACCCAAAATTTCCATGTATTTTTTTATTTAAATGGAAATTTTACGAGTTCGTGAAAATTTAGGGTGTCTGATTCTGAGGCTCGGAGTGCCCAGAATGAAATTATGAAATTTTTAATCAGGTACGTTGAGTAAAAGTGCGGGTGGGTTTTTATATCTTTTGAACCGGTGATCAAAAATGAAATCCGAGGACACCATTGAACTCGCAGTGCCAGTATTTTCTTAAGGAGACCTGCACCTCAACTGCAGTAGGTCAAGGTTGTAAGTTATTTTTTACTTTTTTGTGAGATAATAGAATAAATTCAAATGGTGAAACATTTTTTTATTTTATTTTAAAACTTCTTGTGTTTGTAGAGAGGCGGGGACCACCAGAATTAAACATACCCATGAGGTTATGGAGGTGTTGACCACTGAACCTAAAACCTCACAAGAGAGGTTATAGTGGTGGGGACCACCTGAGATTAAACCCCTTTGAACCTCCCACATAAGTGATGGGAATTCTTTAGAACATACCCTTAATTAATTATGCCAGAACCTTTGATTAATACACCATATCAATTAATTAATTATTCCAATTTTAAATTATGCCGACATATTCTATAATGTTGTCTAATTCATTTTTGGAGGAATTGGGGGATGCTCTTGGGAAAAGTTGGAAACTTGGAGAATAGCGAGAAATATCTCCAACGAAGAACACCATCGAAGAACACCAACTCTGACTTCATCTTCTTCCTCAAGAAAATTATTGAAGAGGAACATCTTCAACGTCAATGAACAGACGGTAAAGGGAATGCCGATGTCACCAACGTCATTCTATCCCCAACAACGCCGTCTCCTTCCTCACGTCCTCTGTCAACGAATAAAACAAGGTAGGGAGGGTTTTTGAATTATTTATCTTACCCACTCTTGATATTATTATGATTCATGTATTATAGACGCTTTCTACCACTCTTATGTAGAGAGTGTGTTCCAATCCAACAAGGTCTATCCTCTCTGAATTTCATTGGATAATTCTTGTGTTCTTCGCAATGGAGGAGGATGACTATCAATCGTGATGGAGGCGACAAAGGCGATGAGGGGAACGATGTCAAACTTTAGCCACCGCCGCCTGCTGCCACTACCACCCACCGCCCCCACCACCCACTGCCTCCGTGCCCCCAATGCCTCAACGCCCTACAGCCAAAACTTACTGTAAGAACCCGTTTTTTTTAGAACAGGCCAAAATCCCAAACATGCTTGAATTTTTTCTTGTTCTGAAATAAATTTGAGAATCTAGGAAATATTGTTGAAGTATTTTATGTCGTATAAAGGTTCACGGTTGGCGCACTGTCTAAATAAATCATGCAGCCAGCCCATGAAGCCATGCACCCTTGACAGTGGGCTCCACACGAGCTGCACATGGTTTGTTAAACCATGTGGGCAATCCGTGAAAAGTCCCCAGGTGAGACAGTAGAAAACACATGGTTGGTGCATGGTTTTCCAAACCATGCGGGTAACCATTAAACCACTTAATGTTAGGGTTTTTTTAAGATCCGAGCCACTCAAGATTTCCCATTCACCATCATTCTTCCTCTATCTTGTGACCCACATGTGGAGAGTCGACCAGACATTCAAATCCATCCATATCTTTGTCTGATCTCTATTTTGAACATCGTTTGATGCATTGGAACCCCCTCGGAAAGGACTTGATTCCTCTTGAGCCATTTTTCTTGATTTATGTTCTATAATGATTTTTTGGGGTTTGAATGGATTTAATTATTTTTTAGATCTACCTTGTTTTATAACTAATTGGATGATGTTATCAGATAAGTAACATCATACTAGTACACGGTAGGTGGTGCATACCTATTTTTCTGTTTTCATGGTCTTTTGGTAGCAGGAACATTGGGGTATTTTTAGTTATTTGAGAGAGACCCTGATATATTGGCAACTGGTTATTTAAATACCTTATTAAACTTATGAGATACCTTTGGGTATGCCCTTTTTCCTATCTTTATTGAGAATCTTTGGGCAAGAATTTGTTTCTCACATTGGGAATTTTGGATGGGGGTTCCAAAATGATAATACTCGAATTGTGTTTGTTTAAAATTTTTATTTTAATTATTTAAACCTCGATATAATTTCTGGAGACCTTAGAAACATCATTGCTGGTATGGTACATCAATTGTTTAGTTCGCTTCATCTATGTAGATGGTTTTTCCAATTATGTGTTCTATTTAAATGTGTTTTATATGTAAATGATGAGTTGTATATGATGGAACCTTCGGGTTGTGAGGGGTGTGGCTCAGACACTATTGAGTGATGCTGATCACAGGATGGTCATGGCCCTGGTTACTTTGGGTGGTTTTGACCACGGGATTGGGTGTCATGGACATTGGCTTGAGGTAATAGGACTGTCACGTTGGGTATAGGAAAAGGTTAATTTGGGTGGTTTGGACCACGGGATTGGGCATCATGGACGTCAGATTGAGGCAGAATAAGGGTCAGGTTGGGCATGGCCCGGGCTACTAGGGTGGAAAGCCTCTCAGATTTGAGCGGCATGGTCACAATGACATGTGGTGACAAATGTGTGGTGGAATAGGTGTTATTTTGGTGATTACCACTCAACCAGAACATTGAGTAGTGTGCACACAAAGATACTCCGTGATGAGGTGGTTTTGAACAATCATGATGGTAGAGGCCCCCATAGATGTGGTTTAGGTACTTTGGATGCTGTTGTTTGTCGTAGGAATCCACGTGGGATGTGAGGAGCCACTAGGGGATATCTTGAGGATATTAGGATGGGGGATGAGGCTCGACGTGTTTTAAGGGTCCGAATCGATTTCCCTCTGGTTACTTATTTAAGGGTAAATATCATTGTCCCCCTATTTACATTATTTGAGGGCAGGTATTACTATCCCTATGACTATTTATATGAGGGAAGACATCCCTTTCACTCCGGTTATTTATATGAGGATAGACATCATTATTCATCTTGGTTAATTTTGGAGCATGCCTTCTGTACGTCGATACATGAGACACGTGGTGTAAAGGGGCACATGGTGCTGGGTTACACGACAGAGATTCTGGTGTTAGCCGAAGCAGGTGACACGTTATGGTGGCTGCTGAGCCCCATTGGAGTTTGTGTTTATTTGTTCATCGTACTGTTTACTATTTTCCTTAAAAATGCATTCCTGATAAGGCACTTATATTTGTAATGCACAGTTGGGTGGTATATAACTGAGGTTTGGCTCACACCCTGCACTGTCCCTTCGGGACATGTGAAAACATTATGGATTTACATGTAGGAAAGAGTCCAGCTTCAAAAACTGGGTTTCATTAGATGTTGCATGGAGATGGTATGGACCATGATGTCATGCCTAGTTGGAGTTATCCTGTTTTGTTTCATTTCTTGTACTTGCATGCTTTTTTTATGTAGCTAAAGTTTGTTAGACATTGGCGCATTTTTATATATAAATACATGTATGAACTATTTTGGATTCATGTTTTTTGTTCAGTGATAGTTAAAAGTGATCAATGTGTTTTTGTGTTTACTTTCTGTTGTTGTTGTTTATATTTATTACTTCCAATGTTTATCAATATTGTATGTGCTTCCACTTTGTGGGTCTGGTTTGAGTCTTTTGAGTCGTTTATTTTACTACATATTTATTATTATACTTTGACTAGTACCACTATTATCGTTCAAGAGGGTATAGCCTCCCCACTATACCTATGAGACCCTCGCATCTAGTCAGCAGCCTTTGGAGTTCAAGGAGTTATGCCTAAGGTTGTAACACCCAAACCTTTATGCACTCTTTGGGTGGTTATTCAGGTCTGGGTCATTACAAATTTTTATCAGAGGAGTTCTTTACAAGGATTTAGCAGCAGTGTTTTGCTGGATACTAATGATACTGTAGATCCTCATTTATTTCTAATGGTTTTACTATTTGGGATATAGTAGACTTTAGATAGGTTGTTACAAGAACTGGGTTTCTAGCATGTGCTAGGTGGCCTGTAGCCCTATGTATGAGGGATGGACAAGGTTACCATCAGTGTGGATTGCTGTATTTTTTTTTTCTCAGATTATAGTTTATATGATTTACACCTTGGTGGATCACATGGTGTGCTATGTTATTGATTTTGATATGTGAACCTTGTCCCAATGCGGTAATGGAGAATTAGACCTTGGCCCGGCATGGTGAGTCATGATTGTTTGGATTATTATTGATACATTTTTGGATATTTCGATTTCAGAACTGCACATATGATTTGTGAAGTGATAATTCCATATGGATGATATCAATTTCCATGCTTGTATGCGTTGAAATGTGAATAGTTGAAATTCCTGATAGAATTACTGGTTTACTACAATGTGTTATGCCATTCCTTTTACCATTGAATAATTTCATGTGACATGGTATTTGGGTCTACCACTTGTACGAGTAGGCATGTACTATTGGTTGAGGTGAGTTTGATCACCATGATTGTGCGACTTAGTCGTCGTATTGAGGAAACGTTGGTTGTCAGGATGGGAATGGCCCGAGGTACATTTGACACATGTATCTAATAAGGGAGGCTAAAGAGCCCATGAGTTTGGGATGGTAGTTGCGCCAAAATTTACCCAAGTTATATGGTGTATATTGTCTTTTGTAGTACAACTTGGGTTATCGAATCCATAGGGACCAAAAAAGTAACCTTCAGACACTATGATTTGTTAGAGGAATTGGCTATGAAGTGGCAATGTTTGGTGTAATTTTGATTGAAAAAAAAATTATTTAATTTAAAGAACAATTAAAAAAACAAATTTAATTTATATACAAAAATTACATAAGAGGAGCTAATCCTAGGTTGTCTCTAGGGCTTGATTGAATGTTTTTTTTTGATTTTTCTGTTCATCGGTTCATGTGGTATCCATTAAATGAAATAATTCCTCAATACCATTCTCTGATTTAATCCATAAACAATTTCCAGGCTAATCACCAATTCACTTAGAGGATCACATAAATGATCACTCTAAGTAATTGGATCGTACTATCACTCAAAATGTGTTGTCATCAAATTCATTGAAGACGAAGAAGAAGCTAAATCAATGAAAGGAACTCTTAAAATGAAGAAAAAATTTAAGAGTTTAAGAACATAAAATAATATTCAATCCATCCCAAGAAATTCCCTAGGAACAACCCATTAAATTTTATCCCTCCATTGATTCTATTATATCAAGGGAAGCGGGTAGTTGACTTAAAGAAGAGAGATTGATGAAGAAAAATATATAAAAATGAAAACTCCGCCGTTGAGTGATGAATTCACCAGTGCAGGTGTGAATAAATTCACTCTTCGATTCGACGATGTTAATGTGTGAAAAAAAGGAAAATAAAAATTGGAGAAGAAGAAGAATTAATTTTATTAAAATAATAAATGTGAATGAAAAAGTTACATTAGAGAAATTGTCGATGCGATTACAGAATGAAAGAGGTAAATTACAAATAAAAGAAATACAATGGATGAAAGAAAGACATCAGTTGAAAGAAAAAATATTATTTGATAATTCCTTTCACCACCAGCTCCTCGTATTGGAATATTAGGAGCCTTAGGTCCACCTACCAATAATCAATTCACCCCCAACAATTAAGAGAGTCAAAAGGAGGGTGAAGAATCAAATGGAAATTGATGTTACAAAGTTGACCACAAAATCCGCCAGATTCATCCACCGTTTTGATGTTTGAGGTTGTAATTGAAGAAAACAGAATAAGGAGAGGCCGTAGAATAGAAATATTCCCTTTCTTCTATCCTCTATGAGTTGTAAATATTTCACAAAATTTGGCACATCTGTTTGGATGTTATGGTCGAAATGGAGGGACGACTCTATGTGCATTCATATCGAGCCCACCATTTAAATCTCAACATCATATCCCTTTATAATCATGAAAAATTTAGAATTATCTCTGGAAAAAGTTCGATAAAATGATCCTCATATTTGTATCTTTCTACTGTAAATATTTGAACTTCATTGGGCCTGGTTTGTGGGCCCCACATTTGTTTGATGGGCCTTATGCCCATTATGCTTTTTCCAACAGATTTCCGCAATCTGGAACAAAAATCTCCATCATCCCTTGGGATTCATCCATCAGTCCAAAATATAAATTGTTAAAAATAAAGTAATAAATAATATAAATAAATATAAAATTAAATTGATGAACAATATATTTTTCACATGAAATATATTTAGTGGTCCCAAATTGAAATTTAATGCATGAATTGCACAATGATGGGAAATGAAGTTCAATTTCTGAATTGGACTGAAATTAATGTTTATGAACATTGAAAACATTAATACTAAGATATTAAAAATGAATATTATCTATATTTAGTGACTAATCACACACACCAACTTGAGTTTTTCTAGTCCCAAGAAAAATATATTACAAATATGAAATTAGAATCCCCTTTTTCAAAAACATTTTAATACACATTGCTCACCCAAAGACCTCATATCAAAAAAAATTATGAAGACCATCAAAATCATTTTAAAAAAGATAGTATCATATGCATATCCCAAGCCCAAGCCCATTCCTTTGTTCAAATTCATAGCTGCATTTCATCCAATTTCAATTAAGCATGATAAAGTGTAGTGAATCAAAAAAGATATGGGGCCCATTTTATTGTTCAAGGGGAAATAATCAGAGTGCTTGGTGGGAATAACATTAAACTGTAAGATGTGTATCCAATTTTTTTTAACCATAATAGATATGAAATTACTAACTCTGGGCAAGATAAGTATGGAGTCATGATCACCAAGTGTTGGATTCCACACATATTTTCAATTCCACGCTCTCCAATAAAGATATAAAGTCTAACTCTAGGCAAGACAACTATGGAGTCATGATCCCCAAGTTCCCGATGCCATGCATTTGGGAAAAACATTTCTCTATGTGGTCATTATTATTTTTCAATTTTTTTTTTGTTTTTTTAATACTCAAATTAAACTAAATGTGACCCCAGAACAATATGCTATATTGAAAAAGACCCAAGAATTCAAATTTACACCAACGATCTAGTAGATGTGCATTTTGGAATTTTTATTAAGATGATGAAAATTTAAACAATGAAAAATCACATCAGACAACTGAACATTCCAAAAACTATGCTCATGAACTAAAACATGCATTAAAATCAGAATCAATGCATACAAAATTATTGCATATCTAATGTAAGAGTTTTAAATGTGTGTTATCATGTTCATGGTTAATAGAATTTTTCATTTCATGCTTGTTCTTTTTTAAAAAAATTAAAAAATTATTTTTTATTTCTTCTCCCCCAAACATAGAATAACACTGTCGCTAGTGATTAAATAAAACTTAGATGGGGGTAGGGAAAAATGAGAGGTGAACTAAAAGTAATTCTAAATAATAAACATGGAATAAATTTACCTAGTTTTGGATGTTAAAGTTCATGATTCTCTACATTAGTCCTTTGATCTATTTGGAGATGTAGGCACCTCCTTGATCGAATATGTATATCCCAAAATAGTCCCTTTACCATACAAAGAAAAACAAACAAGACAAAACAAACAATACAAAAATTTATTTAAAACCAAGTATCAACATTGTTATGGTATTCCATGTTTTTTATTTTTTTTAATTTTAATAATCAAACTGATCATACATTGTCTTCTTTATATTTTCTAGGAAAGGTATTACTCGAGGATCACACTGCGTGACACAGATGAATACGGTGCTCCCCTTTCATACCCATCCTATTTTCATAAAATAAGAATAGCTCAGTAGTCTATGGTAATTTATTATATGAAAAAGAAAATGATTACAAATTATTGTAAACATGAAAACCATGGGTTGCCTCCCATGAAGCGCTTTTGTTTAACATCGTTAGCATGACTAGAACTCCCCAACTTATCCAATTCATAATTTAAAATTTTTAATAAACCCATATTTCTCTATTGTAACTTGATTGAGATTGATTATTTTTTTAGAATATTTTCCTTTTCTAAATCCATATTATAAAATAAATCATATGATATATGGAATGTCATAAATGGTTGATCTAGTTTCATTTTTAGTATTGCCGAAGATGTCAAGGTTCAATCTAACATTATTTATTTCATGAGAAGAATGAATAACTAAATTAGGGTTGTGGGTATCTCCAATGATAGAATTCTTGTGTGGGGAAGGAAGGATAATGATTTTGAGTTCTGGTCGATTGCAATTTTGTAATGAAGATTGTCAATTTGAATGAAAGTCAGTTTCTTCTCCAAAAAAATTTAGAAAGAATTGGTTCAGTTTGAAAATATGATTCATCCCCAAAATTTTCTAGTTGAATTTTAAGAGTGTGTATAGTCTCAATGATTGGTATTTCTCCCAATTGATCAGTGATTGGTGTATTTCAAAAATCATCAATAGAGAAATATTCAGGATTGTCCATCAACAATGTCAAATTTCCCTCTTGTGAATACAAAAAATCAGTTTCCTCTTGATTTAAGCACCCATAAAAAATTCCATGATTATATTCAACTATCACAAATCCAATGGTTGGTTATTCAATAAATTCATTTTAGGCTTGTGGGAGACAAAATTATTGTATTAGTAATATGTAAGAGACAACCTGAGTGGGAATGGGTTCCACAACCATTTTATTTCTTTGTAGTTCTACACTTAAGGATGAAACATCTGAATCCATTTTAACCATTTTTTTAAATAAATGATCAAGAATATTTTCTGAATTAGGTTTGATAGATGTTTGGAAATCATGAACTTCATTATGTTTGATCTCTTCAATCATCCTTGAGATGTATGGAAATTGATCCTATAAACAATAAGCATCCCATGGATTCTATATCTCATCTTGTGTTGTGTTTTCAATCAAGGGTTGGTCAATGAAATTCCCTATGTGAGGTGATTCCATATATTGATTTTCATATTGATTATAGTCATTCCATATCAATGGTTATTGTGGAAGATAATACATTGGAGTTGATTGAAAATTGGTTTTGGGATTCATTGGACACACAAAAATAGAAAGGGGACTAGAGGAGAGAAATTAGTGTGAGAATAGAGAATTTGGGGTGAGAAAAAAAAAGATGAGTGTCTATGGTACTGACTTGGGTCCCTGGAAATGGAGGTAAAATTTGGTTGCACCCAAATTTAACCAAGATACATGGTGTAAGTGGTTTCTTGTAGTACATCTTGGTTATCTAATCTATAGGGACCGAAGAAGTAACCTTGAGACACTATGATTTGATAGAGGAATTGGCTATGAAGTGGCCATCTTTGGGTTGATTTTGATTGAAAAACTAATAATTTAATTTAATGAACAATTAAAAAACCCAAATTTACATGATATAAAACAATTACTTAAGATGAGTCGAACCTAGGATGTCTCTAGGGCTTGATTGAATATATTTATTTTTCTTTGATTTTTCTGTTCATCGGTTCATGTGGTATCCATTAAATGAAATAATTACTCAATACCATTTCCCGATTTAATACATACAAAATTTAAAGGCTAATCACCAAATAACATAGAGGATAACTTAAATGAGAACTCTATGTTATTGAATTGTACTAGCACTCAAAATGTTCTGACATTAAAGTCAGTGAATAAAATGAAGAAGATAAATCAAAGAAAGGTACTCCTAAAATGAAGAACATATTTAAGAGTTTATGAACATAAAATAATATTCAATCCATCCCAAAGAAGCTCCATAGGATAAACCCATAAAATTTTATACCACCATTGATGATATTATATAAATGGAAGTTGGTAGTCGACTTAAAGAAGCGGGATTGGGGAAGAAAAATATTGAAAAATGAACACTCCACCATTGTGAGATGAATTCACAAGTGCGGTTGTGAATAAATTTACACATTGATTCAATTGTATCAACGTGTGAAGAAAAATAAAATAAAAATTCGATAAGAAGAAGAATAAATTTAATTAAAATACTAAATTTGAAAGACTTACATACATTAGATGAATTGTTGATGCGATTACAAAATGAAACCGGAAATTACAATTAAAATAAAAACACTGGATGAATGAAAAAATTCAATTGAGAGAGAAAATATTATATGATAATTCCATTCACCAACAAATTCTTATATTGTCATATTATGAGCCTTAGGACTACCCCCCAATAATCAATTCACCCCGAACAATTAAAAGAGTCAAATGAAGGGCGAAGAATCAAAATGAAATTGACATTACAAAGTGGACCACAAAATCAGCCATATTCATCCATTATTTTCATGTGTGAATTTGTAATTGAATAAGGCAGAATACGGATGGGTTGTAGAAGTAAACTATGCTCTTCCATCTGTCCTATACGAGTTGTAAAAATTTCATGAAATTTGGAGCAGCCGTTTGGATGTTATGGTTGAAATGGTGGGATGACTTTATGAGCATTCATATCAGGCCCACCATATAAATCTCAACATCAGATCCCTTTAACATTATGAAAAATTCAGAATTAGCTCTGGCCACAGTAGAATAAAATGATTCAAATATTTTCATCTTTCTACTGTAAACATTTGAGCTTCATTGGGCCTGGTTTGTGGGACCCACATTTGTTTGATGTGCCTTAGGCCCATTATGCTTTTTCCAGCAAATTTCTGCATTCAGGCACAAAAATATCCATCCTCCCTTGATATTCATCCAACAGACCAAAAGGATAAAATGTTCCAAATAAAGTGATGAATCATATACCAAAATATCAAATTAATATGATTAACAATGTATTTTTCACAAGCAATTTATTGAGTGGGACCAAATTGACATTTTAGGAATGAATTGCACAATGATGGGAAATAAAGTTCAATTTCTGAATTGGACTAAAATTAATGTTTATGCATATTGAGAAAAAATAATATTAAGGTATTAAAAATGAATATTATCCACGTTATGTGAGTAATCACACCCCCCAAATTGCGTTTTTCTATTCACAAGAAAACTATATTTCAAATATGATTTCTGATTCCCCTTTTACAAAAACATTTTAATACACATTTCTCACCTAAAGACTTCATATCAAAAAAAATTATGAAACCCATCAAAATAATTTAAAATAAGCTAGTTCCATATGCATATCCCAATCCCAAGACCATTATTTTGTTCAAATTTATCACCACATTTCATCCAATTTCAATTAATCATGATAAAGTGTTGTGCATCAAAAAAGATATGGGGCCCATTTTATTGTTAAAGTGGAAAAAATGGAAGCACTAGGTGGGAAACACATTAAACCTTAAGATGTGTATCCAATTTTGTTTATTTTTTTAACCTCAATTGTTATGAAAAGAATAACTATGGGAAAAGGAACTATGGAGTCACGATCCCCAAGTGTCGGACGCCACACATATTGTCAATTCCATTCCCTACAATAGAGATATAAAGAAAAACTCTTGTCAGGAAAACCATGGAGTCATGATCCCCAAGTGTCGGATGCCACACATTTGGACAAAATATTTCTATATGAGGTAATTAGTTTTTTCAATTTTTTTTAATTTTTTTTTTTTGATTTTTTTTGTTTTTTTAGCACTAAAATTAAACTAAAAGTAACCCCAAAACACTATGCTATAATGAAAGGGACCCAAGAAACCAAATTTACACCCACGGACCAGTAGACATGCATTGTGGAATTTTTATTATGAGGATGAAAATGTAATCTTTGAAAAATAACATCGAAGAAACGAACTTTCCAAAAACTATTCTCATGAACTTAAACTTGCATTAAAATCAGAATCAAGGCATACAAAATTATTTGATATCCAATTTCAGAGTTTTTAATGTGTGTTATCAGGTTCAAGGTTAATGGAATTTTTTTCCATGCATGTTCTTATTAAAAAAATTAAGAAAATTCATTTTTTATTTCATCTCCCCCCAATATTGAATAACACTATCCCCAGTGATTAAAGAAAAAATAGATGGGGGTAGAGGAATATGGGTGGTGTTTTAAAAGGAATTTTAAACCCTAATCATGGAAAAATTCACCTGGTTTTTGAAGTTGAAGTTCATGATGCTCTAGATTACTCCTTTAATCTCTTGGGAGATGTAGGAACCTCCTTGATTGAATATGTATCAACCAAAATAGTCCCTGAAACATACAAAGAAGAATAGACCAGACAAAACAAACAACAAAACAATTTATTTAAATCCATGTATCAACATTTTTATGGTTTTCCTTGTTATTTATTTATTTATTAAATTTTAAAAATCATACTGGCGATACATTGTCTTATTTATATTTTCTAGGTAAGTATTTACTCAGGGATCAAACAGCGTGACACAGATGAATACCGCGCTCCCCTTTCATACCCATCCTTAATCATCAAAGAAGAATATTTCAACAGTCTATGGTAATTTATTATATGAAAAAAATGATTTAAAATGATTGGAAACATAAAAACTATTGGTTTTCGGTCATGCAGCGGTTTTGTTTAACATTGTTAGCTCGACTTGAACCCCCCAACATTTCCAATTTCAACATTAAAAATTTTAATGTACCCATCTTTCTCCACTTCAAAATGATTGAGAGTGATTGTTTTTTCAGAATATTTTCCTTGTATAAATCCACGTTCAAAAATAAATCTGAATATATAGGGAATCTCAGAAACAGTTCATCTAGTTTCATTTTTTGTCTTTTATAAGACATCAAGGTTAAATATATTATTATTTCTTTCATGAGAAGAATGAATGACTAAAGTAGGGTTTTGGGTATCACCAATGATGAAATTCATGTGTTTCTAAGGATAGATAATTATTTTGAGTTCTGGTAGATTGAAATTTCATAATGAAGATTGGCAATTTGAATGAATGTCAGTTTCCTCTACAAAAAATTTAGAAATAATTGGTTCCTTTTGAAAATATGTTTCATCCCCAAAAGTGTCTAGATTAATTTTATGAGTTTTTATGGGCTATTTTTTTTTATTTCCCCCAATTCTTTAGGGATTGGTTTTTTTGAAAAATCATCAATAGAGAAATATTCAAGATTCTCTATCCACAATGTCGAATTTCCCACTTGTAATACAAAAAATCAGTTTCCTCTTGATTTAAGCACTCATAAACAGGTCCTTGATTATATTCAAATATCTCAAGAATAATGGTTAGTTCTTCAATAAATTAATGTGAGGATTTTGGGAGACAATATTCCTGTATTAGTGAGGAGGAAGAGACAACCTAAGTGGGATTGTGTTCCACAACCATTTTATTGCTTTGTAGTTCTACTCTTAAGAATGAAACTTCTGAATTCTTTTTAACCATTTTTTCACACAAATGTTCAAGAATTTTTTCAGAATTAGGATTGATATATATTTGGACATCATTAACTTCATTAAGTTTGATCTCTTCAATCACCCCCATGAGTTATGGAAATTGGTCCTTTAAATAATCAGCATCCCATGGAATGTACATCTCATCTTGTGTGGTGTATTCAGTCCAGGTTTGATCAATGAAATTCCCTATGTGATATGATTACAAATCTTTATTTTCAAGTTGATTATAGCATTGGTATATCAATGGGTAAGGTTGCAGATAATATATTGGAGTTGATTGAAAATTGGTTTTGGGATTCATTGGACACATAGAAACAGAAAGGGGACTAAGCAAGAGAAATTAGGCTGTGAACAAAGAATTTGGAGTCTGAAAAAAAAAGACGAGTGTTTAAGGGACTTACACGGATCCTGGGAAATGGCACCAAAATTTGGCTACACCCAAATTTTCCCAAGATATATAGTGTAAGAGGTCACTTGTAGTACATCTTTGGTTATCTAATCCACATGGACCGAAGAAGTAACCTTCAGACACTGTGACTTGTTTGAGGAATTGGCTATGATGGGGCCATCATTGGGTTGATTTTGATTGAAAAGCTAATTTTTTAATTTATAGAACAATTAAAAAAACAAATTTACTTGATATATAACAATTACATAAGATGAGTCGATCCTAGGATGTCTCTAGGGCTTGATTGAATGCATTTATTTTCCTTTGATTTCTCTGTTCATCGGTTCAAGTGGTATCCATTAAATGAAATAATTCCTCAATACCATTCTCCGATTTAATCAATACACAATTTCATGGATAATCATAAAATCCCTTATAGGATCACTTAAATGATCACTCCATGTAATTGGATCATACTAGCACTCAAAAGGTGTTGTCATTAAAGTCATTGAAGACAAATAAGAAGATAAATCCAAGAATGGAACTCTTAAAATAAAGAACAAATTAAAGAGTTTAAGAACAATAAATAATAATCAATCCTGTCCATGAAAATCCCTAGGATCAACCCATTAAATTTTAGCCCACCATTGATGATATTATATCAATTGAAGTGGTTATTCTACTTTAAAAAGCGAGACTGATGAAGAAAAATAATAAAAAATTATCACTCTACCATTTTGTGATGAATTCACAAGTGCGGGTGTGAATAAATTCACACATCAATTCAATGGTATCAACATGTGAAGAATCGAAAAATAAAATGTGGAGAATAAGGAGAATAAATTTTATTAAAATACTGAATTTTAATGAAAAACTTACATTAGATGAATTGTCGATTCGATTACGAAACGAAAGAGGGAAATTGCAATTAAAAGAAATACAATGGATAAATGAAAAACTTCAATTGAAAGAAAAATATTAGATGATAAATTCATTCACCACCAGTTCCTTATATAGGCATATTAATTTCCTTAGGTCCACTCCCCAATAATAAATTCACCCACAACAATTAAGAGAGTTAAAAGGAGGGGGAAGAATCAAAAGGAAATTGACGTTACAAAGTTGACCACAAAATCATCCATATTCTTCCACCGTTTGACGTGTGAATTTTTAATTTAAGAAGGCCGAATAAGGATGGATTGTAAAAGATAAATATTCTCTTCCATATTTCCTATATGAGTTGTAAAAATTTCAGGAAATTTGGCACAACCGTGTGGATGTTATGGTCAAAATGGTGGGACGACTTTATGATCATTCGTATCAGGCCCACCATTTAAATCTCAACTTCATAACACTTTAACATCATGAAAAATTCAGAATTAGCTCTAGCCACAGTCGAATAAAATGATCCAAATATTTTTTATTTATATTTTAAACATTTGAGCTTAATTAGGCTTGGTTTGTGGGACCCACATTTGTTTGAGGGGCCTTAGGCCCATTATGCTTTTTCCAGCAAATTTCTGCATTCAGGCACAAAAATATTCATTTTCCCTTGATATTCATCCATAAGACCTAAAATATAAAATGTTAAAAATAAAGTGATTAATAATATACAAATATTTCAAATTAAAATGATGAAAAATGTATTTTTCACAAGCAATTTTTTGAGTAGGCCTAAATTGACATTTTAAGCATGAATTGAACAATGATGGGAAATGATGTTCAATTTATGAGTTGGAATAAAATTAATGTTTATGAACTATCAAAACAAAGTAATATAAAGATATAAACAATGAATATTAGCCACATTCATTGACTAATCAGATGCCATGTCTTGGGATGTGGTGAGGGCGACTAGAGGTAGTAGTTATGCATTGCCTTTTACTACATTCTTTCTCTGCATAGAATATATATTGTTATATATATGTGTTAAATCTGACCATTTATGTTATTAAGTGGGTTCCCATTATATGTCTTGATAGAGCGTCAAGAAGATGATGACACAGTACTGGAGGTGCAGGATCTGGTTCAGGACCAAGTGCTGGCAGAGTAGGAGCCGAAGGTACAGGCTCAGGTACATGAACAGGTTCAGGAACCAGTGTAGGCAAGAGAGCAATTAGGTTTTGTAGAATTTGGACTATGGCTCGATTCATAGCTCTGAGGTATCCTGGTATGTTTCTTGTAGTGGATCGACATATGTGCATAGGGTATAGATCCATCTATGGATTATCTAATATGAGAGTTCTAGTCACTGCACCCACAACTTTTTCAGGGTGAGGGTGGTCCACAGGCGGCTGAGAACAAGATACAGAGCATACATATCATCATGGAGCATCTCGAGACGCCTACAGGGTGAAGGGTTATATTGGTGACATTCATGCTGACAGGATCGACAAAACGTTAGTAGCATGTGCATGTTTAGGCTCGCAGCCACGAGGGACTAGAATAGAAGGACTTTGAGGACCGGTTCTTTGATTGCTTTTACACAGAGAAACTAAGAGTAGAGAGAGGTCAAGTGTACAATAGTATTCAGAAGGGAGAGATGTTCGTGATGTACTATGCAGCTACTTTCACTGAGCGGTCTCCCTTTGCACTTGTTATGGTATTCAATGATGCGGCAAGGGTGAGGTGCTTCAAGGATGGCTTAAGACATGCCATTCATGTCCAGATGATTGTTTTTAGGCTGGGTTATTTTTCAGAGGTGGTGAATCAGGCACTCATTGTGGGGGGAAACCAGAGGGATAATGCTCTGGTTGACCATATTAAGTCTTCAGGTGAGGGTACAGACAGTAGGAATCATGGACGGGATGAGTTCTAGTAGGGTAGTCAGGACAACGAATTAGTTATACAACCTCGTATATGTTTTTTGTGGGATTCATTTAGTGTGGAAAGCCAAGTCATGTTCGAACTCAGTTTGATAGACCTCAAAAGGAGTGTCGGTCATGTGGAAAGGTCAGGAATCTGGAGAGGTTCTGCTGGCAGCCTTCTCAGATAGCTGGAAGGTAGTGACCAGGACAGACGGTGGTATCTAGAGTTTTTTCAGGTTGGATACCAGGAGAGGGTATCCTAGGTTTAGATTCACATGGAGGATTTGACAGAGTCAATTGGACCCAACTGAGGGGTCAGTGGCCGGTGACTAGATCAGCATTGTATGGAGGTCAGTCATCAGGTAGTCGTGCTTCCAAACAGGTGCATGTCATGGAGCACTCAGAGGGTGAGCAGGTTGGTGATCCGACGATGGTTGGAGATACACCATGGGTGTGGCTGTGTTTTCCTTGTTCTATTCTTTCAATACCTATAGAGGCATGTCTGTTTTGAATGCATGTGATGCACATTATCTATGTGGACTTACTAGATGCTATTCAGTGGGATTGGTGTCATATCAAGTGCGTGATATATATATATATATATATATGTATGTATGATATTCATAGAATCATGGGTATTGAGGTTGGTGGTTACATGAGGTGCATTGGGCATCGGGGCATCGAGGATGCAGGTTACTTGAGTTTCCATGGTCAATGGGGCATCGAGGATGTAGGTTACTTGAGGTGCATGAGAATCAGGGAATCAAGGATGTGGGTTACATGAGATGCCATGTGCATCGGGGTCTTGAGGATGCAGGCTACATGAGATGCTAGGTACCAGGTTCGTATAGAGAATCCATGGGATGCAGGTCCTTGTGGTGGGAGGCACCGATGCGGTGTGGGATACATTGGATGTTGGAAGTTTCACGGGGGATCCAATAAAGCACAGGGGTGATGATGCATCATGAGAGGACCTTGAGCTGGGAAACAGGTTTGCGGTCCTTTACTTGTTCTATGTTTTCTAGGGCTGAGACCGAGTTAGGCGATTCTTAATGTGGGGAGCACATTGAGGAATTTCTCCACAACCTTGTAACTAGGGGTGTTCGGGTTGCTTTGATTGGGGTGGTATGTTTGGTTCCCTCTCTGGGTTTGGTGTGATAGCTTGAGGATGAGCTATGTTAAGGTTGAGAGATTGTAAGAACCTGGGTTTTTAATACGGGTGAAAATCCCAAACCTTTTTGAATGTTACATGTTCTATGAATAATTGGATATTCTAGGAAAAACATTTAAAGTTGTGGAGGTTGTATAGGGGAGAACGATTGGTGCACGGTCTGAACAAATAGTGCGGCTAGCCCAGGAAACCATGCACCCATGACAGTGGTCTCCACATAGGTGGTGCACCATTTGACAAACTGTGTGGGAAAACACTGCGATGTCCCTGGGTGAGAAGGTGGAAACCACAGGGATGGCACACAGTTTTCCAAACCATGCAGGATAATAGTGCGAAAAATTAATTTTAGGGTTTTATTTATGTTTTGGGCCACTTGGGATTTCCCAATTTCCATCTTTCTTCCTCCCTCTTGTGACCCACGTAGGGAGAGTCGACCGAACATTCAAATCCTTCCCAGATCTTCATCTGTACTCCATTTAAATGATTTTTTGATGTGTTAGAACCCCCTCATTAATGCCTTGATTCATCTTGACCATGTTTTCTTGATTTTTGGTCTAGAATGAGTTTTTTGGGGTTCGAGCGGTTTTAATTATTTCGTAGATCTACCACGTTTTAGACCTAATTTGATTTTTTTATCGGTGGAGTAACATCGTACTAGTACAAGGTAGGAGGAACGTATCTATTTTTTTGATTTCTTGGACATTTTGATAGTGTGGCCTTTAGTGCAATTTCGGGTATTTTAGAGGGACCCTCATATATCTTTTACAGATTTTCTTATTAGACCTATGGGATAACTTTGGTTATTCCCTTTGTCCTGTCTTTATTGACAAGAGCAAGGTGAGAGGCTGTTTCTCAAATGGGACATTTTGGCCAGGGTTTCCAAGATTATAATACATGAACTGTATTGGTTTAAACTATTATATTTTGTTATTTAATCTATTATATAATTGTTGGAGACCTTAGAAACATCAGTGCTCGTATGGGAAAACACTTTCGTAGTTCAATTCATCGGTTTAGATGGTTTTTCCAATTATGTGTTCTCTTTAAATGTGTTTTATATGTAAATATTGAATTGCATATGTTGGAACCTTCTGGTTGTGAGGGGTGTGTCTTGGACATTGTTGAGTGATGCTGATCACAAGATGGACATTTCTTGATTTTCTTTGGGTTGTTATGACCATGGGATTGGGCATCATGCTTGTCACCATGTGGTAGTATGACTGTCAGGTTGGTCTTGTCCCAGGGTATCTTTGGGTGGTTTTGACCATGAGATTGGGCATCATAGACATCTACTTGAGGTAGAATGATTATCAGGTTGGGCATGGCCAGTGTTACTAGGATGGAAACACCATCAGACAAGAGCAGCATGGTCGTAGGGACATGAGGTGTCATATGTGTGGTGCCTTAGGTGCTATTTTGGTTATTAACAGTCTCCCAGAACATTGAGTAGTGTGAACACATAGATACTCCGTGATGAAGTGGGTTTCACCACTCTTGTGGTTATAGGCCACTATAGATGTGGTTTAGGTACTTTTGTGGGGGTGCATACCATAGGAAGCCACGTGTCAGGTGAGGAGCCTCCAGGGGATAGATTGAGGCTATCGGGATGCGGGATGAGGCTTGCCGTGATTTGAGGGCAGGTATCACTGTCCCTCCGCTTACTTATTTGAGGGTGGATATCGTCGTCCCTTTAGTTACTTGATTTGAGGGTAGGTATCACTGTCCCTCCATCTATTTATTTGAGGGAAGACATCACTGTCCATCTGGAAGTTTATTTGAGGATATGCATCATTATTCCTCCAGGATTCTTCTTGGGTGTGCCTTCAGGACGTCGATACTTGAGACACACAGTGTCAGGGGGAACATGGTGCGAGGTTACACGATAGAGATTCCAGTGTTGGAAGATGCAAGAGACACTCCATTGTGGCTGATAACCAACAGTGGACTTTGAGTTTATTTGTGCATCAAACTATTTATTATTTTATGTATAAAGGCATTCCTACTTGAACACTTTTATTAGATATGCACCATTGGGTGGTATCCTACTAAGTTTTTTCTATCACCCTCCATGAGCCCATCGGGATGCGTGAAGACTTTTTATTTTTACGTGTAGGAAAGAGGCCAACATCAGGAGCTGTATTGCATTAGCTGTTGCATGGAGATGGTATAGACCATGAGAACTTTCCTAGCTACAGCTATATAGTTTTTTTCTTTCTTGTATTAGCATTATTTTGTTATGTAGCTACATTTGGTTATCCATTAGTGCATTTTTATTTATAAATACATGTGTGACTTGTTTCAGATGCATGTTTATTGTTTAGTGGTAGTTACAAGTGATCATTGTGCTGTTGTGTTTTCTTTTCGCTACTATTGTTTATATTAATTGCTTCCGTTGTTTATCGATTTTGAATGTGCTTCTTCTCTGTGGGTCTAGTTTGAGTCTTTCTAGTCATTTATTCATCTAAATCATTATTATTATACTTTGACAAATACCATTATTATCCTCCAAGAGGTTATAGCTTCCCCACTATAACTTTGATACCCTCGCTGCTAGTTGGTAGCCTTTAGCATTTGGGGAGATGCACCTAAGTTAGTAACACCCGACCCGTTTAGCACTGTTCAGTTGTCTTTTTGGGTCTGGGTCATTACACTCGCTGTCCATGGCCCTCAGAGTCACCCTACGACCAAGCCTCCCCATTGTCGAGCCACCCCACAACATTGTGGAACCCCACGGTAGAGATTCCCACATCCTTTCACGATCCTCAGTCAAACCGCCTCACGGCCTCATGGCCCTGGTGTCAACAGGCTGCCCTTGCGGCCCCACGACCTCCTCGTCACCGCTCCATGGCCCCTGCTGCCTCAAACCGCCTTTGTGGCCCCTGCATCCCTCCATGGACCCTTGAAGCCCTCACGAACTGCTGGACCACCTAGTGGGTTGGGCCAAACCCAATGGTCCACACTGCCCAATGGGCCGGACTGGACCCTGTGGGTCTGGTGGGGTCGGTCTGGTTGTGTCGTATGAGACCTGGACCAGCTATGATGTTTTTGCACTAATCGCCATAACATTGGAACCAGGAATCCATTTGAAAAAATTTCAACAGAACTGTAAACCTTTGTACAAGGTGGTCCAATTAATATACCTGCACAGGAGTTTTGGGTAAATTTGAGGTACGGTCGAGTTGGATCGAGCACGAATCAAACCGGACCACCAAGACTAAAAGTCTAATAACTCAATGACCGAGCATCAGATTGACGCACCGTCTATTGAATTGAGACCCCTATTACCTTATAGAACTTTGAGATACTTATTTTTGGGACCTTTTGGCGGTTATAGTATCAACCGGTGTCTTGTGGAGTGGACCCTCCAAGAGATAAGAGAACGCAGTGTGAGAACCCTATAGCTAGCTTTGACGTGAAGATGTACCAGGTTCATGTGTGGGTCTAACGATGTACTGGAAATGTACTAGGATCCTATGTGGGTATGATGATTTACAAGGATCCTATGTGGGTCAGATGATATACCAGAGCATGTACCGAGCAATCCTACATGGGTCAGCACCTAGTGATCCTGTGTGGGTTAGCACCTAGTGATCCTATCTGGGTCAGCACCTAGTGACCCTATATTGGTCAGCACCGAGGGATCCTATGTGGGTCATCACCTAGAGACCCATTATGGGATAGCACCAAGAGAACTTGTGTGGGTTAGCACTGAGCGATCATGTGTGGGTCAGCACTGAGCGATCATGTGTAGGTCCACACTAAGAGATCCTGTGTGGGTCAGCAACGAGCGATCTTGTGTGGGTCTTCCTCTTAACAAAGTATAATGATTCAGAAGTTACATCTAATTGTATCTACTACTGTACTTATGATATATCTGGTGTGAGCTAAGTTCATAGCTATGTGTTACGTTAACTTGTGGTAATAACTTGGTTATATTCTTCTATGTGGCGTACCTGTGTGGTACTTGCCGTTATAGTTTTCCTTCCTTTGTGGAACAATTGTGCTTTGGGATTTTGGGTTGACCCTGTGTTTTCTAATGATTAAGATTGGTATATTTGATAATTTAAGTATATGTATGTGAATATACCAATGTAGGGTTGATAGTTGACTTCATGCTTTGAGGTTTATCCTTGGTGGATATTGTGAGACCTTGAGAATCTCAGGGTCCCTATTGTGTATCATTATTCTCACCCATGCATGGCCAATTCCCGCACAATGTTGTGTTTGGTGCAGATGACGGAAAACATTGATCGATACTGAGGGTACCAAGACTAGATGGTGCACAGAGGAGGAACATACAACGAGTCAGTACACAGAGGAGACAGACAAAGGTGGAGTGCTGAGGAGGCGATCTATACCTACCTTTCATGTAGGAACCTTGGAGGATGACCCCACAACTCTCTCCATTTTTTCTCTAGTTTACATGAACTTTCAGTTTCTTGTACTTTCTATTCGGGCTGGTATTCTGGCCCCTTTTACTTATTGTACTGACTATGTTTACTATTCAGTTTACTTGTGTTTGTATCTTGATGTGTTCTTGGTTGCATGTGATTATAGGTTATAATGGAAACGCCTTCCAATTTTTAGGGTTTACACCTTTCGGTGCTAGTCTCCAGCCCATGGCCTTTGGAAGGAGGGCTTGGCGTAGTCATGATAAAGGCCCCAGGGGACGGGTTGTGAAAAATTGGTATCAGAGGAGTCAGTTCTACCGTAGAACATAAGACTATGATCATTTTAACGGCAATAATGCTAAGTGTTGTGTGTGTGGTTATCAATTTAGGGAATGCAGTGTTGGTGTGGCAACCTAAGTATACATACACTAGGACCCTGACATCGGATTTTCGAATTAGTGAACGAAAACACTGATTGCGTGTGTGTTTTCAAGAGCCTTTTATGTAAACTCTTTGAGTCATCTCACTAAGTACAACTTATTGACCATGGAACACTTGTTTATTTTCAGGATGGCACCATGAAGATAGAGAGTTAAGATTCCAAGAGGTGTACGAAATGATAACCACCGAGCAATGAGGCCTCGATATAGGGCCCTCTTTCAGTAGAGGCACCAGTGTAGGAACCATCAGTACTATTACCCATTGGGCCACCGATACCACTGGCTGCAATAGTAGAAGTTGCAAACCGCTTGAGCATGATGCATGAGTTCTAATTCCAATGTCCACCTAGGGTCAGGGGATAGATGGACCCGCAGATAGCTGAGGATTGGTTGGAGGCTGTTGTGAGATTCTTTCAACTGGTTAGGAAACTAGCTGACTATCAGCGACTAAACCAGGTGACCATGAAGAAGAAGTACCCACTTATGAGGAATCTCATCCTCTTTGAACACCTGAAGGGAGCATGATGGTTCTTGAAGATAGATCTCAGATCAGGATATCACCAGCTCAGAGTACGAGACAAGGATCTGCTAAAGACATCTTTCAGATGTTGTTACAGCCAATATGAGTTCTTTATTATGCCTTTCGGCGTAAAAAATCTCCATTAGAGTTCATGGGACTCATGAACATGATTTTTTTGTCATACGTTGATCGCTTTGTATGAGTCTTCGTTGATGACATTCTGATCTACATGGCTACATGGGAGGATCATACTAATCATTTTATGGTAGTACTGGACACACTCCGAGAGCAATAGATTTATGGTAACCTCTCGATGTGCCAGTTCTAGATTCGATAGGTTCACCTTCTGGGACATTTCATATCAGAGGCTAGAGTTGTAGTGGATCCAGCAATGTTAGAGGCGGTACTTGCTTGGGATCCACCCATGTGGGCGATGAGGGTATGGATTTTCCTGGGTTTCGTTAGATACTACAAGAGATTTGTTCCAGATTAATCTAGAGATTCAGAACCTCTATTAGCATTGATGAAGAAGGGGAAATCATTATTTTGGTCGGAGAGATGTTAGTGGAGTTTTCAGCAACTGAGGCATATGCTTACTAGTACCCCCATCTTGAGGCTAATGGATGAGGGTGTAGGGTACATATTTTACTATGAGGTATCAAGGACCAGACTCAGATGTGTCCAGATGCATGTGCGAGTATTGATCACATATGGTTCTCGATAGCTGAGACAAAATGAGAAGAACTATGCTACCCATGACCTTGAGTTAGCAGTAGAGATCTTCTTCTTGAAGATGTGATGACATTACTTGATGATGGATCATTTTAAAGTCTACTCAGATCACAAGACTCTTAGGTATATCTTCTCTCAGATGGACCTGAACCTGAGAAACCAATGTTTTCTTGAGTTCCTCAAGGAAAATGACTTCGAGATAGTCTATACTCATAGGAAGGGGAACGTTGTAGAAGATGTAATCAGCAGGAGCGATGGTATACAACTGCTAGGAAGGAAGATGGAGTAGCTGACTACATTGTATAAATCTTTTGTAGATAGAGATGGAGCAGTTTTCTTCAATCTCTTATAGTAACTCCCCACCTTTTTTCAGCAAGTCAGGGAGGCGCAGCGTGGGGATGCTGAAAGAGAGACATGATGTTCTCAGATATCCTCCAGAGATGCACCTGATGGATATTAAAAAGGTGGGGAGCATGACATCCTATTTAGAGGATGTACCATGGCACCAGCAACACATCATGAGGAACTGTTGATGGAGTTCAACACATCCCCTCTAGCAGTACATACTGGAGTGGAGAAGATGTACCAGGATTTCCAATGACAGCACTGGTGGCCAGGGATAAAGAAACCATTTTAAGTGTTTTTTTATCAGTGGCTCACTTGACAGCATGTGAAGGCCTATCATCATGTACAAGCAGGCTTGGTTCAACCTTTGGAGTTCCCAGAGTATATGTGCGATAGTATATTCATGGATTTCGTGATAGGACATCCACGTACGGCCAGGAATCATGAATCGATCTGGGTGATCATCGACTGACTCATCAAGTTGACCCACATCCTACCGATCTGAGAGAAGGGTTCCGGAGAGATCTTAGGATGCCTCTATGTGTAGGAGATTGTGTGGCTACATGGAGTACCCATGATGATTTTCTCTGATTGTGATGCGTGTTATACTTTCCAACTATGGAAGGGGTTGTAGGAGCCTTTTGGGATGCACCTTCATTTGTGAATCGCCTTCCGTCCTCAGATGGATGGCCAGAATAAGTGGACCATTTGGACCCATGAGGACATGCCACGTGTTTGTGTCCTCGACTTCAGTGGAAGCTGGGAGGATCACATTCCTTTGGTGGAGTTTTCATACAACAACAACTATCACTCCATCATTGAGATGGAACCTTTTGAGGAGTTCTACGGTCGACAATGAAGATCACCTTTTTGATGGTATGACCCAGGGGAGTCAGCACTAGTTGGAGTAGAGACAGTATGGGCTACCATAGAGAAAGTGAAGATTATCCAGGAGCCGATAAAGACTGCAATGAGTAGGCAAAAGTCATATGCGAACAAGATATGGAGACCTCTAGAGTTCAAGAATGGTGACCACATCTTTCTATGGGTCTCACCTCAATGAGGTTTGTAGAGATATAGAGAAGGTGAAAAGTCATCTCAGAGGTTCATCAGACCGTTTCAGGTCCTTAATATTTTTGGCAAGGTGGATTACCACTTAGCTCTTCCTCCTCAATTTCACTGGGTGCACGACGTCTTCCGTGTATCCCAGCTGAGCAGATACATGCACGACCGTTCTCCCATCATAGAGCACGACATGTTGGATGTCAAGATAGATGACTTTTACGGAGGTTCCAGAGGAGATTGAGGATTGGAAATAGCAGGTCCTTAGTGGGAGGTCAATACATCTGGTGCGCGTCCGTTGGCAGGATAGGAATCTCTATGAGATCACATGGGAGCAGTAGGCTCAGATGCATGATCTGTACCCCCACATGATCCCTTAAATTGAGTTGTGGATTACGGGTATGTAAATCCTCTAGTTGGGGTGAATGTAAAGAACTGTAATTTTCATGTAAATGTTTGATTATTTAAATGAAAATTTTACGAGTCTTCCAAAGTTTACGGTTCTTGATTCCGAGGTCCGGAGTGCCCGAAATTATTTTTTGACCTTTTTTTATGGTACGTTCAGTAATCGTGCGAGAGGGATTCTATAACTTTTGAAATCGTGCTCGGAATTGAAATCTTAGGACACCGTTGAACTCACAGCACCAATATTCTCTTAAGGAGACCTTCACCACGACTGTAGTAGGTCAATAGAGGAAGATATTTTTCACTTTTTCAAGAGAGAATAAAGTAAAACAAATTGGTGTAACATTTTATTTTTTTATTTTGAAACTCATTATGGATTTTGAGAGGTGGGGACCACTATAATTAAACCACCCCTTGAGGTTATGGAGGTGGGGACCACCGAACATGAAACCACCCATGAGAGGTTATGGTGGTGGGGACCACCTGAGATTAAACACCTATGAACCTCCCACTGAATTGAGGAGAAGTCTCTTGAACTTCTCCTTGATTAATAATGCCACACCCTCTGATTAATATAACAACTCAATTAATTATAAATTCCAATTTGATATTATGAAAACATATTCTATAATGTTGGATAATTCATTTTTGGTTCAATTGGGGGATCTCATGCCAGAATAGAGAAACGTGGAGAATTGGGAGAAATATCTCCAATGAAGAATGCCAATGAAGAATGCCGACTTTGACTTGGACTTATTGCTCGGGACAATCGTTGAAGAGGAATGTATTCAACGTCAACAAACCAACGATCAGGGGAACACCGTAGTCACCAACGTCCGTCTATCCCCAACAATGTCATCTCCTTCCTCGTGACCTCTATCATAGAATAAAATGAGGAAGGGAGGGTGTTTGAATTATTCCCCTTAGATTTTCATTATGTTTTTATTATTCAAGTATTATAGCCACTTTCTACCAATATAATGTGGAGCGTATGGGACAAAAAAACATGGCCTATCCTATATGAATTTCATGGGATAATTGTTGTGTCCATCACGATGGAGGAGGATGGCTATCAACCAAGACGAAATCGATGAAGGCAATGCTGCCGCCAGTAGCCACCACAACCCTTGGCCACAGTCTCTCGCGGCCCCTGGCACACGTGGCTCCTCCATCCACAGCCCACGCGGCTGCCCACAACATCCTCACCCAATGAAACTCTGCCCCCGCGGCCTTCACGTCCCGCGGTGCTTTGATGTCGCGGACCACCACGCCCCTATGGCCTCACTGCACCACCCCGCGGCCTAGCCACACCACATGCGGCCCTCTAAGCCACCCCGTGTCCTCGCGCCAAATGCGATCGTGTCGCCCCGTGCCCACGCGTCACCCCTACGGCTGAGCCGCCCCGTGGACTAGCGCAGTCCACTACCGAACCACCCCACAGCCTCATGGACCCCAGGGTAACACGCTGACCTTGCAACCCCACTTCCTTCAGGTCACCGCTCTATGGCCCATGTAGCCTCAAACCACCTTCGCGGCCCCCACGGCCCTCTGTGGGCCTCTGTGGCCCCTCGCAGCCCTCACGACCAACTAGACGGCCCTGAGGACCGGGCAGAACCCAACGGGCCTAGACACCCAACGGGTCGCGCAGGACCCAGTGGGTAGGGATAGGTTGACCCAGACTAGGATGGCCCAGGCTAGTTCGGGTCGGGATGGACCAACCGGTCAGACCAGACCCGGACCAGCTAAGAGCTTTTTGTTCTAACGACCATAACTTTTACACCAGGCGTCTGTTTGAATAACTATCAATGGCACTATAAACCTTGAATTGAGAATGTCTCTTTGTTATACTCCCACAAGCGTGTTTGGTAAAGATGAGGTACGGTCAGGTTGGATCAGGAAAAAATACAACTAGGCCCCAGGGACTTAAAGGCTAATAACTCACTAACTGGGTGTCCGATTGTTGCACCATCTATTGTGTTGATACCCCGATGATGTGTAGGGCCATTTATATACTTCATTGTGAGACCTTTTTGTAGTCCGAGTATCAACAAGTGGCTTGTGAGGTGGACACTTTTGGGGACAAGAGATCATAGTGCGGGAACCCTATTGATGGCTGTGACGTTGAGATATAACAGGATCCTGTGTGGGTCTGACGATGTTCTAGAGATGTATTAGGATCTTGTATGTGTCTGATGATGTACTAGATATGTACTAGGATCTATTGTGGGTCTGTCGATATACTGATGCTTGTACTGAGGGATCTTGTGTGGGTTAGCACCTAGCAATCCTTTGTTGGTCCACACCTAGAGATATTGTGTGGGTCATCACCTAGAGATCTTTTGTGTGTCAGCACCAAACAATCATGTGTGGGCCAGTGCCTACTGAACCTATGTGGGTCAGCACCTAGATATCCTGTGTGGGTCACCACCGAGCAATCATGTGTGGGTCAGCACCGAACGATCCTATGTGGGTCTGCCTCTTAAAAGTGTATGATTATTCAGTAGTTATATCAAATCATCTCTACTGCTATACATATGTTATACCTGGTCTGAGATGAGTTTGTACCTGTGTGGTACTTTCCTTCGTGGTAATACCTTGGTGGTATTCTTCTGTGTGGCATACCTCTGTGGTACTCGCCTTTGTGGTTTTTCATTCTTTGTGGAATAGTTGAGCTCTGGGATTTTGGGATTGGACCCTGTGTTTCCCCATTATTGAGATGGGTATACTTTATAACTACGGTATATGTATAGGAATATAGCTATATAGGGTTGACAGTTGACTTCATGCTTTGACGTTTATACTTTGTGGACTTTGTGAGATCGTGAGGGTCTTAGGGTCCTTTCTGAGTATCATTATACTCACCCCCACACTGGTTATTCCTACACCTTGTTGTGTTTCATGCCAATGACAAACAACGTTGACCGATACTGGGGGTACCAAGACTGGATGGTGCCCGAAGTTGGACCTCAAGAAAAGTTGGTACACAGAGAAGATGGACGGACGTGGAGTGTTGAGGAGCTGATCTGTACCTACACTTCAGGTAGGAACCTCAAACAATGAACCAACATCTGTCATTTTTTCTCTTGTTTACATGTACTTTTAGTTTCTTGTACATTCTAGTTGGGCTTGTATTCTAGCTCGTTTTAGGTATTGTACTCACTCTGTTTACTATATAGTTTACTTGTGTTCATATCTTGTAGTGTGCATGGTTGCGTGTGATTATAGGTTATAATGGTAATTCCATTCTAGTTGTAGGTATTACGCCTTTCTGTGGTAGTCACAAGCCTTGGCCTATGGAAGGCGGGCATGGGGTCGACACGACACGAGCGCGGGGGATGTGTCATGACAGTTTGTATGATTATTGGTTATAATTTGATTGATGATTTGATACTATTAATGTGACTATATATGATATGTTAAAGAAATTATGTATTACTTAGTTGGATGTGGTAAAGTTCTTTTGGATTATGTATTAGGTTAAATAATATATGTTATTATGTATTTGGATTAAAAAGATATGTTAAAAGAATGAAAAAATATATTAGGATTGTTTATATTATATTTTTTTACTAAAAAATTATAAGAATACATTTAATTGATCTAATGGAATAGAAATGTTTTTTAATGGTAATTTCATGTCCATTTAAAAAACATGATTATTTAAATTCATCTTTAAAATTTTCTTAATTTTAAGATAATATTTTTTGGATAATGATACGTTGAAAATGAATATGTAAATTTGAATGTACATATTACCTTTAATAAAATTAAGGACTTCTTGAAAAGTGCTTTATGTTATCATTGATGAGGGCTACAACATTTTTAGATTAAAATTATATATCCAAAATACATTGGAATATGGAAAAATGAATATTTTTCAATATTTATTTATGGTTATTCAAGAAAATATAATGTCTTATGAGAAAATGTGATGAATGTAAGGACATGTATTTTATGTGATAGATAATTTATACTATATGATATATGGGGGATCAATGTTTAGTGGATTTGGGGAAACTTAGTTACTTTATAATAATCATTTTTGAATTTCATCCTCTGAAAGGGTTATAAGGCTTACTATATATGGTATTTTTTTAACATAATATCTGATTTTAGAGATTAATGTATATTGTTTCTATCAAATGATTTAGGAATATTATATAAATTTTTTAACAATTTATTTTGATAAAAATAGTTGGAATAAAATATCATTATATTCTTGGATCTCTTGATCCTATAATTCTATGGGAATAAATAATTCACCTTCATTCATGGAATAAGAGATAAAGTGGATGTCGATCAGTGAACAGTAAAAGATAATTTTTTTCATGAAATTATTGAAGAATATCTTATCATTAAAATTATTAATTACTATGAAAATGATATCTTGAATCTAAAAATTTTAGCACAATAACATCATTTATGATGAATAACAAATACTTTTAGTTCATCAAAGATTTATGGATTTGAGAAATTTAACATTCCCCAAATAATGTTCTCTATGACTCTCTATAAGAACATGATAGTTTTATTTCTCTTCAATTTTCATGTTTTCTCTTCCCTCTTATATTATCATATATATATTCATAGTTAATTTTCACATTGGGTAAATTTTATATTTCAAACTTTAAATTTTTAAAGGAAGCAATAGTATTCATTTTTATAATATCTGAATCTATGAAATGAAATTTCACATATAAAACCATTAATAAACTTGATCAATTTTTAGGTAAAATTCATTTTATGGAAGGTATAATATATCACCATTATATTTTTTTGAAATAATATATATTAATAAATTAAATATTATTCATATTATTCATTTGACACAACATAGAATATAATTATTTATATAATAGAACTATGTTTGGATTGCATTACACAGAACAAAAAGTTACTATTCCCCTACACTCAACAACTATATTATCTTTTTTACACTAAATATATTTTTTTTTTCTTATATTAGCTAAAATACTCATTCCCTTTAGTAAAATGTGGTTCACACAACGCCATGTTCTATAGAACATTAATATAATATGAATATTTTTATTAAAATATTACTATAATACACCTCGAATATGATATGGAAGTAATGAATAAGATTAATTAAATTGAGAAAATATGGTTTAAAATTTTATATAAAAATTATCCTTTAGGTTTAAATTAGGATAATTTAATGTAAAAACTATTTGAAAATAAATAAATTACATTTCCTTGAAATCTATTTTTCAATGTACAAAACCATTTTTATCCAATAAATTAAATAAATTTGATTTATTTTTTCATAAATATATATGTTATATTCAATCAATATTTTTTATACCCATCCAATAGTTTTGATAGTTATATGCTAATAAGGTATCCAAATTTATAAATAAAAAGATGAATTTTTCTAAAATGTAATTTTACCGCCTTTCAAAGGATTACCTATTTTAAATACATTTTTTAATTTTTGATATTTTAATATTTTTAAATAAACATTATTTTTTCATTCAAATCATAAAAATTATCATAGGCTGATTTTTTTATGAGGATTCATTTTTTCATGAATACTAAAAAATAATTAATTTTATTTCCAAACTACATTTAATCAACATTATTTGTATGTCAAAATTATTTATATATTTTATTTAATGTTTAAATATATCAATTATACATATATTCATCAAATTTATTTCATTGGTATCAATTTCACTGTGAAATTTAATATAAAAATATAATAAACATTTTTACATTTTTATTTTAAAAACATGAATTATCAGCATGTTTAGGAGATTTAATTTAATTTAATTTCTTTTACTTGTAAGAATTTAATTGGAAAAAATGGATTATATTTTTTTATTTGAATAATGAATTTTTTCTAATATGGTAAAAATTGTTTTTCATAATAAATATTACTGAACTTAATTTATATTATTTACGACGATTAATGTAAATTCAAGATTAATGTGGGAGTAACCATTAATCTTAATGAACCAAATAACCTATAAGTCATTCCAAAATCTTCTAGATGGAATTATATCTACACCTTCATACAATGGATATAATTGGGTCATTAATGGTATCGACATTCCATTTGTAAAAACATGGTTGGAATTCCATTTTAAAAAATTTACAAGACTATCAGACCTCATCCACTATAAAAAGACACTCACCCCTCCAACTTATTCACACCAACAAAGCAATTTGAAGTGACCAAATCTAAACAAATAGAAACTCAACATATATATGGTCTACATAAAAGGCTCAAACGATGACAAAATATATCCATGGAATCCTAATGGTGAAAACAAAAAGACGTTACCTGAATAAGAAGAGGTTATAAAGTGTATGATAAAATTAAAGAATTAAGGAACGGGTATTCTCCTATCACTTTTTATATAATATGAAATTTGTGACTTATTTACCAATTGATTATTTTTTCATGGATTATTTACTTCCCATGAATGCGTTCTATGATTATATTAATTAAATTTATGGCTACTTATATATCTATTTGATGATATTTCTTTCACGTGGAATATGGTTCAAAAGGAAAAAAATAGGTAATGGAATTTTGTCTCAAGATTCAATAGTTTAGATACATTCCATTTTATTCACCTATAATTTTATATGGGTTGAATACAATTCCCTTTTACATGTTATATCTGTAATTTATTTTTTCGTTTTTATGCATTATGTAATTTTATTCTCTATCAATGATTATGGGTGAAATTATCAAAAGTGGTTATAGTTTGTTGCTACAGTTTTATAATTTCTCAGTATTGTTTTATATTAAAACAACATAAAAAATCTCAATAAAAATCCTGTTTTTTCATAATAAATGGTTATCCATGAGATCATCATGTATTAGTAACATTTTTTTTCACATTTTGGAAATCAAGATAATTAATTTTTTTTATCGATGTCCATCCATACTTATCTGATTAGTAATAAATATTTTTTCATCTATAACCATGTTTTCTCAGAATATTTCACTATTATTCTTTTATGTTTAAAAAAATTACTCATGTTTTAGTTTTTCACAATTTTTTTTAAAATAAAACTTATTTTTATTTTCGAATCAACAAATTTTTCAAAATGCTCTATGATTAAGCAGTAATGTATGGTATGTACGGACATACCCGCCATCAAGACCATATATTCCCCAAATCATCCACTGTAGGTTTATCTATTTATATAATGAAACCTATTCCTATAATTCAATATTTTTTAATTTTAAATTAGTTATCAATGTAAAATATTTATAAAAATGTTTTATTATTAAATAGAGTTTAAAATGATTTTTAATGATTCCTTCATAACATTTAGAAATGATGTTTCATGATAGGATGAATTTATTTATTTAAATTATTATTAATATGTTTTATAACAATTTTATAGAATACTGTATCGAACTTTCTTTAAAGCTTATTTTTATGTTTTTGAGGTGTTTTAACTGAAAATGATATATATATTAAAAATGTCATTTTCATAGAGGAAAAATTATTTACCTCCAGTTATGATTTAATGAAATTTTAAATACTTATTTTTTGAAATTGATTTTTGAAATTATTTGATGAAATGTATTTTTAATGAAGGGTTATTTTCATTATGAAATGTTCCATGTTATATTTAAAAATCCTTCCCTATCTATAATGGTGTACTTTATTGTAGTTTATGAATACCATTAATATTATTTTTTGAATGTTTTTTTTGTTTTGATGAAATTATAATCATGATATAATTTTCTCCACAACAGGTCACATTCTCTTCAATCCAGCTTCTTTTCATGGGTTATGAGTTGATGAAATTATTATTAAACCTACCCCCTATTCACTTGTTATTATATGACTACCTATCTATGAAAACCACTTTTTTCATGGGATGTGATACAACTATTTATGATATTTTGAAACATGTAGGTATGATTTGATTATGAATTGTTTTGGAACTATATCGCTCTATAGTTCATTGGGTAAGGATAAATGTTTTATGAGCTCAATAGGGTACACGAGATAGACTCCAAAGACTAGATCAAGTGCAAATCATAATCCTGAAAGAAGATGGTACATGTCAGTGAATTAAAATCTAAAAACAAAAGGGTACAGATGAGGTGATCAGATGACCAAATCAGGTACATGGGTAATTAGTAGAATCCTAACATGCAATGATGATCTTGGTTGATATCATTGACATTAGTTTATATATTCTTATATTATGCTTCAAATTACATGCCTTATTTGAATGTTGTGATTTCACGGATTATGCTATGGTATTCCTTATTATTCATGTTTTATGGAATATAAATATTCTTTCCCATGAATCATGTATATGATATTTTACATTTAGGATATTTTCTTCACTTTTCTTTTAAGATTCCCATTCTCATATGTTAATGTTATGCTTATGTATCCCTAATTATTATCCTTACTGAGCATCTGAGTTCACTCTCTATTATGATTCCATTTCATAGGTCACAAAAAAGGAATAATTTAATATGTAATAGAGGGGAATATCATTGTGTGATAATATTGATGCTCCTTCACAGAGATAGAATATTTTTTTGATGTTTCCAAATACACTAAACTATTACAGCCCTCAGGAATAAATTTCTATTATATAGTGAAAAATTATATAAAATGATGTCATATGCATGTATGTTAGAATTGGGTTTCTAGGATCTATAAATCAAATTCTCCTCTTCACCAACCTCACAAACTATGATACCATCTTTTTCGTATGATTGGTAGGATTTTAGTTACCAATGAAATTATATTTGATCTCATTCAACCCCATATTCTCCAGATATCCCTCCTGAGCCTCAATGTCCCACAAATGATTTTCTTTACAATGTAACATATAATTTATTTCATTAAATCTATTCTCAAAATGAATCTATAAAATAAAAATGAACTTTTGGATATAGTTGGTCAATAACTCAACTGCCTATGGTCCGCCATTTCTAGTGAATGTCAGTGGGGTTTTCAATAGTTACTCCCATCTAATTTGATACATACCTCTAAAAACCAACCCTAGGTCACTTACAATAAATTTCACAATGACATATATTTTGTAAAGGAACATCTCAATAGATTCCACAACCCTAACGATTTGATCCCAAGGTTCAAATACTAGATTCACATTTTATCCATGTCCTATCATCCAATCATCAAGTGTCATTATTGAGGAATATCTCTATAGTGTGTAACAGATTTCTCAGTAAACATTATACAACATTATCTAATTTATGTAAGGGGTATTCAGATAAATCCAATCCAAATCATCCCCCATAACCCACCACATGGTCAAAACTGATGTACTATCACTACCCTCAACCATTAAAAATCTAGGGCATAGATAATAAGCAGAAAAACACTTTCATAATTCATTTTTCTTTTCAAAAACCTATTTTTCCATTTTATTGATCGTATTCAGAATCATTTAATATTCTTAATTGTTGGTTCTCAGTGTAGTGGAAGTGAATTGGTGGGTATACACGATATTAATTTTTCCATTAACAATGATATATCATAGATCTGACATGATAATAAAACTCTGGATCATTAGAATACAACAATGAATGAACGAATATAAGGGAGTTATAGAAACATATATAGGATCATCATAAGTTGATTATAATTAATTTAATTATATTACAAGAATTAAATTTGTCCCATAATATAAAATCATTGTTGAATATAAAATCTCAAATAACATGGGTCGAATAACATGGGTCGAATTAAACTTGACCAATCATTGTTGAATAACTATTTAATTTGTCCCATAATATAAAATCTCAAATAACATGGGTCGAATTAAATTTGACCAATCATTGTTGAATAACTATTAAACCACAATCGAGAATAATATGTATTCAACTTGTTAGTTAAATATATAACTGAGATACTTAGACACCAATTTTGTATGACCATAAAAGAAACATTCTTAGTGGAATTTTGTAGAGAGTTCCTAATTTCCACAGATAGTGTATAACAACATTCCATTGAACACATAAAGAAAGAAGTTAACGTGGCAATGACGTGTCACCTCCAATGAATTATTATCATGTAAAGAAATCCCTTTGTTCAGATATCTCCAATCAATACGGTTTAATATATTGACATCAACCCATGGTATCAATTATTCATTCTTTAACATACAAGAATTGAACTTCCACATTTTTTAACCAGGCCATGGTTTATTTAGGCTATATTAATTGCATCAAAAGGATTGAGATATCAACTACTGTTCTTGAAAATAAGGAAAAAATACATTCTCACATTATATATTAATGTAGTATTACTCATGATGCACCCAACATATCTGACCTCGTCATGAACAGTGTGTCGTCACATTTTTATTCAATACATCTATGTGTGCATGTTGTATTAAAAATTAAAAATACTCATAATGTACAAGGACTAATACACAAATATACATATTGGAACATCCAACAAAACTATGAAATGTGGATTTATTATTGGAATCTCATGCTCATAATATCCTCCTCGATACAACCAAGGGAGAAAACCATGATAAGGTGCCCCCGTTTTATATGGGTACTCACCCCTAATGGATTGAATTATTTATTTCCCTAAAATAAATTCATGCAGCCATGAAACATGAATTAATGAATAGTGTTATGGAGCATCCAGGTTCCCGTCACAGAAGGGATCTGCTATGACCCTTTGAAGAAAATGCAATCAGTAGGATATTAACATATACATTGTTATGCAGAAGAAAAATCAAGATGTGATAAGGTAATTATTATATAATAAAGTAAAAATTAGTTGGTTATCGACCACCAACACCAACAGACTCCAACTTAGAAGAGATCCAACTGATAACCACCATTAACCTGTAATATCTATAATGATATACTTTTTTAACTTAATATTGGACATTAGTCATGTCATCCACCACATTCTCTTTCGTGGAAACTCTGGTCATTGCAATTACACCCCTTTGATAGAAATCCATTATGTGGTGACACATTTGAAAAATATGCTTTGTCCGTTGATGTGAGATTTGTTATTTTGCAAGAGCCACCAATCTAGTATTATCTCAAAATAATGTGGTAGGGTCTGTTATTGTAGGCACAACATCAAACTCATATACAATTTTTCAAATTTATATAGATTCTCTAGAAAAATTAGAAGTCACTATATATTCGGAATCCACTATAAAATCTGCAAAAACTAGCTGATTTTAATAATTCCATCTCACAACTCCACCATTGACAGATAAAACATATCTATACAGTGACTTCATATCATTCTGATATTTCTGAAAACCATCTTATTCATACCCTCTTATGACAAGCTCTGTGTATCATCCCTATACTTGGAATATATCCATAGTTCTTCTCATATACATAAGGACTGTGTTAATAGTTGTCCAATGTTGTTATCTTGGAACTTATTGATATCTTCCTACCACTCTCAGAGCATTGGAAACATCAATCCCAGATCATAAAAAGTTATAAAAGATAGATCCTATATCCAATTCTAATTGGATATTACTCATCCTATCATTCTCCTATTTTTTCTAAGGACACATTTCTCTGAAAGGTGTAGTCCATGTGACACAAAAATAATCCCCTATTGTATTTTTTCATACTAAATCAATTTAGTATCTGTTCCATATATGTACCCATATGTAGTCCATGAAGCCTCTTATATCAACCCTGAATGATCTTGATCCATATAATGTAGGCTACCTTACATAATTCCATCATGGATAAAAGATTGTTCAAAAACTCCTTAACTGATTATGAAACTGGTAAATTGTTTCCAAATAGTAATACATCGTCAATATATACTACTCGGATAAAGACTCCATTCCCATTAAACTGGTTATATACACGATGCTCAATGTAATTATCAATGAAACCAAATTCACATATAGATTTATCAAATCAATAGTTCAAGGACCTATAACCTTTCTTTAAAACATAAATGGATTTCCACAATATGAAATCAGTTTTTTCATCAACTGGTGTCACAATCACTTCAAGTTGTGTCATATAGAAATATTTTTTAAGGAGCTTGTTAAGGAATTCTATTTATACACACATCTTACCAATATTTTATTCATGGTAATATATTATGGAATATATGATTCTTATGGATTTAAACAACAATACTGGCGAGAAGGATCCATTAGTGTCAATTCATTGATGATGTCTAAATCCTTTAGCCACTTTCATTTCTTTATACATGACTACTTGAACATCCATGTCCATCTTTTTCTGGAATACCCATTTTCATCCAACACGAATTATTTCGACTAGATCATTGACCAGAACACAGACTTTGTTTTGATACATGGAATCCTTCTCAAAATTCATAGCTTCTAGCCATCTTATATCGTCTGATATCTATTCTACATCCTTGAAGTGGAGAAGTTCATCAATGTCCTAAAAGAATCATTCACTATCCGTGGGGACTATGAAACTAGATATATATTATTTCATAACCTGTCTTAACCTATTACATGGTAGTGGTGTTTCTGGATCCTCTTCCACATTGAACAGTAACATGTTCTTATACCAAATCATGTGTATCTTGAGCATCAACTTCATCGACATTAATCTTGCTCCCATTATACCTTTTGAAGATTTAACCCCCCAAAAAAGACAGATAGTCTTCTGATAGTCACTTTATTGACTGAAAGGTTATATAGGTAATATTATTTTTCATTTTTGGGATATCTTATAAACATACACCTCATGCCCTGGGGTTTTAGTTTGTTGCCTGAGAAGGCCTTAAAAAATGCTCTGCATTCCCATACAAGTGTGTGAGACAAAATGGGTATCATTCATTTCCATAACAAGGAGGAATCCCATTTTCCTCTTTATTTGATACTCGTTTTCAGGTGTATACAGTAGTTTGTAATGCATATACTGAAAATGATAATGAAAGATATGCATGACTCATCATCAACCTCACCTTGTGCAACAAGGGGTGGTTTCTCCATTCACTAAACAATTCCACTATGGTGTATATGGAGTAGTTAGTTGAGATAGAATACTAGAATCCCAATCAATATCAATGAACTCATGGTTCAGATATTCTTGACCTCATTCTGATCCAATATTCTTATCTTCTTACCATGGTGATTCTCAACTTCATTCTTGAATTCTTTAAATTTTATTAATGCATATGACTTATTCTTTATTAATTAATTAAAGACATATCATATCACATCATCCATAAATTTAATTAATTATGGATATCAACCTATATATTTTACATTAAATGGTTTATACACATCTCTATGTACCAATCCTAGAATCTATGTGGCCCTTTCACCGTGTCCATCGAATGGCGGATTGGTCATTTTACTTTGTAAACAACTGTGACATAAATCATGGGTATTTTTCTCTATAGATTCTAAATGACCATCTTGGAAGAGATTGGTCAAGGTTTTCTCATATACATGACTATGACAGTGATTCCACAACTGGGTATTGTATGATTCAGGTGACTTTGTTTTGTTATCAATTTGCAACACAAGGATTTTTATAATTTAATACATACAAAAATTTATTTAAATGATCCAAACCATAAAATATGTTGTTATTATTAAATAATAAACCCATATTTCAAAACATGAAAATATATCCATCCATATATAAATATTATATAGAAATTATGTTCAAGGTAACACTAGGAACATAATAAAGGTTATGTAAAACTAGAATCCTTCTAGTTGTAAATGAGAGATGGAAATTTCCAATGACCAAAGCAGCAAGCCTTGCGCCATTGCAAGCTTGATTTTCCACCTATCCTATAGAAATCATTCAAAATATATATGGTTCCTATATTTGAATACGGATGTGATCCCCATAATATGTATCAAATACCCAATGTGTAGGAATTGAACGATTACACTCGACAATGAAAGAACCTTTAGCATCCACACATATTTTGGTGCAATTCCTCTTCCAGTGTCCTAACATGCCACATGAAAACACACCACCTCCCATTCCTTGCTTTGCCTATGGCTCTTTCCATTCATAGAGGGAACATTCTTTGGGGCTTGAGACTAATTATAAAACCTTGTTCCTATTTCCTTGTCCTTCCTTTTCTTAATAAACTTATGGACTACGAGATTGTAACACCACATACCCTTTTCTACTTTGTGAATTAAGGTTAGAAGTTCCTATAGATTATTCTCATTATTTGTCAAGTATGAATTAATTTTTCGTTCAGTTTAAAAAAATAAAAATAATCAATAATTTAGTAATTTATGAATATAATACTAAGACAAATAAATAAATTAATACATATTAGTCACCCATAATTTTATCAAAATCCAATATCACTCACCATTGTCTATGGAATATTCTGATGCCAGAATTTTATAGTGGAAATGATCTGTATTACACTTATCTTTTCCCCAACTAGGGTTGGTCATGTTTCATGAATTGTTTTATATCGGGATTCCAAATTCCAATTGAATTAACCCGTAGCTCCATAATCCACTAATTGGACTCCCTAATCCTAAAATCCTTTTATTAAAATTTCCTCAACCTTTGCCTCTAGGTCACACAAATTCATATACTGTATTTCAACACATGATGTGAACCATTTCAAGTAAAATAACATTGAATAATAATGCATCAATATTTGAAAGCACCGAAAATAGGGTTCGTCATTCACTTTATACTATTTATCTTTTCTAACCATGATTATAGAAGGCTAAAAATACATAAAAATTGTTTGATGGATTTTATACATACATTTCAATTGATATTTTATTATCAATATTACATGCATGTTGAAATTATGGGAGATATACTTAAATGATTAACAATTTATAAGATAATATTTATGCATTAGTCTGTTTTATTTAAGTTTCATCTTTCATGCTTGTTTAATTCATTAATTCTGTGATCGTGACAACACACCAACAATAAATATACCATGAAAGTGGAATAAATAAAATAAAAGGTATGATCAGTTGAATTTTCTAATATTTAGTTTATATAGCGGTAGATAAACTAACACAAGACCTAGGGGAGAAATACCTTGAACCTTTTGGGTTGAGTTTACAGCTTCCCATGTATCCACCTTTGTATCACCTTGGTTTGGTTTCACATTGAATAAAACATGAACCACCTCCAACAGCCTTGGAGCTACATCCATTACATATACTTTTATTTAACATAGAGGTAATGAGTAAATTGGTTTTTACATAAAAGAACCCCTAGTTACGCATGGCCTACATATTAATGAGGAGAAATCTCACATGTCAACAAATTAATTTAAATAAATAAATTAAAAGAAAGCTTCCACATATGAATTGTCATGGTCTACCTCATAATCATCCATACGTGAAATAGTATTTATGCAAAAATGAAACAAGTATTCAATTATTTAACCATTCATGTTCATGAAAAATCATGGTTCCATTTATTAATTATCCATAATTAATAAATCCTTTTATCTTAAACCCATTTCTAAATTATAATTAGATTCTCATCCATCATAATTAAAAACAAATAAATTCATTTAAAATTTTATTTGTATGTATTTTGAACTTTAGAGGAAACTTAGTTAATTCCAATTCATAAATACCCAATAATTAGAAATGATCATTACACATAGGTTAAATTAAACACACACACACACACACACAGACACAGACACACACACATATATATATATAACACCTATCAGGTGTTTTGTATCATTATTATGCCCGCACTATGGTACACATATCTTGGGTCTGTGTAATATAATAATATATTTTAATATATATATATAATTTTCATGAGTACACAGTATGTAGTTCTGATTAGACGACATTAACTATCATTCACTGTCTATACAAAGTACATGAATGGGTACATGGCATGTTGATTTAAAAAAACAAATCAGTAAAAGGGATGTCCAATGGTCCACATGCTATGAAGGGTCCATGTTATATGGTCTATAGTCGGGAAAGACATGTATGAGGTACAAAGTACAAACCTAACCTAATGGGACTACACGTCGTGTCGAGTAGGCCACACAATGTGTAATCTGAAAACTGTGTGGCCACGGTTCATGGTTAAAACACAGAGTCATTTACGACATATATAAAATCCAACACACAGCTTGGTTTGGTGTACTAGTCTCAGTAATGGAAACCAGACAACATTAAATGTACTGCTAAATACCTACCATGTTTTTTTGTGTTTTATGTACTGTAAGATTTGGATCCTTCAGATGAGATCTTGTATTTAATATTAATCAAAATTAAGAGAAAATATTTTTATGGTAAGGTTAATGAGAAATGAATGAGGATGAATGATTCTTTTTATACAGATCTGATGAACTATTAAAATGAATTGAAACAGATAAATTTTAAAATGCGTAAATCATCTACGAAAAACTAAATAATTAAAACAATGATATAAACACTCTGATACCACTTTTAGGTTTGGGGTGGATAGGAAGCACGGTGGTGGGTATACCAAATATTAATTTTCCATTAAAATGATCTATCCATGATATTTAAAGATAATATAACACTAGATCTCTACAATTTAATGAATACCGAAAGAAAGGAATGTAGTCCTAAAACTATACAGAGGATCGTCATATGTTGATTATAATTAGTTTAATTAAAAGGAAAAAATTACTATGATGGAATTCATTCTCTATAGATGTTTCCAGTCAAAATTGTAGAGACCCTAAGCATGAAATACATGGAAATTACATTACTTTTGCGGAACACTTAATACATTAAAAAACAGACACACAAGGACTGTAACATTTTAGTGTCTTTGGAAACTTGGAATGTATTCTTCTAATCGTGGTAAAATATCTTCAACATCTCCCATAAATATCTTCCCCTTTTTTTCTTACCTAAAACCTTTCTTTATATCCTAGGGAAAAGAAAACATAAAAATGTTGAGCAAAAATGCTCAGTAAGTGTAAGAATGGATAAAATAAAACATACCATATACATTTTAACTTAAAAACATGAACATAATGATTAAACATCAAAAGCTTGAGCAAAGAAATAAACATGGAAGTTCGTAAGGCATAGATCATAAAGAAACATTAAGAATGATAAAATAGAATGGGAATAAAACATTTAATTGTGGAAACCATTAAGCACATGATATGATTTCCATATTAGCCAAGGCATTGCTGCTAAGACCATCTTAGTGGACAAAATCTTTTTCTGAATCGAGTTTACTCCTCGTTCCAGTCCTTTATTACTGAACCAGTTTAACTTGTCATTCCAGCCATGTCTATATCATGAGATATAAATCTTTACCCAATGCATTAGAAAGATATATTGGTCCCACCCATCTCATAATGAAATCATTCTTACTTGTGCCACAAAATAAACCTACATAATTCCTAATAACCCATCAAATAAAATGGGTTTCATAAACATCATCCCGTCATCACATAGTCCATATAAAAGAAATGGATATCATTTCATAATGAGAAAAGTTAAACCATGTAAATCATTGATACTTTATACTTGAATCATACACATATGAAATAATTTCATCTTAGATGGAAAATGGTTTTGATAAAACGCTTGAAATTAATTCTTGAGGAAAATATCATTTCTTTTTCAGAATCAATTACATTTCACAAAACGTCATGAAATTTTAAAAGAAAAAGATATTGTTTAAAATAGTGATGAAATATATTGGAGGAAGCTTCATGCAAATAAGGCTTTATAAAACCGTAAAAATCCTTTCATTCCGTATACGTTAAAAAACCATTCTTCTCGTACTTTTGCCGGAAAAGTCAAAAAGTACCTTGTAACGTAAAAAAAAGATTCCTTACATACCATGTTGTAAATGTAAAAAATGGGCAAAAAGGACATTAAACATACATGAAACCATTTTTAGAAAATATGGTCTTGGATGATAAAGATAACCCCAGTAAATACTTACAAATAAACAATCTCGGATAAAAATGAGATTGATAAATTATTCTTTACCATAGTTCGGATATGTTTCGTACATATCCAAAACTCCTGTATAATGATTTAAATAATGTCATTGACTTATTAAAAAATCATATTCATTGTTATTATATCATATATGGTTCACTTATGTGTTTATATTACCCGTTCTTTGGTAAATTCCATCTTAAAGGGTGTTTTTGGTAAAATCGGTTCATTTTTCGTCCGTGTTTTGACTTGTAATTATTCATGTGATTACTTAGATCATGATTAATTAAATCCATAATATAAAACATGATTTATATATAATATATATTTATAATATACATATATATAATAGATCGATAAATGGAATGAAATACACCGTTCATGGAGACGGTAGGCCGTACGTACGCATGAACGCTGTTTTCGTTTCCTTATTGAATTGAATGGAATTAAGTAGATGACATAAATATTTATATACATAAATCCATTAGAATTATTATTTCATATATTTTATGATTACTTATTATATATTCTTTATAATCATTCTTGAATGGTTATCATTGAGAGTGAATCTCATCGCGTTGTGGACATGGTATTCTGTACGTACGCACGATCGATGATATCATTCCCATGATAGTAAAATTGTATTAAAGTGTATGTAAAATATTACAGAATCAATATCACTTTACAATAATCATATATATTTACTACATTCACCATTATACCCATCCAAGTATGGTGGTGGTGGAAAATAGATTACACCACGGCGTGGAGACGGTATTCCGTACGTACGCACTCGCGGCGATTTCATTTTCCATAGGATGGATAGATGGTGAAATATGGTTGTTTCATACATATAATAACATATCAGTATATTAGTGATACTTATTTTATTGTTTCATAATGAAAAAACTAAATAAGAAGAAGTTTAATAATAATTAAAATTGAATGAATCGGTAACGGATATTACCTCTTCTTTGACACGCCTCTTTGAATCCTCCTCTTAGGGTACTGAAATTGGTCTTTGAAGAAGACCAGGACCTCTAGGATATTTCTAGGGAACATTAGAAGGGAAATAATTAGGGTTTGGCCGAGCCTAAATGCTCAAATTGGTGTGAGGAAGAGAGGGAGGAGGTGCCCTTTTTTAAGGGAGGAGAGGGGCACCTTTGGAAATCTTAAAATTATTAATTTATAATAAATCTAACCCCACTTAAAAACCTCCAAAAATGACTCATATTCGAAAATAAGATTATATAGGGTTGTAATCTCATCAACAAATATTATATAGTCATGTTAGGAAATTATTATAAACATTATCAACTTGATTTATCGTTACTTAATCAATTTTATTTTATTTGTGGTAAGAACATTATAAATATTAAATTATAACAAAAATTTACTTATTTGTTGTGAATTTTCCATACTTGGATACTTTATAACATTTTAGACCATCTAAATTTAAATTTATAATTTTTAAATTTTTTTGTGATTTTTAAAAAATTTTATAATATGTTATTTTTTAAAATTAACAATAGTGTCAATTTTGATACTATTTATTTATATATATTTAAATAAAATATATAAAGAATATATGTTATAACTAAAGCTTTAACAGATTCATAAAAGGCCATATGTATCTATAAAATTAGTGGAGCATATTAAATAGTTCATATAATATTTATTTTATTATTTTTAATACCATTTATTTGGTTTATCTCTTAATAAAATAATTACTACAACATTTTTGTATAATTATTTAATATACTTATTTGTTGCATAAAAATTAAAAATAAAATCTTATGATGAATATAAATCTATTACCTTTCACAATAATACTTTTACACGAATATATCATCTTAAAATCACAATATTTAAATTTTTATATTTATTAAATTATGAAGGTGACAACTTTGGCATCATTTAAAATAATATAATATAAGTGTCATAATCCCTTTTATAAGACTCCAAACGGTTATTTATTAGGTCATTAGATTATTAAGGTTTAGATATACACTAAAAATAAGTTTTGGTCAGGTTTGTGGGCCATTTAATGGGTATTTTAATTTCAATAAAAACTATATTACCGATTTTCACTTAATAAATAATTTCAGCATCATTAATGTATCTCCATTAATGATAATTATTTAATCCCTAAAAAATATAAATAAATTATAATGATTTAGATAATTTTATTAGATTTCTGGAGACTATTCATGTTCGATGTTTTAGGATGTTTATAACTAAATTTAAATTATTATACTTATAATATTTAAGAGAGTGACCTGTTGTCACATTCTTTAGTTTTAATAATAATTAAATTATTTTCATGGTCAAAGGTCCATAAAATGAATATAATCAGACCCTTAGGTGATATGGGTCGACTTCTAGTCATCCAATAGAATTTTGTCATGTGTTATGGCAATTTTATAATATTATACTCACCCTTAATTACCCGATTGACCTTTAACTATGGTAAATAAAATTTACAGTAGTTACTATTCATAATTCCCAAAAATAATAAGTATCCTATTAACATAATTTGGAACCACTGATTCCAAATTTGGAATCCATTTTTTAAAATTCAATACATAGAAGTTTCAGAAATGAAATTAAAATTAATCCCGTTGTCGAATGAAAACGGGGTTTTGATTAAAACATTACAAAAGATTGAATTGATTTATCCTATGAATTCAATTTAAAATCAATGATCATGAAATACATTATATTAAATGGTAAAAAGATATTCTATTTATAATTTATAACCATTCAATATTATAATTTATCCACATGATTTATTACGATAAAAAAAGTTGTTTTTAATTAAAATATAGCGTGTTTTACTATTCATTAAAATATGAAAGTTATCAAAATAATATGAAAAATTTATCCAAGGTAAAATTTTATATCCTGAATCCAAAGAATAATTTTATTTTGTAAAATTGAACTTATAAACATGCCAAAACTAGATTTAAAGTGGGTGCACCATCAAAAGGCGGTAAAACTGCATTTTTTGAAAAATACTTATTTTACCCGAGAAATTTATTTTGTTCTTATACCATGTTCTAGAAAATGTGTAAGATGAATAATAATGTTACAAAATTTAAAATTTAGTTAATACTATTCATAACAGCTAGTTCATAATAATATTATTATAATATATCATTGTTTAGTAAAACACGGTATTGCGAACAACACATGCTATCGAGGAAGGTCCTGATTGCGTGTAATGCAAGCCAAGCTAGGGTTGCGTGTAGTGCACGACTCCTTTGTTGCTGCGTATAAAAAAAATTAATTTAATATATATATACTCAATGTTTCGTAGAATAACAACTATCAAACAAACATGAAATTATGTGTAACAAGATCCAGGATTAGTGTTGCATATACTGCAAGCTAATACTGTGTTGTGTATAGCACAAGATAATATTGGTGAATCATACAATAGAAGATATGAAAAAATTAAAAAGAATATATCTTATAAAATCTCCTGGTATTACATTCTACCCCCTTAAAATGAATTTCGCCCTCGAAATTCGTCGTGGTTATAAATGGTTTTCTACTTGAATGTTTCTTTAATTGAAACCCTCATCGTAAAAAGGAATACCAAAACTTATCTTTATAAACTAAAGTATGAAACGTAACAGTTATCTAAATAAACTAATCACTGGGTTTACACATAGGATAACATAGGTGAAAATATGGATATGGAATAGAAATCTAACCATCATGTTGTGATAGAGAGTGGTAGAGAAAATGGCTATGAAAAAGACAATAATCACAAAGCCATAGATTTGTGATGATCTAAGGTACCATCTGATTCATCGGATATAAGGTCACTAAGACAACATTTTTTGTTTTCAAGATCATTTCCCTAAAGTTGATGAATTAAAAGAAATACTTACATGATTTTGTTACAATCTCACTGTTGTTCGTGAATTGAACAATTTCCACTTCATCCCTTAATGAAATGAAGTTGAATTTGTTATCCGTGATGTGTTAGTAGATCATGTGATAGAATGATGGGTCATTCCATCTGTTTCAATCAAAAGGTTAGCAAAAGTTATAAGTCCATCATATGGTTAGATTAATCGTATATGGTTCCAAAAATGAACTTATACATCATATATCATACCACTTAATAAAATAAAACTAGTTTTTACTAACCAGGGACTTCCTGTAGGCTACTGGTAGGCGATAAAGGCCAGTCGCACTTCGGTTGTGGGTACGATTCCCACAGCCTTGTCCGACGTGGTGGGATGTCACCAGTCTTACAGGCTGTCCTTCTTCTAAAACTACATTACTATAAAATCCCATTAATAATATCGAAAAATGTTCTATCCTTAAACAATACTAACTTATGTCCAACATAATCCATTCCAGTCTTTAGGCTTTTCTAAAATACTTCAGTCCAAGATCATAGTATAAAGTAAATGATTACTTGAAATGTCACATAACAATCACGTGAATGCTATAATTTATCCCCCATATATCATAAGATATATCTTGTTGGTCAAATTAAAAACATGTGAATACCTTAATCATGTATTCTCTTGAAGAATGAATACCCATTGAACCCCAGTGAAAAGATGAATACAGTTAAACGTTAACACTATCAACATACGAAGATCCTCAAAAATCTATATACTCAAACCATGATATCACTTAGTCCTTATATCAATCATGAGATCATGTATAAAATCAAACATCTCATTATCTTCTTATCCCTTCATTTTGCGCATATCATCTTCTTTCTAAAATAATTGAATCACTTTTCATGGTTACCAGTACCATAAATATATTGAAAACCACAATAGACTAATACAAAAATATTCTAATACACCATAAAAGTAACTCAAAAACATTATTCTTGAATACCAATACATAAACACATCAATCCATCCTCTTCAATGATTATCCTGGAATAATTCCTTCCTTGATTTAGAAGTAACTTTTTAGGTCAGGGCATTGAGATAGCTAATTCCCATGTTCTCCACAAATAATACATTGATCTCCATAATAGTCTATCACTCTATGACCCTTTTCTCCACACAGATAACATATGTCCCTCCATTTTAGGTATTCCTCAAAGTTCTTCTTCCCTTCTTTAGAAATCTCAATCTTCCTTTCTTTATGCTCCTCACTATGCTAACATGCATAAAATTCCATCTTCCTCATATTTGATGACTTAGGAATACCACTAAATTTCACCTTGTTAATCAAATATCACGATGACTGATTCGGCATAATAACAATATCTTTCTCTCTAGGCATTATGCAATTTCGTTGCTCATAGTAACCAATTTGTCCATTGGATAAAATGTTAACCGAATTCCTTCTGGTTCCCTCCATTGACTAAAACATAAAAACAATTCTGGTAGAGGAAAAAATCATGCTAGGGAAAACAACATAGTAAAGGGGGAGTACCCTCAATATCTAAAATCTTAGGTTAAATTATAATATCGTTACCATAGTTATATGACTATATCTTATACGCATACTTATCCTTAGGGACATCCCTAGACATACCTTAGTAATATCTCTACGGATCTCACTAACGTTTTTGCTTCCTAGTTTCCAACGGTTGACTAAACCTTTCTTTTGATGTCATCTGTAGAGACCCTATTCTTGACATACATTGACATTACATTAATTTTACGGAATACTTAATACATAACAAAAATAGACACACAAGGACCGTAATAGTTTAGTGTCTTTGGAATTTTGGAACGTAATCTTCTAATCGTGGTGAAAGATCTTCAACATCTCCCATAAAGATCTTCCCCTTTTTTTCTTACCTACTACAGTTCTTTATATCCTGGGGAAAAGAAAACTTAAAAATGCTGAGTTTAAATGCTCAATAAGGGTAAGGATGGATAAAATAAAACATACCATATACGTTTGATCTTAAAAACAAGAACATAATGATTAAACATCAAAATCTTGAGCAACGACATAAAACATGGAAGTACGTAAGGCATAGATCACAAAGAAACATTAATAATGAAAAAATATCATGGGAATAAAACATGTAATTTTGGCAACCATTAATCACATGATATGATTTCCATATTATCCAATTCATTGCTGCCAGGACAATGTTAGTGGACAAAGTCCCTTTCTAAATCGAGTTCACTCCTCGTTCCAGTCCTGTATAACTGAATCGGTTTAACATGTCATTCCAGCCATGTCTATCTCATGAGATATAAATCTTTACCCAATGTATTGGAGGGAGATATAGTTCCCACCCATATCATAATGAAATCATTCTTACTTGTGCCACAAAATAAACTTACATCATTCATAATAACCCAACAAATAAAATGGGTTTCATAAAAATCATCCCATCATCACATAATTCATATAAATGAAATGGATATCATTTCATAATGAGAAAAGTGAAACCATGAAAATCATATAGACTTTATGCTTGAAACATAAACATATGAAATAATGTCATCTTAGATGGAAAATGTTTATGATAAAACTCTTGAAATGAATTCTTGAGGAAAATATCATTTCTTTTTCAAAATCAATTACTTTTCACAAAACATCATGAAATTTTAAAAGATAAAGATTTTGTTTAAAATTGTCATGAAATCTATTGGAGGAAGCTTCATGAAAATATGGCTTTATAAAACCGTAAAAATCCTTTCATGTCGTATATGTTAAAAAACATACTTCTCATACTTTTTCCAGAAAAGTCAAAAAGTACCTCGTAACATAAAAAAAGAAATATTCCTTACATACCATGTTGTAAAAGTAAAAAATGGGTAAAAATGAAATTAAACATACATGAATCCATTTTTAGAAAACATGGGCTTGGATGATAAAGCTAACAAAGTAAATACTTACTAATAAACAATCATGGATAAAAATGAGATAGATAAATTATCCCTTAGCTTAGGTTCGATATGCATCGTACGTATCTAAAACTCCAGTATAATGATTTAAATAATGTCATTGCCTTATTACAGAATCATATTCATTGTTATTATATCATATATGGTTCACTTATGACTTTATATTACCCGTTCGTTTGTAAATTCCATGTTAAAGAGTGTTTTGGGTAAAATCGTTTCATTTGTCGTCCATGTTTTGACTTGTAATTATTCATGTGATTACTTAGATCATGATTAAATAATTCCAGAATATAAAACATTATTTATATATAATATATATATTCATAATATACATATATATAACAGATCGATAAATGGAAATAAATACACCATTCATGGAGACGGTAGGCCGTATGTACGCATGAACACTGTTTTCGTTTCCTTATTGAATTGAATGGAATTAAGTAGATGATATAAATATTTATATACATAAATCCAGTAGAATTATTATGTCATATATTTTATAATTACTTATTATATATACTTTATAATCATTCTTGAATGGTTATCATGGAGAGTGAATCTCATCGCGTCGCGGAGACGGTATTCCGTATGTACGCACGAGTGATGATATCATTCCCATGTTCGTAGGATTGTATTAATGTGTATTTATAATAATAAGAATCAATATCACTTTACAATAATCATATATATTCATTAATTTCACTATTATACCCATCCAAGTAAGTTGGTGGTGGAAAATAGATTACACCACGGCGTGGAGGCGGTATTCCGTATGTACGCACACGCGGTGAATTCATTTTCTGTAGGATGGATAGATGGTGAAATATGGATGTTTAATATTTATAATAAAATATCAGTATATGAGTGATAATGATGTTATTACTTTATAATGAAACAACTAAAGAATAAGAATTTGAAAAAGAAAGAATATTGAAACAATCGGTAACGGATATTACTTCTTCTTTGACACGCCTCTTTGAATCCTCCTCTTAGGGTACTAAATGTGGTCTTTGAAGAAGACCAGGACCTCTAATATTTTCTAGGAATGTTGAGAAGGGAAAATGGCATGTTTTGGCGGAGCTTAAAGGCTCAAATTGGTGTGAGGAAGAGAGGGAGGATGTGCCCTTTTATAAGGGAGGAGAGGGGCACCTTTGAAAATCTTAAAAATATTAATTTATAATAAATCTAACCCCACATAAAAACCTCCAAAAATTACTCATATTCGAATATAAGATGATATAGGGTTGTAATATCATCAAAAAATAAAATTTATACATGTTAGGAAATTATTTTAAACATTATCAACTTGATTTATCCTTACTTAATCAATTTAATTTTTTTTGTGCTAATAACATTCTAAATTTTAAATTATAACAAACAATAACTTATTTGATGTGAATTGTCCATAATTGAACACTTTATAATATTTTATACCATATAAATTAGAATTTATAATTTTTAAATATTTTTGTGATTTTTTATCAATTTTATAATATGTTATTTTTATAAAATAACGATAGTGTTGATTTTGACACTATTCATTTATATTAATTTAAATAAACTATATACATAAAATATGTTTGAAATAAAAGGTATAATAGATTCATAAAAGTCCATTTGTCTCTGGAAAATTATTAGAGAACGTTAAATAGTTCATATAATATTTAGTTTATTATTTTTAAAACCATTTATTTGGTTTAGCTCTTAATAAAATAATTACTACAACATTTTTGTTTAATTATTTAATATACTTATTTGTTGCATAAAAATTAAAAATAAAATCCTATGATGAAGATAAATCTATTAAATTTGACAATAATACTTTTACTCGAATTTATCTTCATAAAATCACAATATTTAAATTGTTATATTTATTATATTATGAAGGTGACAACATTGGCATCATTTAAAATAAAATAATATAAGTGTCATAATCACTTTTATAACTCTTCTAACGGTTATATATTAGGTCATTAGATTCTTATGGTATATATATACACTAAGAATAAGTTTTGGTCAGGTTTGTGGGCCTTTTAATGTGTATTATTATTCCAATAAAAACTATATTAATGATGTTTCACTTAATAAATAATTTTTGGATCATTAATGTATCACCATTAATGATAATTATTTTATCCCTAGAAAATATATATAAATTTTCATAATGTAGATAATGTTATTAGCTTTCTGGAGACTATTCATTTTTGAAGTTTTATGATGTTTATCACTAAATTAAAATTATTATACTTATAAGATTTAAGAGAGTGACATGTTGTCACTTTCCTTGGTTTTAATAATAATTAAATTATTTTCATGGTCAAAAGTCCCTAAAATAAATCTAATCCGACCCTTAGGTGATATGGATCTACTTTTAGTCATCCAATTGAATTTTGGCATTTGTTAGAGTAATTTTATAATATTATATTCACCCTTAATTACCCGATTTACCTTTAACTATAGTAAATAAAATTTACCGTAGTTACTATTCATAATTCCAAAAAATAAAAAGTGGCCTATTAACATAATTTGGACCCACTGATTCCAAATATGGAATCCATTTTTACAAATTCAATACACATAAGTTGCAGAAATTAAATTAAAATTAATCTTGTTGTCGAATGAAAACGGGTTTTTGTTTAAAGCATTGCGAAAGATTGAATTGATATATCCTACGAATTAAATGTCAAATCAATAAAAAGAATATATCATATAAAATCTTGGGTTATTACCACAATCTAATGTGATTAGTTGTTACATAGTTGAATCCATGTTTATGATTCTCTTAGTGGTGATCCACATGTGGTCAACATATCTCTGGACAACGCTTAAGGGATCTCTAGGTGCTAGCACATAAGATCATTTGCTTGCGATGTATGCCTTTGATCACCTTGAGAGCCAAATCCCAAGTGCTCTCCGTGATTCGGTGGAGGACGATCTCTCACATAACTTGAGAGAATTATTGGACGAAAATTATTCTCTCTTTTCTTGAGATTATTCTCTTGATCCATTATGCACAACCACAAAGAATGGATTGGATAATGAGAATAATATAATTGGAATTATAATTACATTGAATAATAAAATTAATTAATTACTGAAAAGAATTTATTGATTTTATTTAATTTGTAGTGAACCCACATGTATAATAGTAACACATGAATATTATCATTACATGACATGTGCCCCACGAATTACAAAAAATAAAATTTTGTTAAATAAATAATATTATTTCTCACAAATACCCAGATAAATTACCTTGTTTGTATATTAATATACATAGCGTGTACATTTGTTTTTACATTTTCATTATTTACTCCACTATGATTATTACACCATGAATAATGAGTATTTATATCTTAAATTAATATCACTACATAACTCACTAATAAAAATATTATTTCTCCCACAATACATTTTATAATATAACTAGTTTCAAAATAAATGCGGTTTGGCATCCTTGAATAATTATTAAACTAAAATCAAGAATTATCATTATTCAACTTTTTAAATGAATATATAACTGAGACACGTAGACACACATTGTGTGGAACCCTCTCGACCTATTTATCAATGGTATTAGATAGCACCTACAAAAAGAATATGGGTAGTGTCTAGAAATACTACAAGGCAGCCAAAGATAAAGAAGTTAATGCCATAATGATGTTTAATTGATTAAAAATGCTAACTTGGTAATGTAATTTCTTTGTCGTGATATCTCCAATAAAGTGGGTTGCATATAGTACCATCATCGCATGTGATCGATTATTCGTTCTTTTACTTCCATGAATTGAACTTCCTATTCATTAACATCGACACAGATTTTTTAGGATTTAAAAATTCCATCAATGAGACTATGATATCAACATAGGTTATGGAATAGAAGGGAAAAATCATTTCTAGCTTATCTATTAATTTAGTATTACTCATGATGCACCCAATATATCCTACCTCACTACGAATAGTGAGTCGACATAGTTTTCATCAATACATATATGACTAAGAGTTTTAAAAACCAATTATAATAAATTTAATGTGTACAGACTAATACTGACGTTGTTAGATAGGAACATCCAATGACACTATGAAATGTGGTTTTCATATTGGTGGGTCGTTATCTCATAATATCCTCTTAGATAATACCAAGGAAGAATGCCATGAGAAAGTGTCTCAATGTTTAATGAAATCTCAACCCTAATGGCCTATATATTTGAATCCCTCAAATAATATCTTCTAGCCAGAAAAAATATATTCAAGAATAGTTTTTTGGAACATTCGATTTCACATCATAGTAGGGATATACTATGTCCCTTTGGTGAAACAACCGTCTTTAAGAAATTATCACATGTACTATCACGTAGAAGAACAATGAATATGTGATAAGGTATTTATTAATAAATAATGTACTCTGTAGTTGGTTGTAGACCACCATCTCCAATAATATTTCCATTGTATGAACCCTATCTCATAAATTAACCATGTAAGAAGTGAATTTTTGATTTTGAAAAATAAAAAAACATACTATTATTTATGTGCCTAAAATGATAAATCTACAATTAAGTCCCAAGTTCATGAAATGATGCATTATTACCCAACACTTATTCCATTTCAAATACCAATGAGAAAATATCAAAATGTAATAATATAACGCAAAAATTGCATCACCCAAAGGGAAAACATTAAACTATTACAGAAAAAATCATTATCATATTCCCAACCAATGTACTTACGTTTATATTTTAAATGGATCAACTACACCCATTATAGAGATCATAAATAGGGACCAACTCAACCAAATCTCCTATATACATTTCCAAAATAATATATAAAATTAAATGAAAAGAGAACCACTCTGATAACACTTTGTCATATCCTATCCTGGGTTACCCATGTCGATGCATAAATTTTGTTCACAATGTGATCACAGACATGCCTCCCTGTCTGCCAAAGGCTACCAATTAGTAGAAAGTGTCTAATATTTTACATTGGGATATTATAACATCTTTGTCATAAAAACACAACCATGTAAATAATAATTAATAACTAAATGACAAAAAAAATAAAAATAATAATACTATAACCGATATAGACAAGTGTCACATGATTAACGAATACAGAAAAATAATATTCACATCAATGTAGTAGATATATAATTCCATATATATTACTAGTTTAAATTCAAAACCCAAACTATTAACACATTTAATACTCTATTGGGGGTCCCTATATTACATCTGTAACCATCGTTCATGCCCCACCACAACTCAATTATCTATCATATTGATCAGTCCATTTTACTATCTTGAAAACATAAAATCTATTAGGTTACTAATCTGGAAGCCCGAGGAAGGTCTGAGTACATCTCAGTTGGCCACCAAAAAAGATGCCTACTATAATACCCAAACTATAAAAGTGTATATAATTTCATATACAATAAGTTATGTAAAAATTTATCATATCTCATTAATAATTATTTAATCACAAAATACATTAGGTTCAGAATTACTCCCAAACAATTAATACCTTCGTTGTATCATGTTGTAGTAGGATCCATATATAAAGGATTTAACATTCCATAACATAATTGGTTTTTATTAATATGTTAATTCAACTTTCATATCACATCCACATGGAACACAAGTTCAATGTCAATATCATGGGAATATAACATGATGTATGGAACCCCATGGGTATTTAGAGCACCATTCACTATCCCACAACACATATTCCAATCAATAAAATTTAACACATATGGAACAATTGTCATGGTTCATCATCATGAATCGTATTATAAATTATTCAATTATATAACATATATTCAAAAAAATTAACCAATCAAGGTTATGAAAATGAACCAATAGATTCTAATTATCATCTAATTCCTTAATCCAATTAATTTTCCAATTCCATATTCCAAATTTTCCACAAATTTCATAATCAAATTAATTATCCAATTCCAAAATCATTTTAATTTATTGATTGATTCAATTCAAAAATACTCACAATATTCCAATGTGGACGTTGAAATTTCAAATAAATTCATACATTCAATTATTATAACCTCTATGGGATTGATAAATTAGAAAACATTCCTTAATGTCCTTAAAGTTTGTTTTCCAGACATGAAATTCCCAAATTGAAGTGGATTGATCAAAATCACATTTGTGTCCGAGATCTAGGAACAAAACCGTAAGATCTCTATGAAATAGAAGAATACCATTAGAACCATGATTTAACCCAATGAGATTAGATGAAAACTTATAACTATTTTTTTTAATTACTATCTGAAGTGAAAGATAACCAAATAGAGATGAAAACAGAGGTTGTAGTGGAGACTATCCTTCGACTGCATCATTGATTTGTCAAGAATGTTATTCGAAGAGCCTTGGAACCCTCATAGGATATTTAGAATTAAGATTAATTGGGTTATGGATGTGTGGGTTTGAAAAGGGGATTAATACAAAATGTTTATTAAAATTAATTAATATTTATTGGGATTAAAATCCCACACCAAAGGGTTCATGTTTTCGAGGTGCATGGATTTATAAATAGTTGGAATAATATCTGATCATGTTTAGAGGTGGTTCACCATTTCTATTATTTTGGTGTATGATTTTAAAATCACATCCCCAACCATGAAAATGACCCACTATTTTGGGGTGCACAGTTTGGGAAGGTGGCTTAATGATTCAGAAAAAATAAGCACCAACAATGTGTGACCTCCTATCACTACAAAATGTGGTGCACCATTTCCTAGATCAAAACACCAAGTTTCCCTAAACATGATTCAATCATGTACAACACCTTGGTATTCAAAACATATTAAATTTCACATAATAATATCCCAAAACAAAATTCACCAATGGAATAAATGAAATAAAAAAAGAGTTCCAGAAAATTAGCACGAGACGTCTACAAAAGTTTCAAGATATCACACCAATCAGTGGTGGTTGTCAAATTTTTACACTATGAAAAATGATAAAATTATTTCCTTGTAATTGATAGTATTTTATTATATATACGATGAAAATTAGTAAAAAAATATTTTATAGATTATGTAATTTAATGTATTAAAAATAATAAATAATGATGAGGGAATTATTTCTTCCTCTAAGGATATTTTTAATTGATTGTCCAGTAATGCAAAAAATTTTAAAATGGACCATGATATCAAATTTATTTTTTTTAATCTGTATTGAAACTTATTTTATGATATTTTCTACTTACATGTTATTTTTGAATTTATGGTGAAATTTTATTTTTTAAAATGAAGTTGAGGTATAGTATTCATATTATTATAAAATATCGAAATGAATTTATGTAGGTTGAAATAAATGTGTAATCATCCACCAATGTAACCTGATGGTTTGAAATTTTAATTATAATATTGTGGTATGTGTGTGGAAAATGAAATAAAAATAATATAGTTAGTTTTTTGTATGATTAAATAATGTGGAAAAACTTTACCCCATTCTCGTAAATAGAAAGAAAAGATAAATGATAATAGTCACACTAGTAGTTAATAGTATGTATTGAGATTTATAAATTAAAATGTGATTGGACATTATATTAATGAAATTACCAATATAGTTACTCATAATTGGAATCACAAACATAGAAATAATAAAGTTATAATAATGACTTTATTTACTACAATAGATGATGAATTCCCATAAAATTATGTGGTGAAGGGTATACTTCCAATTTACATAAATTTTTATTATTTAATTTTTGATTCGTGATCTTCACATTATATTATATATCAGAAATGATAAAATAAAATACAAATATCATTTCATGTAATTAAATCATTCATATATTTAAATTAAATTAGCATAAGTATAAAGGAATAATGAGTTGATATAAATTATTATATTATCATCTTTTTATTATTTTATCAATGAAATCTTGTTACTATTCGAACTATAATGTTACATGATATTTTTGGTGTAGACTGGTGTTCAATTTATTATTCTAATATATAATTCATAATTAATGAATTTATTTTCTAGAATGTGTATCTAGTCATATATATGAATGAATTATTTTAATAAATAAAATATCTTTTAGTAGAGAGAATTATTATATATGGATGTGAAAGTTATGTTGCAAATATTATTGCAAATAAAAAATTAAAATTACTCATGTAACAATATTAAATGAATATATTAATTTATTTAGCGATAAATTACCTTGTTTTATTATTAATTTTGATGATGGGTTTATTATGGACTTAGTTCCTGATGGTAATTCCTTTTAAATCATTCTCATTAAATGAAGACAATTCAGTTGTTAGATTTGATAATAATGTAACATGAATTTGAAAATAAGGGATTTATCATCCGTAAAACATCACCGCATGGTACTCTTAGTTTATTTATTGAAAGGAATGATGGTTCCATGAGAAATAAAAAGTATTATTTACAATATAACAAAATCATTTTCAGGAACACATATAATTTACATCATATTGATGAATTATTTAACATACTATAAGGAGAAAATTAATTTTTATATATTTATATTTTTTCCTAAAATCATCATATTAATGTTTAGTAATATGATATTATTTTAATATAATTTTATACTAGTAATGGAGATAATGAGTTTTTATTTATCACAATAGGGTTAGAAATTTTAAAATATATATTTATGGATCTAATGAATATAATATTTTATGGGTATTTTTGTAAAATTATAGTTGGTTTTATCATAGATATCTGGGTATGCTCTAAAACATATAAATATCATGTTAATAAACTAAGGATTGTACTTTATAAAAAAAATAAAATTATATTTTCTTCTAAATTTTTAAAAAATAATTTTTTACTATAATAGCTTTCATTCATTCAAAATATTATTTTTGAATATGGTATAATAGTTGAACGTACTAAAAATAAAATGGAAAAAAAAAGTCATGGACAACAAAACTCAATGGGTTTTTATGATTTCCATGAATTTTTTTATTACATAATTTTATTTAAGAAAATTCTTGATTATGTGGCCCTATAAATTAGTGACATTAAAAGGATTAAAATTCAATTATACAAAGAAATATGGGGACTATTTTCATAAATTGAACAAAAGAATAGGTAATTTTCTAGTGTAAGGTTTACCAACATTAAACGGTTAATTAATTTTTTATATTGATTGGTTTCTCACTAGACATGGTCATTTCATTAAGACAAATAATTGAGTTAACATATATTCATCCCATAAATTGAAACCACGTGATAAGAAGTATCCAAAACATGACATTGACCTACAATCAAGAGCTTTTAAAAAACAAAATCTTGTACCATCATCAATATAGAGAGAAATACTGAAGATAGTGTAATAACAAATATTAAATAATATATGTTTACTCAAATAAAGTTAAACATTATAAAAAGGATAGGGACAACTAAATAATTATTATGAATGATTAAATCACTATCATCCGGTTATATAAAATGAAATTAATGATTTATTGAGTAAAAATGATTAAAGATCCTTAATACTGATATAACTGTTACATGATCCTTTTTATATTGATTTAATAAATATATTCCTATATTTTTTTAGTGAAACTCATTATCTTTTTAATAATATTTCCTTGTAATTATCATTGTTATGAAAAAAATATATAGGCATGGAATAAAGAAAACGATTTACATGAATAGAAACAATTTTTAGGTAATTTTATGTTTCCAGAGATTGATATGGACAATTAATGTGCTATCAATTTGGAATGTATATTATTATTTTTGTCTATTTATTGTTTTATGATTTAATTATTTTCTAAATTTCACAAATCTTTATTTTCAATTCACCCTATAATGGTTGTGATTTATAGATACCATCAAGATTATTTTTTTTTCAAATTACATTAAGAGGGATATAACTAGTTTTACATTTAAATGATCAAATTTTTGTCATGTAAAAGATGAATGTAATATAATCAATTTAAATGTTTGTCATTTATTAATGTGAGAATGAATATTTTAGAATGTATCAAATGACTTTGAGGTGGTTTTACCAAATAGAGATAGTGCTAATAATTCTTTCTCAATGATTATTGATTATAAGAATAAATTTATAAAATTTATAAACAATTAGAGATACTACGTACTTTGATTAGAATTAAAAACATCTATTATGGGGATAGATAAATTAAATTTATTCCCATATCAATTGTATGTGATCATTATTTATGGGTAATATCAGTTTTATGGATTTCTCTTTAGATGTTTATGAGTTGTAAATTAAATTTCTATACACTTTTTTATCCTCAATGTGAAGGATAATTCATGATTAAAAATTATTAAAAAAGAATATTTTATTAATAAATTTTCATTAGAATATATGGAATGTTAGGACCAACAAATATCTGTTGTTAATTTTTCTTATAAATAATTTTTGAATTCATGAATAATAATTAAACCTCTTTACACAATTTCTGGAAAATTGAGTGAGATTCCACTATTTTGAGATGATGTAGATGAATGGAAAATATTACTACATTAATTTGTGGATGATATGATTGAGAATGTAATGATGTTTCTTCAACACATAATAGACTATAAATACTAGAAAAAATACTAATATATATAATCGAAGGAAATAAATTTCAATTGAGGTATGTGATAATTTATTTTAAAAAATTTATCCCTAGAATAGTTTAAGTGGTTTTGGTAAAAAATGTAATTAAATAAAAAGAACCAATTGGTACTATGAAATTATTCATAATATTGGACTAAACGTTTACTAAGAACCATTACTAATTATTTTATCTTATTAAAATATATAATTCATGTCTCCATAAAATGTAATAAAGGCCACGAAACATCTAATTTTTAGGCCCCAATGTGGTATACTAGGAGAAAAATATGTCATATAAATTAATATTAGTACATAGATTTCATAACAAATAAAATTTAATAAAACATATTATTATTTATGTGGTTATAGTTGTATTGAAGAATTATATGATTAAGGAAGACACATGGGTATCAAAAAATGATATGATTTAAAAAATTCGCCAATTCTTTAATTAATGAATAAAAATAAAAGGATAAAATTTAATAATGAAAACAGTGTGAATTCCTATTTAATCATAGAAAAATATTATTATTTATATGTTTTAATTCAACAAATTTATGTTCATGATATTTATTAAATGAAATTATATAATTTAACAATAAAAATTGACTAGTTTTTTCTACCAATTTTTTTTCAAAATATTTATGGTTTTTTCAAATACATAGTTCCAAGATTTAGTAAATTTAATTTTAGAAGATTGAAATAAATATTCATATAATCATCAATTATTTACATCTGGATGTATTTATAGGATTTTATTCTCAAAATATTATTTTTGGGTAATATTAAAATATATTGATTTTTTAATACTATCATCTTGATTCAATAAATTTACATGTTAAACTTTCTGTTGGGTTATTTATTAAGTGACACTAATTCCCTATTAATAATCGTTTTCCTTTTAATTCTAATGTAATGAAAAAGAATATATTTTCAAAATAACTTCATTTTACACTTAAAGGGAATTATTTGAAAAATTGAGTCCATTATTTTTTCTGAATTTCTATTATAATTATTTTATAGAATTTTTAAAAATAAATCACAATAATTTTATATAATATTTTTTATAAAGATGATATAAATTTTTAAGCTGTATAATACCATTTTTATAAATAATAATTATAATTTTAAAACATTATCTAATTCTGAAAATATATGAGGGTAAAAATATTGTATTTTGATAATAACTATTTGGTAAGGCCACAAGCAATTTTCTTATTTTATATTAGATAATTGTATTTTTACCTCGATAACCCAATGTTTTATGTTGGAATATTTTTCATCGACATTGGAATTATGAAGACTATATTATATTAAAATATTGAAAATTATAAGTCTCAAAGTCACTAAACAAATAAAGGTGAACATCCACTAAAACATCATCCAATTGGTTGAGCAATTCAGTTTTAAAAAGGACATACATATTACCTAACTAACATCCTAGTATATATAATAAAGGTACTCATATTCTGAAATGACCAATCATTTATTAAGTGTAAATCCAAAAAGAGATATCTAGGGAGGAGATATTAGTCTCTACTAACAAAATTGAATATTCATTCTCACATAAAATCCAAGAAATATATTCAACAAACTATAAAACAAGGACATAATTATATTATATATACTAAATGTTTATAATTTTTATTGATGAAAAATTTTCTATGATTTTTTCATCCCATGGGAACTCAAATCATCGTTCAACGATTTGTGTAGACTACCACATTCACAAATGGATGCATTTTTTTATCATCACAGAAAATTGGATCTATATAAATATGGAATTGATAAATATTTATTATTTTTATTACATTGTAATGATTATTAATATATAATAAATTAAATTCCATAATAAATATTCCATCAATATGAAATTTATAACATTGACAATGCATACTTGAAGAATACCACAAATATGAAGTGATATGATTCATTTTTCATCGCCCTAAAATATTGATGGTAATAAGGATGTAAATAATGAATAAATATGAACATTATAACATATATAAATCATTAAAATTAATATGTTATCAAAATATTTTTTCCCATATAGTATAAAAATGAATGCTTCATTCATGAGTAGTTGCAGAATAACATCATAAAGAAACAATGTGTTTCAATTTCCATTGACACCATAAAAGTATGTATTCAAAAAATTTATTCAAAATATAGATAAGTTAATTATAAAATGTTAAATAATTTTTCAATTAATGTGACCAAAATCATTTCATCCATTTTCAAAGTAGTAATTTTGTTATATGGTTATAAATTGAATGTCCTGAAAATTTAAAATGTGAACTTAGCCATTATATTAACTATAAAATCTGTGAAATTAAATGAAATAAAATGGAAAATTATAGTGAAATGAATACAAATAATATTATTAAAAATGTTAAAAATTATAATATATTTTTATTATTCATGATTTATAGAATGAATGATGTTGTATACAATTTATGGTAAAGGGAATTTTATTAAAAACATAATTTCAAAAATTTCATTCAAATATTTCTCCACCAGATCCATGATTATTAACAATGTTCAAAAAATTTAATCATATATAAATAAAATATTATTTATGTGATTCTTAGTTAGTTTTTTATTTATTTTTAAGTTCTTAAAAATAAATCCTTTAATCAATTACTATACGACACATGGTGACATTTTTACCAAACTGTAATTAGAATTTTTTTTAATGTATATGTATTGAAATATTTTTCTCATCATCATATACATTATTCAAATAAAATATTCCATTATTTGATTCCATTATTATTTTCAATGAAATAAATTTTCACAATATATATAGATTTTTTATTTTTAAAATATTTAATTTGTTTAAAATGTTAAATTGTAATATTTTTATGAATGATGGGTAATCCATGTATTTATCTAATGTTGGTTGATCCTGATATAGTCATTAAATTCACTGTATAATAAAACATGACTATTTTATTTGTGAAAAATTATGAATTTTATTTCTTAAAAGTAATTGTGTAAGGATTATATTTATATTATAAGGAAATCATGAGATTTAACTTTTCACAATAACCTACAATGATTATTTTTTTATTAATTATTAATAATTATTTATTAAATTAATAATTAAATAATGCAATTTTCATTTATATATAAATATGTAATTTAAGCTAAATTTTTATTTTCAGAAAAATTACATCTTTATTATGTTTTTTCATTCATATTTTCTAATGCTTCTGTTTTAAATTATGTACTTTGTTATGTTTTGTTTTTCTCATCACAAATTTTAAAATTATTTTTATTAGTTTTCAAGGATGAGTAGCAATGTTAATAAATTCATAGTTATAGGTATTGTAGTTACTATAAGGATAGAAATTGTACCATTATAAGGAACATGATTTTTTCTCAAAAGGAACACTAAACAACAATTTCTACTTTTTATGTAATTTTTTACAAAATTTTTAAAGACTCAAAATTAAAAAAATCATAGAAATGTAATAATGTATAATTATAGTCATTAAGCATCAATTAATGTGATGAATAAGTTATTGTCATTATAAAATTTTTGTTTACCAATGATAAAGTAATCATGATCATTTAACTTCATAACACAATAGTGATCTTATTTTATCACATCCTTAATCATTCTAGGAAACTGTTATTATTATCATGGAATAATGTAACAAATATCAACCTAAACTATTCCACTCAAATCTCAAATATTATATATTTTAAATTTTGCGATATCATTTTGAAATCTAAATATATAAATTCTTCATTTATTACTAATATTATAATTATATTATATTATTTACTTATATTCGAAACATATGTATATATTCAAACATCAATGAAAATGTAAATTTTATTCTTAATGTTATAAGAGTATAATATATTCATCATATATCCCACAAAATAATGTTTAATGTTTTTCCATACCTGCTTGTTGTCCTATTGTGGGGTGGCATGACACTCATATTTATGGCATGAATGACTCTCAAACTCAAAAAAATAATTTCATCTCATATATTATTATATATTACTTCAAACAAACTAACATCCATATAGGTCAGACTCCCATTATAAAATTACTTTGTGATGAATCACAATTATTTTCTGATATCATGGCCCTTAATAACTGTATTTAGAATCACACTGATAGTATACTAGGAAGTGTTTGTATATTTTTAAATATTATTGAAAATCTCTTCATATTAGTAAAATGATTTTTTAATAAATTTCATTTATGTATCTAATTTTAACTGAAAATTTTGATTTCAAATATTAAATAATTCTTAAAACCCTCTAAATGGATCTTTTGATTTCATGTTGATTCATATTACATAATGGAAAAACATATAATTTTTTATTCCATTGTATATTTCTTCTACAATATAAACATATTACTCTTTTATAGAGTCTATGTGGATATTATGTTTCTTAGTGGATTAATTGAAATATATTTATAAAATTATATAATCAATATTACAATACGAATTTTTTCTTTATGATCTCTTACAAAATTATATGACGACCCATGTGAAATACTTTGATGTATTGGAATTTTACATTATTCACTAAAACTAACGAATTTAAAAAATCAATAAATTATTCATAAAAAATATATAATTTAATTCTATGAATCTATAATGTCATTAATTTTTTAAAAAATTTAATAATAGTTTTTTATATCGATAGATTAAATTATAATTCAATATAACAACACAAAAACACAAATTATAGTTTTCCCATGTGTCACATTGCCGTTTGATTTTAAATTATAATAAAGTATTCTCCATAAATTATCAATGTTTGGTTAATGACATTATTTTTATCCCATAATGAGATATAATCTGTGGATTCCTTTATACTATTTCTCTACAAAATTTTCCATATATAATCATTTCTCAATCAAAATAGATCTTGTTTTAATTTTCATGTTTAGGATGAAACAACTATATTATTAATAAAATTTACCTATTTTTTGGTAGGATTCGAATTCATTTAAATTTCTTAAAATACAATATTTTTATCCTAATGAAACCATCAATAAATATTATATCTATTGTACACTAGGTTCTACTGTATCACAGCCACTACAGTTCATGATACAATTCCTTCAAACATTATACTATATATGACTCTTTATTTCTTCCCCATATATAGTTATATTATTGTAATTGTATAATACTATAATAGTTCTTAAATCTAGTGGAATAAATATTTATTAATCCTTACAAGAATATATTTTTTTTAGTAGTTATAACGTTTTTTAAATATTCCTTATAATCTACCGTAGTAATCATCCAATTTAATGGTTATAGAAAAAATATATTTATCCATGAATTATTCTATATATTATACCAATCCCATTATAATGATAATATTCATTAATCACCAATCAACAAAAAAATTATCCAAAATCTAATTGACTTGTTGGATAGTGTTGAAAACATTTATGAATTCATCATCAACTAGCCTCCTATTGTTAATAAATGACCTAATTATATATCTAAACCCATGTTTGATCATATTTATCTAAGAAAATATGGAATTCCAATAATGTTGTATATGGTCGATTCTAGTAAAAGGATTCTCCATGCACTATGGAAAGGATTCATAATTCCTAATAATATAAAAACATAAAAATACAATATTAGATGAAAATTATTTTCATGAGATTAATTATGTTGGAAAAAAATATTAAATATATTGGGAAAGTTAAATACCTAATAAATGAAATAACATTCAAAAATAACCCATTCATGAAATATGGATATTAATTTGAATATGAATCATGTGGAAGACATATTAAATATATCTTCTTATGAAAGGTACGCACATTTTGGAAACATAAACGTCACACACATTCTACAATATATTAATCATTTGATGTGTATATATGTGTATAGTAGATGTTAACATCTTATATGTTATGACTATACATGAATACACATAAAAAAAATCAATTAATGTTTTACTAAGATAAGGTTCATAGTTATGAATTATTTCATATACCTCAATCATTGATGATTCATGATAAATCTGAATTAAAACGTGAATTGGAATCATAAAGTAAAAATGATTAACCAGTAATTAGAAACACTGATTATATCATCAAATAATGAATTAATAATATTTATAACCATTAATTATATCTTATATAACAAACCAACTCAATTTAATAAAATAAAATTATTTATTATGTATTTACATCATTATATATATTTGAATACAATCAGGAAGCTTTAATTCTTAACCAATCACAATTCCCAAAACTTTTACTCTTATAAATTCAATCCAGAACACTATTTCAAAAAGTGGGAAACTCGGAAAAAAAATATCATTCTTCATTCAATTAAAACATATTTCACTATTATTTAACATTCTAAAAATATTTTATTGTGGTAGTTCCCATGTCATTGAATAAATATTAATATAATAATATATTTTTATATGACATAAGATAGTCCCCCACAACCCACATATATAGTTGTTCATGTAAACCCATAAAACTCATATAGAATGATAATTTCTTGATATATTTAGCATTAAGGGGAAATATCAATGAAGTAAAACATCTAATTTTAGATAATACATATTTAATACCAAAATTCAACAATAAACAATCAAGATATAGAAATTAAAATGGAAGACTATGTAGTATAATGTTAAAATGACGATTTAATGTTTTGAAATTTTTAGTTTATTTGATAAATTAAATTATTATTAATATTGTTATTATTACATAAAATACATATTATAGTTTAATATAAATCAATAATGAAGTCCATGGGAGAACCCCTGGTTTAGTTATTCAGTAGGGGGATGAAGGAAATAAATTTAACGATTTTATAGTGGAAAAACAAAAAAAATCCTTTTGGAATTTAGTTTACTGACCACCAGTTAACTAGGGGATTTATACCATGTCCCAAATTACATAAAAACACTTAGTATAAGAGAGTTATAAATCCAATTGGTATGTAGGGTATAATTTACCTAAGGACCATTCTTAGGTACCAAATGACCATCCACTATGATCATAATGGATCCATTCTATATGTTATCAAGTAAGGGCCCCTACTCTGAACCAAAAATCATTTAATAAATCAATAATGAACCAAATATAATAAAAAATAACATATAAACTCAATTAAATGATACATACTTCTATTGGATCATGATTAAAATTTTTAATTACAAAACACATCCACCCTTTATATATCACATCATTGTGAAGAATCCATTTGGATCCATTATGATAAATCAAGAAAAACTAATATAATAATGTTTTGATCACCCCATTATTTATATTAATTATATATTGAATAATATATTCCTTAAATACATTGTTCCATATCACATAGTAGTGTGTTTTATAACATGGGTTAATTATAACACTATCTAGTAATGAATAATTGATATAATGAGTTGAAAAAATCATTTTCCCAAAATGCATTTTCATATCTATAAACCATCTAGTCAAATAGTTAATCAAACACCATTAGTTAATATAATACTAGTCCAACCACTCTTTTGTTTTCCTAAAAATAGAATATTCTATGACATTCCCCATTCATTCGCTATAATAAATATAAAAAATTTGGATATTCAAAAATAAATTAGCAATCAATTCATTCAAATACCACTACTAAATGATATATATCAATCTATTCTAATCTATATTAAAATAATATATGTTTATAATAATGAATAGGATCTGGAACAGTAGTTCATGGTATATAATATCTTGATTTGTATCAATGGTGGGTTATTTTTCCTTAGCGAATCTTAACTACAAAATTATATAAGCAATAATCATATCTCTATATATTAGTAAAAATTACATAAAAAACACACTTATTTGTGAATATCTACTATATATTTTTCATGGGATAGTAAATATTAATTTTTTGAAATGATACATCATTTTAACTCGAAAAAGTCGATTTCTATTTAGTTTTCCACTCAAATTGCACCCTATTTTTTCATTCAAATCATAGTCATTGAAAAAAATGTGAAATATTAAGTAAACAATTGAAAAAAAAACTCCCAAATTCCAAGAAACACTGAAGGTCCACAATATTAATGGTCTAATCCCATAATTTCACAGTCTATACGACAAATATATTTGTACAAATTCATTCAATATATAAAACATTTCAATGATAACACACTAATCTTGTCCAAAAATTATACTTCCTGATATTTGAAAATAACTGATGTGATCATAAAATTCTTAATTATACCCCAAAAAACATATCATGTAACCCCATAGATTATGAATACAATGAAATATCATTAAATAAAAACCAATTTATTGAATGTAGTTTGGGTAAAAAAATATAATTGGGGATAATATATGTTTTGAAAACATTAATTAGATTTTTTTTAAAAACATATATTACACATTCATGATACAAAAAAATATATGTTATACTAACTCTATCCTTAATCATAACATATTATAGTTTAATCACAAATAAATTAGGGATAACTTTTAAGATAAATTTATTTAATAGAATATTTCATATTTCCATCGTAGTGGATAGCTATTATTCATAGTGATATGATTCAACATCATGGAATCTATCCATAAACAGGACCTATTGTCTAAATTCATATATAATCATCTACAAACATTACATGGATATTTACAAGGATATATAAATATTTTTTTATTAGTTTTTTCAAATTTATTACTTAACACTATAAATCTATATAGATGAATTAAATAGAAGTGAATCAATATATGGTTCATTGTCTGAACAAGATTTATCATAAACCCAAACTATCACATAGGAGGAAAACTAGAATATTCATTATGTGATTTAAAATCCTATAAAATAGTCTATTACTAGTTGTAAAGGTTATGAAACTATCACCATTTTAGAAATAATGGAAAAACTAACAATTTTATCATGGATTGATTAAAGGTATCAAATATCAAGTGCATTAGGGAATACCTATTAGTCTCAGGTTGATATAATTATATTCTAATAACCTATAACAGTTGTGAGTTATATCCATATTCATTATAATATGTTTTATATCTAAAAAATATCATCCAATTTGTTCAAATTATAATTGAAATGATATAGACATCAATAATGAAGAATTCTCGTATCTGATCATACCTACCAATAACCATGACACAACCTGGGATCCATCCAGTTTGTTATAACCATTTTTCAATATATTGTTAAAAATATATAGATCCTAACACATTACATCAATAAAAGACATAATCTCATACCATATCATTTTCAATTTATGTTATTTTATTATTTTCTATCCTTGTGAATTTTCATTGGGTGATTAATGTATCGGTGTTTAAAAAATTTGGAGTCTAGTTGAGAAAAAAAATGTTTTTTGTTTTGTGTCACCGGTCGCATGGGCAGGGCACAGTTCTAAAACCGCAAGACTTTCCGGATATTCAAAATAAATTATAACATAATGGAAAAATGAAATAATGACATGTAATAAAATGATGATAAAAATAAAAAAAAGAAGTTCAAATAAAATCTAAGAAAATTCTTTAATGAAAATAATAATAAAAAAGTTGGAGAATATTATAAATTTTATTAATGGTGTTAAGAATAAAAAATTAATTATGTTGTGGTTTATTTAATAAAAATAATAATTATTAGTAATATTATAATAAGTTAATGAAATTTATTTTATTTTATTACTATTATGCTTTTACATTAAGAATAATATTATTAATATAGTAATTATTGGTTTTACTTTTTATATTTTTTATTTTATTTATTTATTAGGTTTCCTTCACTTCCCCATTACCCTATTCCCATGTCAATGACCTTTCCTCACAAAACTAGGAAGTTGCCCGACTACACCATCCTCCCTCCCCTTTTACGCACCTACTCTATAGCCATTTGTCAGACAAGCCCCACTTCTAGAATTCATTCCCCTAATTGTGCCATCACCCCATAACCCCTCTAATTGTCGCACCACTCTCAAGTTTCTGGTCACTTTTCCCACCAGTTCGCACCCCCACTTTATCAGCTCTAGTGATCGCCTGTATCCCCACCTTCCTGTCATGAACATTACTTTCCACCCTCTCCTCCCCGTCTATCATGTCTTGGTCAGATCCCCACACACCTTCAACGATGACCCATGTTGCACCACCCCTATCTACCCTTGTTCATCCTTCGTATGATGATGAACCACACCTCTTTCTTCAATCATCCAACACTTTAGGTAAACATTATTCCTTGTTCTAGATGTTTTCATTAAATTTTATGTGGTTTGATTAAGGTTAAGCTTTTAATTTTGTGGTTTTGGGTGAGTTTTCCTTGTTTTGGATTGATTCTATATTTCTTATGGTTAAGTTGATGTTCATTGGTGATGTCGGGCCTTTCATCTAAGGATTATTAGTTTAACATAGGTGGTTCCAAGTCTTAATTATTATTTGATGTATTAAATTTATAGAATATTTCATTTAGAATATTAATTAATTAATTTGCATAATATGAAGTTGGTTTTCATTGAAATTTTATTGTATTGAAATTTTTTAGTGTCATGTTAATATTACATGTGTATTTTCTATTGGAAACACATATCAAGTTAGTTGTTAGTAATTATTAAATTGTGCAGTTAGATTATTAATTTGTGCAGGTGGTGGGAATTTAATTTTTTACATAACTCCATGTGTTGATTCTCTTAAAATAGGATTCTCTGTTGGATTAGTGGGTAACAACAAGTTATTTCTTTATAATTGTTTTATTACATTTTATTTTAAGCATATTAAATTTATTTGTATTTTAATTTTTATTAAATATGGTGTATGTTTTTCCATCAAACTATTTTTATGGTGAAATTTACACAATAAAATTATATTTTAGTGCATTCAATTCGAGAATTCATTTGAATTTATAAATGATTACTATAGTATGTGAAATTTCTTTGTGACACTATTTTACCATTGATTAATATTTTTTAAAATGGTTAACTAAATTTTAACAATTTTGTGAAATGTGTCTGAATTTTTTTATTGATCCCCCAATGTCAAAATGATGTTTATGTATATATGTGGTGGTTTTATTAATGAAAATTTTATTTTTAAATAGTGCATATGGTTTAATTTAGTAAGTAACCTGTGTAGATTTAATATTGCAAAAAAATTTGGTCTGTGCATGGTTTTTAATCAGGGTATGAGTGTGCCAATGCTGATTATATGTGTACAAGTACCATATTTGGTATTTATGCATCTGTGTGATGTGTGATAAGAACATGAGACTTGATTGAGCATAATGTGGGAATCCTAGGTAGATAGAAGTGTGGACTAGACTACTGGGCCAGTGATATGGGGGTGGCTATTGCCCTGTTTTCCTTTGGAGTATTGACGAATGAATCACCAACTAAACCTATTAATTCCTTAGGTTCATGGTTTCTAAACCATGTTTTGTTGAGGATTGGGGTTTCTAGGACTCATTTTATAAGGGTTATAGATTCTAAGCCACTCTTAACCGAGACCCGATGATTAAGGGAACCAAGCTAGCTGACACCCGTGTGGCCCCTCCCATATTGGTTCTCATTGGTCACATTATGCTCATTGGTGTGACACTTTGGTTATTTTAAAAAGTGTGTGTGTGTGTTTCTTATTTTATGTTTTACCAATTGAAACTGCTTTCTTTAATCCAATTTCCTTAAAAAATATTCAAGTATTTACTAATTTTTAATAATTAAATTTTAAAAAGTATTTTTGATTTAATAATTATGTGTGGAACACTTTTATTGTGTGGAATACTACTAGGAATTTGGATAACACATTATATACACATTTGGGTGTATATAGATCTTGAAATTTGTGTTTTCCAATTTGGTGTGTCGTGCTTAATTAAGGTGGTTTGGGTTGTCGATTTTTTTTGTGCAGGTCTGAGGACCGTGATTTGAGGAGGTTTATCCTCATGTTGCATGAAGGTTTGAATTGATGTGTTAGTTTTCATTTCATTTCTGTATTCTTAATGTTTTTTGATGAATTGTAAACATTATTTTTTGACCAATTTTAAGGGTTTCTTTTGTTTGGTTTTCCAGCATTATTTTATTTTCCTTGTTAGTTGTTTTCCTATCTCTTATTTCAGATAAATAATTCCCACATGTTACTATGAATAAATAGGTACATGTGCCAGCCCGTGGGGATCGAGAACGCACTTAATGAAATGTTGCGGACTGGGTCGGGCTTCGGGTAGGATGGTGACTCAGATTGGTTCGTGAAAAAATTGTATCAATAGAGGTTTCTCTCTTTGTTCTTTCTTCTTTAGGAATAATCACAGTAGACTGGGGTTTTGGTTTTCGGGACTCAACATCCTACCAATAAGAAAGGTACTGGGATAGAAATAACTCCCAGAGGGACTATAGTAACAAGTATTTTTTGATATTTGTGTGACTATATGGTTCTTCTGGTTAATCATGTTTAGTGGAAATGAAAGGGAGGTGGGGTTAGTGGTCCAGGTGAGCTTGCGGGGTCTAGAATTCTAGTTAGATCTTGGGAAATTATCCTAGAATATTTTTGGGGAGGTGGCATGATTGGCGTAAAGTCACCCACCATATGACATAGTCCCCTGCAAACACTAGCTTCCTCTTGCACCATTTCTCATCTCTTTGTTTTGGATTAATGGAAATATGGTTTTTTAAGTGAAAATGATTTGGTCATAGAAATCTTTTGGAAATAATTCCCATTAATAAAAAGAAAAACAGGTGCATGTTTTGAAAATTTTGGGTTAAATATTTTGGTTTTAAAATATGGAATGTTCTGGTTTTGATCTTTTGTTCATTCAGTGGAAACCACATGAATGTGTATATATGGAAAAGAAATTTTTAATGGGATGAGAGGATGAGATATCGGATGGGAATGAGGTGGGGGTTACTGTGGAACAATAACATTCATGTGCATAGCCCATGGGATATGATTTGTTTTTCCGCAACCTACTTGCTTCATTTATTTTCAAAATAAATTTTTTCAGAAAAAATATTTCATTTTAATAATTAGGGATTGTGTATTATGTCTGTGTGTTTTGATGTGTTATAGGTGAGGAGTGTCGAGCTGATAATCCTTTTTGACTAATTAATGTCTTAAGATTGAATTCTCATTTGTATGTTGGTGTGAAAGCATGTGGTTAGTTGTTTATTTTGAAGTGTTTCTGGAAGCCCTTTTAGTGTTTCCAATTCCACCTTTATTGTTTGATAGTGGTATATCATGGCTATTAGACCAATTTTATAGGGTCCCTAATTTAATTTTTGAATATTCCACCTCACCGTAAATCATTAACGTGTGATTGCATGTGTGGCCACATGCAATTCGCTGTTGGCCAACCCTCAAGTTGATTGTAGTAAGGACTCTCCCTTATTACTGACAGTACTAATTATGTTCATAACCCTTTTAGGTAAATTGTATCCTCTGAAGTGGGATGACATATGCAAAGGGATTTTATAGTAGTTTTGTTCTCTATGAGTTTTTTTAGTTGTCAGGTATGAAGTTTGACATCATTCATTTTGAAGGTGCCCCATGGGATCAGTTAAAGGAATTCTACCAGGGAAAGATGAAGGTTGTTTAGAGTTATCTGCAATAACCGATGTCATTAAATGATTGTAGTTCTATCATCGGCCGCAAGGGTCATTTTTGGTGACGTCTTGCAGTGTGAGTTCACATTAAAGGGTATGCGTGGATTTCTTAAAATTCAATAGAGAATTCCTAATTTTAATGTAGTGCATCCTCCTCTTAGGAATACCAATTTTTCTATTTAAAGGGGAGTGTTTGTCGTGCATCTTCTCTTCTAATGTTTCATGATTAAGGTGAAGAAGTGGTGCATGTGCATTATCTAAACACATGTTTTGCTGGATAATATGTGAGGGAGTATTTGGATGTTGTGGTGCGCTTTGTTTGATGGTGTTGTCTCTGTTGCGGTGTGGTTAAGTGTGGAACCAAAAGGAGAAGCTCCATTCGGGGGTCTTCAGTGCCTTACTTTGAGACAGGAGATGCTACGAACATTAGGGATCCATCCATAGTCCTTATAGAGTAGAAATCATGTGGTCAGGTTCCCCGAGAATTTATGGGACCCCAACCTTATTTCTATAAATGTTGTATGAGTTAAGGGATCTTTAAATAATATACTGTAGCAGTTCTACTATGAATGACCAATATGGTTGTGTGATGTTTCTTGTGGCTATGATGAGGCATAGTCAAATCGTACCTTAATTTCCTGATCGATGCACCCCACTGGATGTAATATGTTTTATTAGTTTTTGTGTGGTATTTTTTGTAGAAAAGTCTCAATGTTGAATAGTACTCATCTTGAGATGTGGAGATGTGGGTCTATCTTCAGTTGTGGTTTTGACACCATGGTATATGGGCCCGACCCTCCCTGCCGCTTGTGGGGGGGTGTTTGGTCACTATTTATTAAAATTAGTGATGTTCATTTATCTCTCATCAATTCCAATGGTGGTGAGACCCACTGATGGTTTCGATCAATTTAATCTAGAGTGAAAAGGTCTGGCCATTCAATATAATGGTGGGGAGTCCATCCAGGCCTCTGTAGGTCAGTTTTCTATTCTCATCTCAGGCGTCAGTATGTTTCTAATCGTGGGGAACCCTATCAGGATTTCCCCTAAGGGCCTTTAATTCTATTTCTAGAGATGACTTTGTTGTAGGTGATCAGATTGTTCCTTGGACATGATTGGTTTTGTTGGTTCATTCCATTCAAATGACTTGGTTTTTATTCATTGGGGATCGAGTTGTTTCAGATTGAGATGTTTGTTTCTATTGGTCGATACATTATTTCCATGATTAATCAACTAGAGGTGTTCTAACTCTTTTGGGAGGGTGAAACTTTGTCAAGAAAATGTTTTACGGGTATCTTGAGGTTTTCATTCAAGTCACTTTCTGTAAGCACGGTTTGTTTGCCTCTTTTCTCATGATTTTCACATAGATACACATTGATCCTCAAGGGGTATCATTTGTCACTTTAGGGTTAAGTCTCATTGTGGGTTTCATAGAACGGAAATCATTATGGTGTGGAGAGTTTTTGCACTCTGAATTATTCATTTTATTTTATTTTATTATTATCTGGCTTAGTAATTTGTTTTGGGTTTCAGGTGTACAACTGTTTAAAAATTTTGGAGCCTAGTTGTGAAAAGATGACATTTTTGGATTATTGTCCCCGAGTGTATTGTAAGGGCATGGTTCTATGACTGGATGACCTACCCAGTTATCAAAATAAATTAGAACATATAGGAATAATCAAATAATTACGTGCAAAAAAATGATGATAAAAATAAAAATATGTAGTTTTAATAAAATTTAAGAAATTTCCTTAATGAAAATAATAATAATAATGATTGAGAATATTATTATTTTTAATAGTGTTAAGAAAATATAAATTTATTATGTTGTTGTTAATATTGTAATATTAATTATTATTGTTAATATTAAAACAAGTTAAGGTGTTTTATTTTATATTATTTGGAATCAAAATGATCTCCCAAGATGCGGGAATAATCATGGTTGAATTTGGTGTTTTTTCGTTAAACAAGTTTTTCAGGGATTGATAGTATGTGATGCATTAGAAAACCATAATTACGAACTTGTGCGACATCGCCTAGGCCACCATGTGACTTGGCCATTTTTCAAAAAACCAAATAAAATGAATTAATTTTGATGAAATAAAATTATTTTTGTGGAGGAATAAAAATATGAAAATGAGAAAAATGTGTTAATAATTTAAATAATTGTGTTTTAATTAAAATAATAATATTATTTTTATTATTTTAGTTTAAGAATATTATTATTAATTTTAATATTATTACTGGTATTATTTTTTTGGTTTTTCATTTTATTTTATTTATTTACTAGGTTTCATTCCCCTCCCCTTTACATTATTTCCATAATAACCGGATGTTCCCCGTTTTACCAGGCTACTGCCAACTCCACCCTCCTCCCTCCCATTGCATGTCCCTATGCTCCGGCCAGACGTCGAACCTGCCTCCCTTCTTTCCTATATTCCTCCACCCATGTTGTCACCTCATAACTCCCTCCATTTGTCACACCCCTATCCTGTTTTGGGTCGTGTCTCCCACCCATTCTCACCCCCTTTTTATTTGATCTAGTGACCGCATGACAACCCACATTCCTACCAATACAACCAACACCATCTATCCTCCTCTCCTTTAGTCAAGTCTCAGTTAGGGCCTCCTACTCCTCTAACGACGACCCAGGACGTGCCAGTCATTCTCCCCTTCGTCGGCCTTCGTCTGACAACAAACTACACCTCATCCTTTTAGTGTCCATCACTTTTGGTAAGCACCATTCCATGTTCTAGGGGATTTCATAATATTTAATGTGGTTCAGTTAGTGTTTAGTGTATAAATTTGAGGTTTTTGGTGAATTTGTATTCTTTTGTATAATCACTAGAATTCTTATGATGCATTTGATGTGAAATGGTGATTTCACACCTTTTTTCACAGGATACTGCATTCCAGGTAGGTTGTTCCAAATATAAATTATCATTTTATGAATAAATATTCAATATTAATGTGTTTTTCATATAACATAATACATATTTGTTGTGAGAAGTTGGATTTCATTTTATTTTTATTTTTATTGATAACTTTTAGTATCATGTTTATATTACATGTGTGTTTTCTGTTTGAGAACTTATATGAAGTTTGTTTCTAATGAACATAAAATTTTGTGGTTATCTTATTAATTTGTGCAAGTGGTTCAAATATTATTTTTGACATGAATTCATGTGAATTTGGTCATTAAAGAAGGTTTTCTGTTGGTTTAGATGGTAACACCAACTGATTACTATTATATTGTATTATAATCTTTTATTTTAGGTTATTAAATTATGTGGTTTGCTCAAATGTGTTTTAAATATGATGTATGGTTTTTAATATATCTATTTGTGTGGTTCGTGTCTTAGTTTAAAATTTTATTTGAGTGCATGTGATGTTAGAATGCATTAGAATTTATAAATGGTAGTATTTGTGTGTGAAAATCCATGTGACACTCTTTTACCATTGATTTATTATTATTTTTAAATTGTTTACTAAATTTTGAAAATGCTGAGAACAATTTTTTCAAAATATTTATGTGTGTGCCTTATTTAAAAATGGTTTTTATGTATATAAGTGGTGGTGTGTTTAAGCATAAGTGTCTTTTTAAATTGGGAGGATGGTTTATTTGAGTACGTAACCTATGTAGATTAAATTTTGAAAAGACTTTTTTTGTGCGTATCATTTTAAATTTGGGTTTGAGTGTGCATATGGTTATTTTGTGTGTGTAAGTACCATGTTTGGATTTTATACATAAGTGTGATTTTTAGAATGAACTTGAAACTCATTTTTTCATAAAGAGGGAAGCATGGCTTATGGAATCCCGCCTTTTTATCACATAAACTTTCATTACATTTTACAAAACTGAGGATCATTAAGGTTTAGTGTCCTGGAAACCAGGAACTTTAAACAAGAAGACATAAAAGATTATACTTAAACACTTGAATGGATTCTCCTCATGTTCATCCTAGGTTCATTACTACATCTCATAACTTGGGGACATACATTAAAAGAAAGGGTGAGCAGAAGGCCCAGTAAGGGAAACAAGAGAAACATTTTACATGTGAACTTGAGATACTTCAATAAGGTTATGAAAAGAAAATTAAGGCATGAGAAAGAAATCATGAGGCATATCATAATAAAAATAACATTTTTCATAACTTGAAGATGTGGCTGCAACATTTAATATTAACAATCATTTAGTATCACCAAGGTCTATCCCCAAGGTGTCATTAAAAATTACCAAGTTTATTCACCAAGGTATCAGTCTAAAAGTCATCTCTAGAGATTAAGTCTTTACCCAATGCATTGAAGCGCTATCTGGGCGCACCCTTGACATGTCTTTATTATGATGTGATCCACATATATCATCATCAATCATTTCATAAACAACCCATATAGCATTAAAACAAATTGGTTTCATTTCATAATCATAATGTTTTAAAAATGACATTAAAGACATGATCTTTATGTCACTTTAAACCCACGGAAAAGGGAAAGAAGGTTTCATGTATGTAAATCCCAGAATTTAAAATAGAACATTTTGATATATATGTTAATAACCCTGTTCAAATAAGAGCTTTGATTATTCACTAAATAACATAAAATAATTTTGAGATAAAGAGGGAGGAATTTTGAGACGAAAACTATGCAGCATAACATCTATGATACATGGTTTTATAAAAAGTTGGAAAGAGAGGGGACATGTGTAACCCACTCAAAAATGATAAATAAAATAGTAGGGGAACAAAATATAAAGTATTTAAGAACATGTTAATGAAATTTGAATGATATACCATTTGAAACGAATTACTTGAAAGGAAGAAAAAAAAATAAGATTTCTCTTATGAGAATTCGGCAGCCTAACGGCGTCACTTAAAACTTCCAAAAATGGATTGACGAGATCAAATAGGGTCTCTCATCATATGAACATAAATGATACGTATGATAGATATAGAGATCATACCCCAACATAATAAAAAGTAACTTTAAAGACTTGATATGAAAATAGATCTTGAAAATGAGAAGGGTGAAAGAACCCCTTAGAAATTCGACAGCCTAATGACCTCACTTAAACATCAACAAAAAATAATTAATGAGATCAAATAGGGTCCCTCATAATATATAAATAAATTATCAGTATGATATATTTAGAGATCATACCCCAACATAATAAAAAGGAACTTGAAAGACTTGACATGAAAATAGATCTTGAAAATGAGAAGGGTGAAAGAACACCTTAGAAAATCGACAGCCTAACGACGTCACTTAAAAATCAACAAAATTGAATTGATGAGATACAATAGGGTCTCTAATCATATGAACATAAATTATCAGTATGATAGATTTAGAGATCATACCCCAACATAATAAAAAAGAACCTGCAAGACTTGACATGGAATTAGACCTTTGAAAAAGGAGAAAGGTGAAAAAACCACTAAAAAACTCGGTAGCCTAACGACGCCACTTAAAACATCAGAATACTGAATTGAAGAGATCAAATGGGGTATCTCATCATATGATAATAATAGATCAGTATGATAAATTTAAAGATCATACTCCAACATAATAAAAATGAACTTGAAATACTTTACATGAAATTATATCTTGAAAAATGAGAAGGGAGAAAGAATATGTTACCAAAATTTAGGCAGCCTAACGGCGCCACTTAAAACATCATAAAAAGAAATAATGAGAGTAATAGGGGATATCTAATTATATGAACATGAAAAGTTCTATAAGAGAAGTATAAAAGAACATCCTACAACATAATAACATGGAGCATAAAAGGAATGACATAAAAGAGATTACTTGAAAAGAAAGAGAGAGATCAGATCCCTTACCTTAAAACGTAACTCTTAAAACTCATTGGTTGGGACCTTGAGGGCTTGGGGGCACCTTGGGAGGACCTCTTGGGAGGTAATGAGACCCGAACTTCATTAGGGATGAGTGGGGAGTCGAATGGATGAGAGGATGGCTTGGTATTTATAAGGAAAGTGAGGGGACAATGCATTAATGGACATGGGACACCTCATTAGTGGTTTTGGAAAAACCATGGGCTTGCCCCTGGTATTTTCCCATGGTATTGGCCACTTGGGACACCTCATTCCTTATCTTACTATTCATAAGTCGACCATATTGATTACATACTTAAAACATCATTTAATGATGTCATTAAACACCCGTAACTTAAAAACTGTATTTTCACTATTCATCGAAAAATCAACTTTCTTAGAATAATCCAAAAATTTATCCTTAACCAAATATAAATGCTTTGATTTCAAAAATGAACTCCATTTTATAAAAATAATTTTCTAAATATTTTAAATTTATTTTTTAAATTAATACACTATTCACCGAAAATTCATTTTTTTCAGAAAAAACCCCAAAAATTACCATAACATAATATCGGTGCTCTGAGTTCAAAAATGAAATCCATTTTATAAAAGTAATTTTTTAAATATTTTAAATTTAATTTTTAATTAAAAAACACTATTCACTCGAAAAAACTAATACTTGAATAATAATTTATGAAATCATTATTTAACCATTTTATTGAATCACAATACTTAATCAAGGTGCCTATATTATATTAATACATTCTTTAAGTGAGATTACTAATCCATTTAGACACATTACTAATCCTTATCATAAAATCACTATTCATAATTTACTGTTCATAAAAAATTATGTTGATCTTATTAGACTCCAAATTTTGTACTGAACATAATTGTAGAAGAACATTTTTTGAATATCATTACACATTTTTAATTATTTAAGTGTTACATAAACATTTTTAAAATATCCTTTTTCTAAAATTCATCAAAAATATGCATACTATATTTATCCGGTCATTTGAAAATTCATAAACTTAATCATAATAAGAAATCCGAAATTTTAATTAAAACAAAGGATTACACAAGGCAGTTATGGGCTCCTTACATAGCCCCTTATCACACCAGCATAGGAAATAAGTGTAAGGTGTGCTAAGGTGAGATAATCTGAGGGAGGCTCGGCTAACATCGCACGAGTAGTAATTTCTATCAGTTTGAACTTCTCGCAAAGGCGATTCCGTTCTAGCTTCACACGATGAATTTCGGCTTGGGTTTCGTATAGAGCAAAGCCCAGTGGTGCGACCTCCTTCCCAAGTTCTGTTAGATGGGCTTCGATCGGTCCAAGACTACTGGGTGAGGCCATCGAATCTTCTTTCTATAATAATTAACCAAGATTACGTATATTTAGAGACAATAATCAAAACGTTTAGTTTCCAGGGGTCATATTGACCAATGGTCATATAACAGTCAAAACCCAATGGTCTCATTTTAATTATACTCATGCTATCAAATGAAACATTTTTTTTGAGTATAAAAAACAAAATAAAATAACACATAAAATTAGGAAACAAGATTTATTCAAAATTTTGGGTTGTTACAATCTTCCCCCTTAAGAAATTGCGTCCTCGCAATTTTTAAAATTGGGTTTTAAAATTTCATTTAAAGTCCCAAATCAGAAAAGGAGTCAGTAAAACTATTACATTAAAAGAAAAAAAGGTAAGTACAAAGGTCATCCGAGTTACCCCACACTAGTATTCCATGTACGAAAACATGGACATGGAGGAGAAAACAAAGGGTCATGATCTGAGGGAGAGTGATAGAAAACATTATTAGGAGAATGTTAACCATAAGAAAATCCCAAACTTATGATTTGTGTAAACGGTCTTTGATTACCCAATAGGAAATGTAAACCATCAAAGTTATTATTTTACGTTCCTTTTCATAATTTTGAGGAATTAATTTACAACATAAAAGAAAAACATTAGAAAATATACCTATCTTCATGTAGAGTTTCATCCTATAATAAGTTTCTAGCCAAAACGAATATTTTCTCTAAACTATGAGCATTCATAACTACTTGGTCTCATCAAAACACAAGAATCGTATTCTAGAGAATCAAATAATCCCCAAAATATTTACTATCTATTTCTTCTATCTTTAAACATTATCTCAAAAACAGAAAGGATAAGGTAAAAAAACTCTTCAAAAAGAAATAATACCATAGGAATGGAAACTAATTTTAAATCTTCAAAGTTCCATGGTACTACCCAAAGTTCATCATAGTCCATTCCATAAATAATGTTCCTTAAAAATCCTAAAAATAAACCAAACTAAGATTGAAACCCAAATACAATAAGGATTTGATAACATAGTCTTCCAAAACAAACTTCATTTTTCATCTCCAAACAACATCAACCACTCCTAAAATCTTATAACAAAAGTATCTACACTAGACATATTTTACCCAATATAGGTTAATAATTCCTACAAGTAACCTAAATTACTATAATTCCACCTTAAATTCATCGATTCTTCAAAATATATGTCAACCTTACTCCTCAATGAAAATATTGTAGTAATCTATTTACCTCGATCATATAGGGTCCCCAAAATAGTGAACGTCTTCCAAAATAATAATCATATTTTAATCCACTAATCATCCCTATCATATTAATATAACAATCATCGCATTTCCTATCACATTGGTTGTTGGGACATGTTCTTCCATTTCCCACCATTATCTAAGAAGAGAAAGCATAATTAGGGGCTTAAGTACTTAGCCAATAATCATGAAAAGGAACTGAAAGCATATAAGGATAACTTTTAGAAGAAAAGTATACCCTAACTTGTGATCCCCTAGGTTCCCATCTAGGTTATCCATGATCATATATTCTTATGTGAATCTTTATTTTATTATATCTTTGTTCCTTTAACAGTGGTTCATACTAATCTTATGAATTTTCCAAAGCATATCCCCTGGGAGTGTCGTAACCAAGAGTGCAGCAAGGCCCGTTGTCGTGTACCAGTTCCCGTTTGAGTCTAGCTCAAAGCGGTGTTTCCGGGTTTTACCCCTATGTACATATATGCCAGAGCCACCTCTACCTGCTCGTATCCAGATAGGGATGTATTTTATTGGCAACCCCTTACTCAATACTCACTAAAATACGAGGAAGATTTCCTATATTTAAACTTTTCAATAGGGTTCTTCCTAGAGTTTTAATATCCTAATTTCCACAAATAACTAAACCATACTTTGATACCAACTATAGCATCCCGCCTTTTTATCACATAAACTTTCATTAAATTTTACAAAACCGAGGATTTTTATGTTTTAGTGTCTTGGAAACCAAGAACTTTAAACATGAAAACATAAAAGATTCTTCTTAAAAACTTGAAAGGCTTATGCTCTTGTTCATCCTAGGTTTATTACTGCATCTCATAACCTAGGGACATACATCAAAAGAAAGGGGGAGCAGAAGGACCAGTATGGGAAACAAGAGAAAAAGTTTACATGTGAACTTGATATACTTCCATAAGGTCATGAAAAGAACATTGAGGCATGAGAAAGAAATAATGAGGCAAATCATAATAAAAATAACAATTTTCATAATTTGAAGATGTGGCTGAAACATTTAATATTAATAATCATTTAATTTCACCAGGGTCCATCCCCAAGGTGTCATTAAAAATTACCAAGGTTATTCACCAAGGTATCATTCTAAAAAGTCATCTCTAGAGATTAAGTCTTTACCCAATGCATTGGAGCGATATCTGGGCACACCCTTGACATGTATTTATTATAATGTGATCCAAATATATCATCATCAATTATTTCATAAACAACCTATATATCATTAAACCAAATGAGTTTCATTTCTTAATCATAACGTTTTAAAAACTGCTTTAAAGACATGATCCTTATGTCACTTTAATCCCACGGAAAAGGGAAAGAGGGTTTCATGTATGTAAATCCTAGAATTTAAAATAGAACATTTTGATATATATGTGAATACCCCTGTAGAAATAATATAATTGACTATTCACTTAATAACATATAATAATTTTGAGATAAAGAGGGAGGCATTTTGAGACGAAAGCTATGCAGCATAACGTCTATGATACATGGTTTTAGAAAAAGATAGAAAGAGTGGGGACATGGGTCACCCACTCAAAAATGATACATAAAACAGTAGGGGAACAAAATATTAAGTATTTAAGTAAATGGTAATGAAATTTTAATGATATAACATTTGAAACAATGAACTTGAAAGGAAGACAAAAAATAAGATTTCTCTAATGAGAATTCGGCAGCCTAACGGCATCCCTTAAAACATCCAAAAATGGATTGATGAGTTAAAATAGGGTCTCTCATCATATTAACATAAATGATCAGTATTATAGATATAGAGATCATACCCCAACATAATAAAAAGGAACTAGAAAGTCTTGACATGAAAATATATCTTGAAAATGAGAAGGGTGAAAGAACAACTTAGAAATTCGACAAACTAATGGCGTCACTTAAACTTCAACAAAAATGAATTGATGAGATCAAATAGGGTCGCTCATCATATGAACATAATTTATCAGTATGATAGATTTAGAGATCATACCCAAACATAATAAAAAGGAACTTGAAAGACTTGACATGAAAATAGATCTTGAAAATGAGAAGGGTGAAAGAACCCCTTAGAAATTAGAGAGCCTAACGACGTCACTTAAACTTCAACAAAAATTAATTGATGAGATCAAATATGGCCTCTCATAATATGAAAATAAATGATCGGTATGATAGATATAAAGATCATACCCCAACATAATAAAATGGAACTTGCAAGACTTGACATGGAATTAGAACTTTGAAAAAAGGGAAAGGTGAAAGAACAACTTAAAAATTCGGCAGCCTAACAGCGCCACTTAAAACTTCAAAATACTGAATTGAAGAGATCAAATGGGGTCTCTAATCATATGATCATAAAATATCAGTATGATAAATTTAGGGATCATACCCCAACATAATAAAAAAGAACATTAAATACTTTACATGAAAATATTTCTTGAAAAATTAGAAGGGAGAAAGAATCCGTTACAAAAATTTCAGCAGCCTAACGGCGCCACTTAAAACATCATAAAATGAAATAATGAGAGTAAGAGGGGATCTCTCATTATATGAACATGAAAATTAATGTAAGAGTATTATAAAATAACATCCTCCAACATAAGAACATGGATCATAAAAGTAATGACATAAAAGATATTACTTGAAAAGAAAGAGAGAGATCGGATCCCTTACCTTAAAACGTAACTCTTAAAACTCAATGGTTGGGACCATGAGGGCTTGGCGACACCTTGGGAGGACTCTTTGGGAGGTAATGGGACCCGAACTTTGTTGGGGAAGAGTGGGGAGCCGAATTGATGAGAGGATGGCTTGGTATTTATAGGGAAAGTGAGGGGACAAGGCATTAATGGCCAAGGGACACCTCATTAGTGGTTTTGGAAAAACCATGGGCTTTCCCAGGGAATTTTCCCATGTTATTGGCCACTTGGGACACCTCATACCTTATCTTACTATTCATAAGTAGACCATATTGATTACATACTTAATACATCATTTAATGATGTCATTAAACACCCGTAACTGAAAAACTGTATTTTCACTATTCATCGAAAATTCAACTTTCTCAGAATAATCCAAAAATTTTACCATAACCAAATATCAATGCTCTGATTTCAAAAATGAACTCCATTTTATAAAAATAATTTTTTAAATATTTTTAATTTATTTTTTAAATAAATACACTATTCACCGAAAATTCATTTTTTTCAGAAAAAACCCCAAAAAATACCATAAAATAATATAGGGGCTCTGAGTTCAAAAATGAAATCTATTTAATAAAAATAATTTTTTTAAAATTTTTAATTTAATTTTTAATGAAAAAACACTATTCACTCAAAAAAAACTAACACTTAAATAATAATTTATGAAATCATTATTTAACCATTTTATTGAATCACATTACTTAATCAAGGTGCCAAGATTATATTAATACTTTCTTTAAGTGAGATTACTAATCCATTTGGACACATTACTAATCCTAATCATAAAATCACTATTCATAATTTACTATTCATCAAAAATTAATTTGACCTTATTAGACTCTAAATTTCGTACTGAGCATAATTGTAGAAGACCATTTTTTGAATATCATTACACATTTTTAATTATTTAAGATTTACATAAACATTTTTAAAATATCCTTTTTCTAAAATTAAACAAAAATATGCATACTATATTTATCCGGTCATTTGAAAATTCATAAACTTCATCATAAAAAGAAATCCCAATTTTTATTTAAAACAAAGGATTACACAAGGCAGTTACGGTCTCCTTACATAGCCCCTTATCACACCAGCATAGGACATAAGTGTAAGGTGTGCTAATATGAGAGAATCTGAGGGAGGCTCGGCTAACGTCGCATGAGTAGTAATTTCTATCAGTTTGAACTTCTCGCAAAGGCGATTCCGTTCTAGCTTCACATGATGAAGTTCGGCTTGGGTTTGGTCCAGAGCAAAGCCCAGGGGTGCTACCTTGTTCCCAAGTTCTGTTATATGGGATTCGATCGGTCCAAGACTACTGGGTGAGGCCATAAATTCTTCTTTCTATAATAATTAACCATGATTACTTGTATTTAGAGACAATAATCAAAATGTTTAGTTTCCATGGGTCATATTGACCAATGGTCATATAACAGTCAAAACCCAATGGTCTCATTTTAATTATACTCATGTTATCAAATGAAACATTTTTGTTGAGTATAAAAAAGAAAATAAAATAACACATAAAATTAGGAAACAAGATTTATTCAAAATTTCGAGTCGTTACATGGCTATCTAGGAGGTTGCACTAGACTAGTGGGCTCGTGAACTGAGGCTGGAATTTTCCCCGTCTCACATAGTAGTATTATCTACTGCAACACTAACTAAACATATGAATGACTGATGGGTCCTGGTTTCAAAGCCACATTTTGCTGAGGGTCGTGGTTTCTATGCCAAATTTTCTGAGGCTCATAGTTTCTAAGCCATTCTTCATCAATTCTCAAAGATCTAGGGACTCATGTTGGCTAACAACCACCTGGCCTCTCCCATATTGTTGCACATTGGTTGCATTATGATAATTGGTGTGACACTTTGGTTATATAAAAAATTTGTGTGTGTGTGTTTTAATTTTCGTTTTTCCATTTGAAATAGTTTTCTTTAATTATGTTTTCTTTTTATCTTTTAAAGCATTAACTTTTATGATTTAATTAAAATTTAAAATGTATTTGTATTTTAATTATTATGAGTGGAACCTTTTTATTAGGTGTTATACTATAGGGAATTTTTATCAAAACCTATATACGCCTTTTTCTATATGTAGATCTTGACACTTTGGTATTCCTGGTTGGGGCATCATGCTTAGTGGTAGTGGTTTGGGTAGTCGATAGTTTTTCTATGCTAGTCAAATGATGGTAAGTTGATGAGGTGGATCTCCATGTTTCATGAAGGTGGGAATATAAGTGTTAATATTCTTTTCATTTCAGAATTTTTAACGTTTTTTGTTGAATTTGAAACATTATGTTTGGTCAATTATTATGGGTTTGTTTGGTTTGGTTTCCCAGTGTTTGTTTGTTTTCATTTTTAGATGTTGTTATGTCTCTTATTTTCGGTAAATCATTCCCACCTGATACTATGAATACCTAGGTACTTGTTCCAACCCGTGGAAAATGGGAATTCCCTTAAGGCTATGTCGTGAACTAGGTCGGGTGTCGGGTCAAATGGCGACCCATCTAGGGTTGTGACTCATAATCTAGAAACCATACATTCTAGAAATAAATGAATTGGTTTCTCCATATCAAATAAAAAATCAAATAATATATATATTGCAATAGTTATACTACAAGTTATCAAGATCCCATAATCCCATTTATTTGATTTTTATAGTTATTTGTTATTTTAATAGTGTGAAATCATACATAACATGTTACTAAATGTTAATGTGTTGTATGATAGACAATAATAATTATTCCATTACAATTAATTTATCTACATATAAGTCACTGTTGTGAGATAGACCTGCTATTGTAAAGAAGTTATATTCCTCATTGAATGATACCATTAAGGTAAAATCATCTAATACATGACAAATTATTATATCTTATGGATAATTATGTATGAACAATAGAATAATTCTATGATTGGGAAGTGAATTACATGATCTTGTATCAGTCTGTGAGACTATGTGGAGGAAGGGTGACAATGAAACATGACTTCCATTGTAAATAAATAACATCAACCTTGATTCAACATACCCTAAAATGTTGAATCTTCTTCTTCCATGATATAATATATAAAATTACAAAGATTACTAAAAATTAGATGTTTTTTCTACTGTGCTCTGTGAACACTGACTAGGAAACAGAATCATCGAAGTTATGAAATCATGAATAATTTGGAGTAAAATATTATAAGATTCCCATGGATTTTTTTAGATATTAAATAGAGTTAGGAGAATTAATTTATTCTATATATTAGGTATTAGTATTGGAAAATATGAATTCGTATAAATAAATGGTGACTTTGATATTAAAGAAAAGGTATAATTTCCCATATTTCATTTTATGTAAGAGTATTTAAAATTTTAATATATGTAAATGGAAATTATGAGATTTAAATAGTTTATATAATAACATCATACTATTTTATTGTACTCCATGAACCAATTTTTCTCATCATTTGGTTGGGACTCATTTAGGGGTCCTTCATATGAATATTGTAAAATGTTTTATGGCTATTGAATTTTGAAAGAGTGTCACACTATTTTAAAAAAACCATGAACCATGGTAGTGAAAAAAATATAATACATGGGTAGTGAGGTTTTCAATAATTGGATCATATTTTGAAAAATCATTCACGCACAATGTAGAAAATTTTCACGATTTTAGAGAGGTAATGGTTGTGTAGTACACTTTAAAACAATTTGTGGCCCTACCATGGAAAGTATGTGTGCAATATTTTTATTATTCAAAAATCCTATATTCAAATACATAAAACACTTATTATATGGTCTCGAAGATTATTTTAAACATAATGATTTTAATTTTTCCTTCAAATCTTTCAAGAGATGACTTTCCCCTCCATACTATTTCCAATGAAGATAAATTCTTGAGAAATTTGTTTGATCTCTCCCCAGTATGAATTATTCCTGCATTCATTATATCTCACTATATTATTATCTCCTCCTTATGGTTTTTGACGTTATCTCTTATTATGGATATATTCTCATTTTTTACAATTAAATATAGTGTTGATTCTTGGAACTCAATTTCTAGTATTTTCCACTAATGTTTACTATTGTTGGTGTTGTGTTTCAAGATCTCATCATCTTATGTATAAAGTTCCATTTATGTTAGAGAATTATAAAAACCACATGTTATTGATTATTTTACTTCCTATCAATTTATTTATTGAAATCCAATTTGATGAATATTATATTTAGATTTGATATTGTGTGGGAATTTAGTAAAAATCCAAATTCCAATGGAATTGGGAATTGTGGTGTATTTTGATTTAAAACAATTTTTCAGAAATTTATTTGAATATTATTTTCAAGAAAAATGGATTTATTTTATTTTTGAAATGAACATATGATTGGTTTTAACATGAAAAGGTAATGAATTTATTAAAACCACATTTTTTGTTTTTTACATATAAATCAGAACATTAAAACTAGAAATGGGGAAATAATATTTTAAATATATTTAAAATAGTTTTCCATTTTTTTATTTATTTATTAGGAATATATTAGCCTTGGTAGTTATTATGTTATTTTGGAAAACACACTTGGATGGTAATTATCTATAAATTTATTGATGATTCATCAATATAGAAAACATAGATCTTATCAGAACTAGGATGTAGATCAGATTCAGCTTAATGCCAAAGGATGTGTGTGATCATTTTCAGGGTCATAGATATAATTGTATGATTTTAACCAAACAAGAAACTATTATACCTCTTGGAAGATGACCATGATAATAATTGTGATGTTTTAACACACACACAAATTTAAATACCATTATGTTTGGAACTAATTTTTATCATGCCTAATAATTTATATAATTTTTTTTCTATAAACTATTTTTTGAATCCATGTTTTAATCTTTTTCTATAATTTGAAATGTGAAGAATTTTTTGTTTTAAATATGATAATGTAATTCCATAACAATGCTATATAAAATTGAATTCCTGATTCTAATTATTAATTATGGAATCATATTATTTAACACCTAGTGATACCCTATGAGGATCATGGCTAACATCCTATATTTTCATTTGGGAATTTGGAGATTACTCATACAAAGTTCAAGATTGGGGAAAGAACCAATTAGTTGGGGAATTTGATGGTGATCATCTAGTATTGGAGTGATCTCTTCATTTGTAATTTTGATGATTATTTTATCATATAACTTTCTAGAATATTGTGGTTTTACTTGGGCTTTAAAACAGTATAAATTTTACATATGTTCTCTATTGGAATTTTTCTTTTGGGCATACAGACTTGTTTCTATTTCATCACATTTTTTTGGAAAATCCATTTCCATTATTATCATGTATGATTTTAGGTTTTAGTATCCAATCCATGGGGATCATGAACACCCCTTCTGTCTATTTCAAGATAGGCTTATGGGATAGGTTGCCATGATATTTGGGCTGATTGATGAAAAAGTGGTTTCAAATAGAGGATAGTCATTTATATTGATGTCATAATATAATATAATTTCTTTAAACATAGGATGTAGATACTACTGAGTGTCTGACATGATTTCAAAATAGTTACCATTAAGTCACTTGCTTTTTTTAGGAATGACACTCTAAGTGTTGGTTCTAGTATATTACCAACATCTGATTTCTATAGATTGAAATAAAAATATTCTTTTTTATATCGAAACAGTAATTTCCATGTGTATATTATTTTAATGTTTTTTTTGTAACATTCTATCGCATTGAATTATTCATAATGATGTTGTGTATCATCATTTCTCAGATGTTATGTCTATATCAGAGCTGAGAGGATGTTGTTGATGATCCACACCTTGTAAATCCTACTATGGACTTGAATCATGTTTTGATGGACTTAGATGTAAATTTTGGGTTTGTGGGAGGTCATTTTCCTACTATGGTAGTTTTTTGAGTTCTTTAAAAAGATATAAAAATCATAATGAGTCTTATGGTGGTTCTTAATAGTTTAGTTAATCAATCTATACAATATATACTAGAAGAGTCCCATTGATTTGCTATTGTTGTGCTAAGCATGGGCACTATCAACATGTATTCATAAAGGGGACAATGATATATGATTCTTGGGGATTCTAAAGTCAGCTGAATAATTTATTCCATAAATATTACAATCTACATAGTTTCATGATATGTCAAAAAACAAAAATTACTACAGACAAATAAAACACATCTTAAAAAATAATTTCCAACAATATTCATCTCAAACAATGCTTCATTATGTAGTGGAAGTGTCTCTAGAAGAAACATATATGTGTCGAGTGAATGTGAGAGTTACCATCACTATTGATTCATTTTTAGTGACTTTTTTATTTTATATTTAATTATATATGTTAGTAATTTTATTTCATTTTGTGAATCGAGTAAATCTCTATCTTATTATTTAAATTATATGACTAATATTACAACACCACACTATATGAAGAGAATATGGGGAATTTTTCATGATACTTATGTTTTTCCAAATCAATGATTAATATTACATTGTATTTTATGGTTCTTGACATGAAACCAATTGATTTAATCTTCTGGATGAATTAGATTATTGAAAATAACTACAAAAATGTATTTCATGATCAACGGGTCTCTTTAACCACACTAAATAGAGTTTTCCATTTTTTGGGATAATGAGACCTTTCGTCGAGTAGAGACAGATCGTGTTATCCTCATTTACAAAACTAAATTTCAATGTTAATGTTGAAGTAGAGAGGGAGTAATTATGTTGTGATATCCCACTAGTTTTTTATAGAATTTTATAATGTTTTTATATCCAATTTATCTATGATTCCATTGGTATGTGGTTTAGAAATAAATATTTATTTATTGTATAGAACTCATTCGATATCTATTTTTTCAGACCACCTAAAAATAGCCCAGATGAAGGGGTTGAAGGTAGAGATGGATGATCTTTTAGACAAATTATTAATATTAATGATTGGATCACCATGTTTTATTCCTTTTCTCTTTTATATGAAAGAATATTATTCACATTGACCTTGTTTTAATTAATTTAATATATTTCTGTATATGATAAAGAAAAAATAACTTTTACCATGGATTGACTATTTTTCATAATAGTTGACAGGGGAAATGGGGAATTTAATTATTTACCTTGATATTTTTATCATTAGATGAGAATAAATTAATTAAACATACATAAAACATCCATCTAGAGCATGTAATGAATATATGAGAACCTTGTCATGCCATTTTGTCTAACCACAAATCATGTAGTCAATAAGTCTTTTTTGAACATTGTATTTCATGAAAATCTTTACATGTTTGTGTATATATTTAGGGATCACACCCTTGTTTACATGATGTTTGAGGAGGATCATGTGAATCTTTTTATATAAGTCTTGGAATTTGTGAAACATCATTGAATGTATTCCTATATATCAAAATTTGATTTTGTGATTTGAGGAGTGTTGTTCAGGGGAAATGAAATGTTTAAACATGTTATATCAATTAATCTTGAGGATGTCATAGATTTGATGACATGGAAACATCTACAGGTTGATTTTGAGATTCATATATTCTTCTGTTTTTATATACATTACCATTGGGTTGAAAATGAAATTTCAAAGATGTCCAGTCCTATGATTACTCTAGCTCAAATGGGAGTTATGTTTTCAATGGATGAAAAGAATGAGAGTTATGTTTTGGATCTTTGAAAGTGTTTCATTGTTGTTCTGGAGCTAAAACATCAAATGGTTGGGTAGGGATATGTGCTATATTATGATGCATCGAGATCAGTACTGGGATATGTTCCAATGTAGGGAGATCATTTTGATGACAATGTGACTCGAAATTTGATACCTCCAAAAAATAATTATCTAACTAATGACCTTAATCTCATAGATGTGATTCACGAACTTAAGCATTAGTGAAATTTCTTTTTCCAATACTGTATTATTATATATTCTATCCACAAATTTATGATTTATATATTCCCCCACAAATATTTTAATCATTCCCAGAGGCACTGGATAGAGTAAATAAAATTATTTGATTTCGAAATTTTTTATACCTATAAGAAATGGAATGTTATTATTGATGCCTTAAAATGGAACTGTTTAACCATGTCTCTGAATGAATCATTAGATGTGTGGAATATAATGGTTATATTTACACATATTAATATTTTAATTTATGAATTAGTGGCTGATGTGATTTTAGACAGTGCTTAATTGAACTCTTCTATTCCTAGTATGATTATCTAGTAAAATTTGATGGTTTTTTTATTTCCAAACCATTTGAGACTCCATTTATAGCGGGGAGACCTGGGTGGATATTATTTCTCCAACGAGGTTATTATATGATTTTATAATCATTATGTTGTACTGTTAGCTATATGAAAATATGTGATGAATGGAACCAATAATTCCTATTAGATATTGCATACAGGAACCAAGGAAATGTTCTACGTGTCACAACAATGATTTCGTGTCCTTGTATGAGATGGAGAATTTCTGATTTTTTCTCCCATTTTATACATATCAATAGGTAATGGATATTCACTAGGGAAATTTAGTTTCACTTTATCCATATATAATTTAAACATAGATGTGGGATGAGATATCTATGTAATTTTTGGTGTTGTCACCTCTTACCCAAAAAATGAAGCATGTGATATGGGATATGATTGATTGGGTAGCTAAATTAGTTCTGTTCATAACCATTATGGATACAAAAAAATAGGGGATGATAAATATATATGTGAGAGATATTGTTCAGTTTCTCATTGTTCAATCTACTATTTTCTCTAATAATGATATCTGTTTTACATCACACACTCGGAGAGACCATCTAAAGAACCTAATGTCTTTTTTATTTGTGTATCACATTCTATCTATAGAAACATGTCTAGATAAAGATTTATATCAGGATTCTTGATGATATACTTCTCACATTTGTTGTTTAAATTTTTGGATCTCAGGATAATCATTTGGTTCTGGCTATTTTTTCTTATATGAATAGTTTCTAGTCCAGGACCAGGATGCCTCCTATTGGGGCCTTGTATGGCTAGTCTTGTAAATCTCTCTTATTGTGGACCGAGATAAGTGACAATTCCTTGGTTGGAAAAAAAAATTCAAGAGAAAATAATAATTTTTCAAATGATTCATCAAATAATTCATAATACACATAGTAAGTATAAGCCTTATTTTTATCTTCACCATAAAATGTGAGAATTTTCTACTGTTTATCAGCTGTTCTGAAATGTTTAACCTTGTTTAGCTGATCATCGACATTAGAGGAATGGGAAAAAATCTTAATGTTTTTTGGGACCATTTTTGGTTGTTGATAAGGGGGAAGATGGATAAAGCTTTATAAATTCCTCCACAATTGACACTGATACTTAACGTGTAACAAAAATCATAACTGTGAATGTATATTTTAGATAGATCTCATGTTATGATATGGAATGATATTGACATATATCCTGATTTACCAATGATAGTTATTGTAGTATGAATATTTGATTCTTAATCTATGAGAAATTTTGGGAGGATAATATATCTAGTTCAAATTTTATTCTAGCATGGTTTTGATACTCATTTAACATGGGTGGAAGAGTCACTGATGATAGTGTACTAGTCTCATATTTTTAACGTTGAAGTTTCTTAAAAATTATTCTACTGATAATGGGATTCTATAGTGGTGTGGTTGAGACATCTTATCACTATTTTCATGATTCTCTTGATAGTTTTTGAATCATACATTTGTTGGGTCACTTTAAGGTTTAAATTAGTTGAATATTTTAAAATTTCACAAGGCTCTTAGGTTGTGCATCGTTGGCAGACATGTTTTCCATTCCAGGTGATCTTCCAGTGAAAGCCTATAAAATCCAGGTTGTGTGGATTTACATATATGGAACACGGCCTAAAAAAAATCATTCACCCTCCTAGTAAAAATCATTCACCCATATATGGGGATTCATGGTTAGGGTGTATATTTGGAAAAATCTGGTCGCCCAACTCTGCTAACAATTCATGAATGGTTTAATTATTTTAGATATTTTTTTAATTTCCCAATACCCCTAGAAAATATCCCAATGAAACTTTTTGACCCAAACGTGAATTGTTCTTCCTTACAGGCTCTATATAAATTATTTTGAATCCTCCAATACCTTTTTAATGTTGACCGAATATAGGATAATGTCATTCGATCTATCCCTAATATAAATTTTTATCCCATTCATAGTATCATACTCTCATCTTCTCTCGAATTTATGTATTATTTCGTCCCCTTTCTATTTAAGAATCTAAATTACATTTTCTAGATTAATAATTTTAGTTTGAATATTTTATCAGAATTTTTTTTGTAATTAATTTGAGTTTTCCATTTTGGGTGTTGTGTAAGGTAATCCAGTGAGTTGTGTTAGGTTGACCCATTTAGGATATACAACTATATAACACCTAATTTTCTTAATTGTTGAAAATTATTTAAATTTTTTCTTAACTTTCTAATTTTTTAATAGTTAGAATATAAGTTTACGTTATATGGAAAGTAGCAGAAACCACCCTATAATAATTGAATTTTGAATTCAGGTGGGTTTTTTATATGAATTATTTTTTGGTAATTGATTTATGAATTTTTTTTGAGAAAAATAGAATAATTAGTTTTGATAAGTACCCATTATTGGAATTATGTGGAAAAAATAATAAATTGATTAAAACTAGAGGTTTTGAATTTTAAATGAAAATTGGAATTTTGAAAAAAGATATGGATAAATATTATTTTGAATAGTTTTGAAATATTTTTTCCAATGCTGATTTATATATTGATCACAAACATGCCTAGGTCGTTAGTATTCTATTTTGGAAAAACATGTTAGGATTTTGATGCTATAGAAATAGTTTTATGATTCAAATATTAAAAAAAACATATTATTATGTACCATATCCCGAATGGAATTTTGATGTATCCTATTAATCCAGATATTATGTTATGTGTGTGAATGTTTCTATGTTCACAATTATAAGTGTGTGAGGATCTTATAAATAGAAACATTTATAACTGTTTTAATTTGACCCTGAAGCTTATTGTGATGTTGTATATATAAAAATGAAATTCTTTCTAGGACTAATTTTTATCTTGTCCAATGATTTAAATAAATAGTGATATGTAATATTATTCTTTTTATCATTTTCCATAATTTTAATTTAAAATCGTGTTTTTTAAATATGAAAATATAATTCCATTGTTTTTGTGTATAAAAATTAAAACACAATTTTTTAATTAGTTTTGGAATCATTTAATGGATCACTTGATGAGATACAACTAGGATTTTACCCCCCACCCAATCATTTATTTTTGATGATTGTATATTTCATGATATAAGGATAATTCAAGTGGAATGTATCACATAGTGGTTTTATTGTTACTAATCATCTGGTATTGAATTATTATTCCTATTGTGACTTGGGATATTTATCTTTACAATAATTTCTGTAGTTCATTTTGTTAGTACATTAGGATTATATATATTTGACATCATGAATAGTTCTACCTATGTATTTTTTTATCATTATAAAATTTTTCTTCTTCTACATCTATTTTGAGGTATAAATCAGAAAAAACAATATTTGGTATGGTGTTAGGTGGTTGTTTATAACCCATGGTATTTGATAATTTCATTCAGTCAATGTCTAGATGATATTGAGTGTATGGTTCCTAAGATGTCCCCGCCAGTTTCTGATTGTATAAATTTGAGTACCCTCATATGATAAAAAATGTAGTGTGGAGGGTTTATCTTGTGGATACTGGACAATATATATCTCATAAAAATATGTGGATTGTGGTATGATATTTACATCATTCCACATCAAACTATTTTACAAGGAAAAATTAAACCTATATAAAAAACATAAAATGATCCATCCAAGTGAGATGGGGGATAAGTTAATTTAAAATACAAAATAATATTTATATCATTATTTATCGTATCAAACATAAAATTTGAAACAAAACATCACAATATATCACTTCATTTTATGTATTCTTCAATGTCATTATTTATTTTATAGTGGTTCTTTCCTTACTCTTTTATTATTATAACACAATATTTTATACTATAATAAAAGGCAATCTGATACCCCCTTGAAATTTCTTTTACTTCTATCGTGACACATATAATAGTGTAAGTGGATGGTTGTATCCATCATGTACATATGTGTAGTTGGTTTTGTAAGACCATATCAAGGTTTATATCATTGTGATGACTATAATAAAAATGCTTGATAATGGACTTTTTTAATGTTAAATGGATTTATTATCATCTAGATATTAAACCACTTAACAAAATTTTGGGGTCTTTAATTTTTTTTCATTATCTATTAATAATAACAAAATTGTTTTTAGTAGAATAATCTGATATAGGGATTTAAAAATGGAAATTTTTCTTATGGGTTGTGTGATATATTTTATTTTTTTTATATTTTATTTCTAGACTATGATAAATTATATTTATAAGTGAATTATTTTGAATAATTTATAATATTTTTTATCAATTACTCTTATATAAACGAATGTTATGCATCCATGATACCTATTTATATTAATGAACATTTATATTCATAGTGGAAAATTAATATTTAAATATATCTTGAAATAACGTGTTTTTAATTATTCATATTAATAAAAGTTAAATAAAATTAAAAAATCATCTTAACATTGATAGAGTAGTTTTAAAAATTACAAATGACTATCACAATAAAAGCTATAAATTTTTAAAACATTTCATTGGGTGGTGATTTTTTTAATATAATATCAACATGTGATACTACATATAAAATATGGGATAATTGTTTATTTCCCATGATGGAACATATAATATTACTGAAATAATATTAAATACATAAAAAATTAAATTTTATATCATTATAATGAATCATGATGAATAAATTGCTGATGCGTGTATTTGACTCAATGAAATCATCAAAAAAAGTATTGCACAATAAAATTAAATAGAAGTTAATTATCAAGTTTTGATAATCTTTTGATGCATACCTAATCTTTGGGGTGGAAAAATATCCACCATTTGAGATTCAACACAGGAAACATCTAGTGAAGGTATTTGTTAACGAAGAAGTAATGTATGGGGATGTTTTTAATGTGAACAATGAAGATGATTGTAAAATCCCAAGTAAGTAATGAATAATATATTTTAATATCTAAGTCCATTTATAAATTAGATAGAGTTTTAGAAGCTTAAAATGAGAATGAATCCAATATTAAGCATTGAATTCTCGAATATTTTAAAAGATTGTTTTACCACCATTTTATGGAGAACAATTTTTAAATCTATCTTTTGACAAATTTATAAGCCCTATTTGTCAAAATAAACTTATTATATAGGTTTGGGACATTTAAATTTACTTTGGATAAATTTTTGATATTTTTCTGACAATGTTAATTTTTTAATGAATAGTGAAAAATACTGCATTTTACTTCAAAAATGCTTTTTCATATAATTTAATTATATGGTTAGATTATAATTATAATTGGTTTTAAAGTGTAATTAGAATATAGTTTTTCCATTTAATCCAATTTTGGTCATTATAATTAGTTTCACTTTGAAATTGGGCATAAACAAGTGCCAAAATTTTCATTGATATTGTTTCAATAAATACCGCAATTTGTTTTGACAACGGGAATTATTTTGAAATTAATTATTGCAATTTCTGTGTTTGTAATTTGGTAAAATGGATTCCATATTTGGAATTAGAAGTTCCAAATTATGTAATTAAGACTCTTTTATTTTTGGACATTATGAATATTAACGACGATAATTATCTTTAATTATCATTATTAATTAGTAATCGGGTAGTTAAGGGTAATAAAATAATATCATAATAATAACAAATGAACCCAGAATGTGTCCTAATGCTACTGGTTGTGTCATGGGTGACCATTATATGCCTTGTGGAAAACTTTGGGACCCCATGGAATCACTTTTGGGTGATAGTGAGACTTTATCATTTTATTTTTAATGAAAGGAGAATATCACAAAAGTATGTACCACCTAAGTAAATGTTTTTTTAATTTTGTCTAAATAAATGATATCTTAGACTATGATTACTAATTGGAAATCAAAAAATATTTCCTACATCATAGTATTTTTTTTATAATTTTTAGACATATGATACATTAATTTTTATATGACACCATGATGATGCAGCGATTACCTCATTAATGACCGATTTAAATAAAATTAAAAGATAATGTAAAATATAATACATAATCATTTAATAATCCTATTGGATGAGTATATATTAAACCCTTATCACCTTATCCTTGAAATATATCAACGCGGGACCTTTAAAATCAGAAAATTGTTTTAATATAATTTATCATTTCTTGACTTTCCAAGATTTCCCCTCCTCACTCTTTTAAAAGGACCCCGCCTCTACCTAATTACCCACACCTCTCAAACCATTGGATCAGCCAAGATCTGCTCATTTTAACTATCCAAATCCCTTTCTTCATCCTAGAAGCCTTACCTTAAGGAGAAATCACTTCAAGAAACGCTTTTGGTTCAAACCAAGAAGAGTTACCCGAATTAAAGGAGATTAAAGAACAATCAAGTCAAGTCAGACACAAGGTATGGGACTTCGTCTCAATCTCCTTTAATTGAGGCATATTTTATTTTATACACAAATTTTTTTTATACAGTGTATAATCCCCTTTGACTTTTATTTTTATTCAAAAGGAATCCTTTTTATATGAATCGTTTTACTAAATGACCAAATGGAATGTTTTTGTCGTACGTATGCATTGACAACGACTTTTCCACCGCCATGACAATTATTTGAGTTTCGGTTTCCTCTACGAGCCATAAATTGTTTTTAAAGAAAAATAAATTCCCTGTTTTCATTTTCTTTTATTTTGGTATTGAAAATCTTTTTGATAATGTTTTTATTATATCAATGTGTTTTTGATATATTGTGATTGAAATGTGGAAATGTTATGTTTCCAATATGCATGTTTTATGTGATAAACTTATGTTATGGTTCTTGGGAATTGTTTATAAAGATGGATGGTTCTGTGATAAACTAAGGGCGGGTGATCCCATGATATCTCTCCAAAGCATTGGATAACACGAAGGAGTTAAATGCTATGGTTTCTCTGAAAAGATTTAGGGAATGAACTATGATGGGTATTACAAACGTAACCATGAGGGTTACTGCCTATGTAAGAATGTTATGAATGCCTCCAATTAAATTTATGTCTTATGATTTCTAAGATTTATTCATGATTTTATGAGGTAGGATAAAGTTCTTATGTTTTCATTAATTCTTATGTATACATGGACTAATGTTTCCTTTCCATATTTTTATATCCCTTAATAATATTTTATGGTCATCCAATGTTTTTGAAATGTTTTTCACAGGTCAAGGGAAATGTACATGATGTGAAGATAGTGTCGAGGAAGTGTCATGAAAGAATCCATGTTTTATTTTATAAATGTTCCCTTTTATGGGAAAAGTGAATAATGTATTTGATGTAACAACCTAGTTTAAATGTTGGATGTAATGCAAGATTTATGATCTAATTCTCTAAAACTCTAAAACTGAAAATATCCTCAATTTGTAATCTTGTAATAACTCAATATTAAGTAATGTTTAAGGTTGGGACCTTATAGTCGGTATCAAGGGTAGGTTTAGATAAATTTATGTGTTAGAATTATAATAAATGATTATGCGAATATATTTTTTATGGTCAAATTGAAATGATATAGCCTTTGAAGATTACATGTTGCTTCATCTAAGACATGTTTGTTCATAATGGTTTTCCATAGAGGAAATAGGGAAGCAGTGTTATGAAGGCATACATAAGGAAATGAGCTTCCGAATCAGCATCCTGAGATGGTCGGAATTAGAACTGAATAATTTGTTGCAGTAATGGAACAGTTTACTCAAGAAATAAATGGTGAAGGTATCCATTCACGAGATCAGCCAGATAAACCAAAGATGAACATGTCAGTTGTGGAACATTTCATTAGGAAACATCCCCCATCATTCAAAGGATCATCTGACCCCGTGCTAGCTGAATGGTGGATTAAAGAACTAGAGATAATTGTCGATGTCATGGGGTGTTCATACAATCAAAAGGTTAGTCTTGCTATTTACCATTTGGAAGGTAAAGCAGATCAGTGGTGGTCGATGGTTAAAAATATCAGGGACGCTGATGAGATTGATGCCTTTGACTTGGATGAATTTAAAGGTATGCTCCTTGAGAAATATTTTCCTAAGTCAGTTCGACATAGGATGGAAAAACAATTCTTGGAATTGAGGGAAGAGGACGACTCATTGGCTTCTTCTGAAGAACGGTTCACTCGATTGGCAAGGTATGCTCCAAATTTTATCTGAGACATTGATAGTAAAATCAATCATTTTTACTCAGGATCAAAGCCTAAATATGAATGGGCTTTAGCTTCTCGTGATTTCAAGATTTATGATAAACTTTTTCGATGTGCTGAGAAGGTGGAAATAGAGTTTTCTGATGATCAAGTGTTCTATAACAACCAACAGATGAAGAGACCGAAGTGGCATGATAAAGGGTATAATTCTTCAAAAAGGTTTGATGGTAAGAAAACTAAGTTTTCAGTTTGTGATAAATGTGGTAAAAGGCATGCTGGTGAATATCTTCTGAATTCTGGAAATTCCTACCGATGTGGTATGATGGGACATAATGCTCGTGATTGCACTGAAAAAGATTAGTTTGATGGTAATACAAAATTTGATTTACAGTTAGTGAAATGTTTCAAGTGCAATGAGATGGGTCATTATGAAAACGAGTGTTCGAAAAAGAACTCAAATGATGGGAAGATGTCAGACTACAAGCAAAAAAGAGTGGTGAAATCCTTTTCTACTACTTAAGATGATGTTGGGTCATCAAATTAAGTGGTATCAGGTACTTTGTTTGTTTTATCAGATTATCCTAATGTGTTGTTCGATTCAGGGTCTACACATTATTTCATCTCTGAAAAATTTTCCAGTAAAGTGGGAATTCCATCAAAAGAAACAACTCCTAAACTTGTGGTAAAAAAACATGGGGGAAATGTTGAGTCAAAAAGAATCTATAAGAGTCTTCCTATCCTTACCCGTGGAAAGAACCTATTTAAAAACCTTATTGTTTTACCTCTAGTAGATTTTGATGTTATCTTGGGTATGGGTTGGCTATCTGTTTACCATGCTAAGATTGATTGTAGAGATAAAGAAGTTTCTTTTCATAAAGACTTTCAGTTTTTGTACAAGAATTAACCATTACTACTGATAATATATCAAGAGGTTGAGAAACTTGTAATTATGTAAATAAATGTTACCTTGTACATATTTTTGAAAACAAAGGAACCATTCAGATTAATGATATTCCAGTGGTAAATGAGTATCCTGATGTTTTTCCTGATGTGTTGCCTAGCATAATACCAGATCCATAAGGTGAATTTACTATTTAATTAGTTCTTGATGCTAATCCAATTTCAAAAACCCCTTATCGAGTGGCTCAAATTGAGCTTTTATAGTTGAAGGAGCAATTGCAGGATTTATTAGAGAATGTTTTAATTCGACCTAGCACATCACCATGGGGTGCTCCAGTCTTATTTTTTAAAAAGAACAATGGTTCTATGAGACTTTTCATTGATTATATATCCTTGAATAATATCAGTATTATGAATATATATCCTTTGCCTCATATCGATGATTTGTTTGATCAGTTCAAGGGAGATCAGTATTTTTCAATGATTGACTTGATATCGGGGTACCATCAGTTGAAGGTAAAGGAATAAGTTGTCCCAAAGACCGCATTTCATACAAGATATGGCCATTATGAATTTGTAGTTATACCTTTTGGGATATCCAATTCACCTGCTATATTCATGGACCTTATGAATATAATTTTCCATGAGTTCATGGAAAAGTTTGTGGTTGTTTTCCTTGATGATATTTTGGTGTTTTTTAAAAGTAAAGAGGAGCATGAAAGTCATTTAAGGGTTATTTTTCAAACCTTAAAAAATGAAATTGTATGTGAAATTCTTCAAGTGTGAGTTTTGGTTGCAACAAATTTCTTTCCTTGGCTACATTGTTTCTAAAGATGGATTAACTGTAGATCTTGCAAAAACAAAGGTTGATGAATAATGGCAAAGACCCACAAATGTAACTGAGATTCGTAGTTTTCTTGGTTTGGCAGGCTATTACCAATGTTTTGTTAGAAATTTTTCACGGTTATCTAGTCCAATGACTAAGCTAACTCGGAAGGGTGTTAAGTTTATTTAGACAAAAGAATGTAATGATTGTTTTCATGAATTGAAAAGATGATTGGTGAATGATCCATTTTTGGCACTACCTTCTAGGAATTGTGATTTTGTTATCTATAGTGATGCTTAATTGAAAGGATTTGGTTGTGTCCTAATGCAGAATGATCAGGTAATTGCTTATGCTTCACTTCAATTGAAAAATCATGAGGTAAATTACTCTACACATGATTTTGAATTAGATGATGGGGTTTTCGCTCTAAAATTTTGGAGGCATCATTTTTATAGTGTAATGTGTGAAATATATACTGATCACAAATGATTAATTTATATATTTACTTGTAATGAATTGAACATGAGAAAGAGGATATGGATAGAATTAATCAAGGATTATTATTGAACAATTCATTACCATCCGGGAAATGAAAATAAAGTGGCTGATACTTTGAGTTGAAAAATTAATTCTTCATTAACAATGTTGGGTTTGGAACATGATCCTTTGGTTACAGATTTTATGACATTTGGCATAGAAGTTGTTGGTTCAGGATGTTCTTCTATTATGTTTCATGTATCAGTGAAATCTTCTCTATCAGACAGAATTAAGCAAGCACAGATGAAAGACAATGAGTTGTAGAAAATGTTAGAGCTGGTTTAGAAGGGCATGTTGCTTTAATTCAAAATTGATAATGATTGTGTTTTATGATTTGGGAAGAGATTTTGGGTGCCTTGTGATACATAGTTTAAGAGAGATTTGTTTTTTGAAGCTCATAGTTCTCCATTTTCAGTTCATCCAGGAAGTACTAAGATGTATAGAGTTCTTCAGGAGTACTACTGGTGGGATGGAATGAAAAGAGATATTGCTGATTTTACTGTGAAGTGTTTGACATGTAAACAGGTTAAGGCAGAGTAGCTATTACGAAAGTGGATGATTCATCCTTTATTAGTTCTAGAGTGGAAATGGGAGAATATATCCATGGACATAGTTGTGGGATTTCCGAAGACACCTTGAGGTAATAATGCAATCTGGGTTATTGTTGATCGCTTGACTAAATATGCTCATTTTCATACTATACGAGATACTTTTTATCTAGATTGGATTTCTCGTTTGTTTCTTAAATAAATTGTTAGGTTACATGGATTTCCCCTATCCATTGTATCTGATCGTGATCACAGGTTTACTTCTAACTTTTGGAAAGGCCTTCAGAAGTCGTTGGATATTGAATTAAATTTTAGTTCATCTTTTCATCCTCAATAAGATGGGTAGTCAGAAAGAACAATTCAAACTTCAGAGGATATTCTACATGCATGTTCAATGGATTATCAGGTAATTTGGGACCAAAATCATTCTTTGGTTTAGTTTTCATATAATAACAGTTTTCATTCCAGTATACATATGACACCATTTGAGGCAATATATGGGAAGTGGTGTCGAACTCTAGCTTTTTGGGATGAAGTAGGTGAAATGGTGTTGATGGGGCCAGAATTGGTAGAAGAGATGGTAGAAATTGTTCAGCTAATACAGAAACACATGACAACAACTCAGAGCAGGAAGAAAAGTTATACAGATAACCGGAGGAAGGATCTTTCTTTTGAGTTAGGTGATCATATTTTTCTGAAAGTTTCAGCATAGAAAAGTGTGATGCGATTTGGTAAGAAAGGAAAGGTGAGTCCAAGGTTCATTGGACCATATGAAATTATAGAGAGATTTGGATCAGCTACATACCAAGTGGATTTACCTACGATTTTATCCCAGGTACACAATGTTTTTTAGGTTTCAATGTTAAGGAAGTACATGCAAGATCCATCTCATGTTTTGAGTCCGGAGGTAGTTCATTAGGAAGAGAACCTATAATATGAGGAATAACCTGTCCAAATTCATGACCACAAGGAAGGGAGCAAGTGTTATGGAATAATTTGATTCATCATGTAAAGGTTTTGTGGAAAAACCACATGATTTAATAGGAACCATGGAAATCTGAAAATGCAATGAGGGGTAAATACCCCCACTTATTTGATAAGTTAATAAATTACGGGGATGAAATTTTCTAAAGGGGGGAAAGTTGTAACATCCCAAGTAAGTAATGAATAATATATTTTCATATATATGTCTATTTATAAATTAGATAGTGTTTTAGAAGCTTATAATGAGAATAAATGTAATCTTAAGCATTGAATTCTCTAATATTATTAAAAGATTGTTTTACCACCTTTTGATGGCGATCCATTTTTAAATATATTTTTTAACAACATTATAAGCTCTATTTTTCAAAATAAACTTTTTCTTTAGGATTGGGATATTGAAATTTACTTTGGATAAATTTTTGGTATTTTTTTGACAATGTTCATTTTTTAATGAATAGTGAAAAATACTGCATTTTACTTCAAAACTGCTTTTTCATCTAATTTAATAATATGGAGATATTATCATTATAATTTGTTTTAAATTTTAATTATAATATATTTTTACCATTTAATCCAATGGTATTCATTAGAATTTGTTTCACTTTGGAATTGGGCATAAATAAGTGCCAAACCATTCGTAGTTATTGTTTCAAAAAAACCCGCTAATTGCTTTGACAACAGGAATTATTTTTAAACTAATTATTTCAATTTAGGTGTTTGGAATATGGAAAAATGGGTTCCATTTTTGGAATCAAAAGGTCATAATTATTTAATTAAGTCTCTTTGGTTTTAGACATTATGAATTGTAACGACGGTAATTATCTTTAATTATCGTGATTAATTAGTAATCAGATAGATAAGGGTAATAAATTAATATCATAATAATAAAATCTGACCCCAAAATGTGTCCTAATGCTACTAGTGGTGTCATGTCCTACCATGGGATGCCTTGTGCAAAACTTTGTGACCCCATGGAATCAGTTTTGGGTGACAGTGACACATGATCATTTTATTTTTCAAGAAAGGAGAATAACACAAAAGTATGTAACACCTAAGTAAAACACTTTTAATTTTGTCTACATAAAGGATCTCTTGGACTATAAATAGTAATTGTAAATCTAAAAATATTTCTTACATTATAGTATTTTTTTATATTAATTAGACATTAAATAAATTAATTTTTTTATGACACCATGATGATGCAGTTATTATCTCATTAATGAATGATTTATATAAAATGAAATGATAATGTAAAATAAAGGACAAACACTTGTCAAAAACCTATTGGATGAGTATATTTCAAACCATTATCACCTTATCCTCGAAATATATCAATGTGGGACCTTTAAAATCCAAAACACATTTTAATATAAAGTAACATTTCTTGACTTTCTAAGAGTGCCTCTCATCCCTCTTATAAAAGGCCCCCACCTCTACCACCTTACCCACACCTCTCAAGCCATTTTATTGGCCATGATCTAATCATTTTATCTCTCCACGTCCCTCTATTCATCCTAGAAGCATTACCTTTGGTAAAAATATCTTCAAGAAAACCTTTTGGTTCAAACCAAGAAGAGTTACAAGATTTAATGGAGATTAAAGAACGGTCGAGTCAAGTCAAACATGATGTATGAGACTTTGTCTCAATCTCCTTTAATTGAGGTATATTTTGTTTTATACACAACATTTATTTATACAACGTATAATCCCCTATGACTTTTAATTTTATTCAAAAGTAATCTTTTTTATACAAAGACTTTAACTAAAAGACAAAAGGGAATGTTTTTGTCGTACATATGCAGCGACAACGACTTCTCTGCCGCCATTACCATTGTTTGAGTTTCAGCATCCTCTACATGCCATAACTTTTTTTAAAAGAAATTTAAATACCATGTTTTACTTTTCTTTTATTTTTCTATTGAAAATGGTTTTGATAATGTTTTTATTATATCAATGTGTCATTAATATCTTGTGATTGATATGTAGAAATGTTATGTATCCTGTTGGTCTGAGTGGACACTCAATAGGGGTGGGGGATGAATTGAGTTCCAATTAAAATTTCTGTTAAAATATTTTCTATTTAAAATATCTCAATTTTTAAAACAAGTTAAACTGTAGAGAATTTATACAGATTGTAAATTTTCACTTAGCTTCTCAAAGATTGATTAGGTCTCAGTTAATTTAACCACAAGATCAAACTAATTTTTGAAACTAACCTACTGATTTAGAATAAGTGTAACCACTTTCTAATTTAACAATCAAATTAGCTTTAAAATAGTTTTGTATTTAAATGTAATAGGCATCGGAATATATATATGTAATACATAGAGACTTAAAATAAAATCACAACAAAGTTAACCAAGAGGTTCAGTCCTAAGCCGAGACGTAGTCCTCTCAACAATTTATATAAATTGATCCACACCCTAGATCATGGTTAACAACAGTTTACACTACTTTCCAGGCCACACAGGGACCTCTACCACTGTTCTTCGTGAAAAAAAAACAGAGATCAGGGCACACAAGGACCTCTTCCACAGTTGACGTGTGTAAACAAGAATTAAGAGTTTTAGAGTGAGGATTTTGACATCCTCTAGTTCAGTGCAGGAGAAGTGTGTGTGATAGATATACAGAGTACACCACACTGCTCGAAAGTAAATAAAAAAATCACATAGAGAGAATAGATAAGAGTTTAGAAAGCTCTAGTGATTACTAATGCAACCTTGGACTCATTTGATTCAGCAGAATTACTTCTTAGTCTTTCTCTGGATTTTCTGTAGAAAAACAGAGTGTCGTAGTTTAGCTTGTGTTCTACAGTAGTGAAACTGATCTCTTGATTCTTCATGTGTTCTTCAGTTTTGTTGGATTACACTAATGGGAGTTCTTGGAAAGTATTGCAATATCCTTCTTGATCATGATTTTTATTTTTGTTCAACACAGTACACTTGGGTGTATGTAAGTTATTCTTATTGTATCGTCACAGTTTTCTCGCTTCACCACTTGCACGTGTAATGAATCTTAATCTTCATTATATTCCACAAGTTCTGGCAGTAGGAATGATTCAATTTTCATATGTACGAGATATGTTTTCCTGACATGCCAACAACTATCATTAAATAACATTAATTGTATTAAAAACATCAAATATGGGCATTAACATTATTTAAATAATATTGAAAAAAAGTTAAGAAACAGTGTCACAATTATTATGTAAATGGTGTCTTCTTCACGGTATAGTCTTCACAGTATGTGGTTCACGGTGTCTCTATGTCACAGTGTGTAGCTCACAGTGTCTGGGTCACAGTGTGTCCTTCACGGTGTGTCCATCATGGCGTCTGGGTCACGGTGTGTCCTTCACGATGTGTCCATACATAGACAAATATCTGTATTTATACATAAATAGTAATATGGTGAATATGCATTAAGATTAATCATTAAAGAGTAATAGAAGTTGAAACATAAATATAATGGCTTGATAATATATGTGAGATCTGTGATCATGCAAAAGACTTGTAAATAATAAAGAGAGTAATTAACATCAATAAGATTTTTTATCATTAAAACATGATGTGTAGTTATTATTAAGACTGAAGAGAATTAGCAAGATGTGCAATTAAGATTGAGATTAATTAGCAGTAATAGGATTTGTGATCATTAAAACATGATTAATACATGAGGAGTCCAACAATCGCCCCCTTTTGATGATCACAAATCATGTATAGTCAAAATAAAATGAAATGCAACATTAATGAAACTAGCATAATAGAATAGAAAAAATTAGAGAATAATAGATTCGATAATAACATATATCATTATAGTACTGATACTTATAGTGGTTTTACCCCTTTTGGGGTTATCAAAAAGTAGAGAGAAATTAGGGAAACACTGCATTTTTCCTTGAAACGTTCAGAATAAAACATATAGGAGAAATAAAAACATTAAACAACAAGAGTCATCCCATCAAAAAGAAAACAGTACCTCGAGTCTTTAGGGATCGAACTTTTCATTGCCTTTATCAGCAGTAGGAGCTGGAGTTAAAGTAGAAGAAGGCATAGATGTGGTAGAAAAAGAGGGTAAGGGTAGACCTTCAAAAATAGATGGAGGCAAAGTAGGAGTAGTAGAAGATCTAGGCTGTGGTTGGTTAAGAATGACTGGCTGGATATGAAAAGGAACTTGGCTGACTTACATGGCAGTTGAGGCTAAGGCGGCTAGACCAGGTCTAAGGGGTGCTGTAGCTGGAGCAACTATAGCAGTACTCTGCACATGAAGATATGGCTTTAGATTATTGATGAAATTAGTAATGATTTCACCACCATATTGCACAACCATTTCAAAATCGTCCTTATTCTCCATGAATTTGTCCAAAAATCTAGTAAACTCTGTAAGATTCTGAACATGAGTTTTAAAAGCTTGAGTTACTGGAGGGATTCTCAAATTTTCCACAATATATCTAAATTCATATGTCATATCACTTTTAGAGAAAATATAGGAGAGATAAAAATATATTTTCATAGTGATCTACTATTGAGCATCATTGGCTATCTTAGAATGATTTATAACCAAGTCCAATGCTCGATCACTGTTCATAACGACTTCTGAAAATGAAGACAGATCCAAGCCACTTAAGGCATTATGATGTTCTTCCTTGATTATGGATCTCAGCAGAGAATCATCCAAATGAGGAACAGAAGGTTGACCTGAAGCAGGAGAAGCTTTTACAGCTTCGGATAGAACTTTGAGTTGTTTGAGAACTTTTTTCATGCATCCAGTGTACTCATCTGTGAGTTTATTCAGATTTTTTACAAGCTCCCTCATACGTTCCAACATCATGGTGTGTCTTTTTCCAATCTTTTCATCAAATGATAGTAGATATGGATGCATTTGAGACACAATTTAACTAGAAAGGGTGTAATCAGTTGGCTGAGGAGAAGAATCAATAGGTGCAGGTGCAAAAGTAGGAGCAGGCACATGCTATGATCTTGAAGATAGTTCTGATTGCAGGTTTTCCACCAATCCCATAAAATTTTCAACATTAGTACTAAGCAACTGATTTTTATCCCTGACTTCTTTAATTTCACGGATCATCCTTTGTTGAATATGCAATATAATATTTTCTAGCATAATTGAGGCATATTCTTGACTTACCTGAGTCACAGGACGAGGTTGAGTGGATAAAATATTCTCAACACCAGCCAAGATATTCTCTCCAAATACTTTCAAATCATCCTTATTTACAAAAGAGTGATGCTCAGGTAAGGGTGCAGGTAAAGGTAGAGGTTTAGGTTCTCGTTGCGGTTCAGAGTCATCTTCATACATGGATTCTGATTCCGATTGAGGCTCGGATTCTGGTACTGGTTCTGGATAAGATACAGACTTCAGTTGAAATAGAGAAGAAAGATCCATTCCAGTTGTAGTCACTTTCTATTACTCATTCACATCATAAAAGCTTTGGAAATCTTACCGAGTGTATATAGAATATGTGACAGTATGTTGAGAATCTTCAGCAGATCCAGCTTGCATAATCTCAAGGTTTTGAGGTTCCTCACCGTCAAATTATTCCTCCATTTCAGAGGCTATAGGATCAGAAAAATGATCAAGATCCACAGGATCATCTCTAATCTCTTCAGCAAACTCTTTCCTTGCCAGCTGAAAGGCAATTTCCATCCTCTCTTCAACAGAGGGAATTATCTCGGGAACAGATTGTTCCACTGGTTGAGCTTCCAGACTTGCTTCTTTCTCAATAGGGATATCCTCTTCAACATGATCTGTCTCTATGGTTGCTTGTTGTTCTAAATAAAAAAAACCAATTTTATTGCAGCATGAGGATGAGTTTCTGGATTGACATCCTCACTATAAGCATGAGATTCCTCTTCTCTCAAACCAATAGCAACTTCCTCACTATGAGGTATTTTAGTAGGGATAACAGTAGGGACAACAACCGTTTATTTTTCAACAGGAACTGTTTCAATTGAAGGTATTCCAGCTTCTTCTCTATGTGATACTTAAGTTGTTACTTCCTCTTCTTCTTCTTCTTCTTCTTCTTCTTCTGAATACTCAGCCACTTCTTCTGGTTCCATAACAAGATCATATAGATTCTTAGTTCTTGTTGGATAATCAACATGATTTATGTTTTTATAGAGTTTATCATTTTCCTCAACCAACTACTTCTTCAAGGGGTTCCCTCTTATCATCATCCTTCTGATGATAGGCATGGATAAGTAGAAATCAAAGTCCTCTAACTTTTCTTCATTCGGTCCAACCATCCCTTTGGAAACTTACATGGCTAAAATCATTCTTGAGTAAAACATGGAGGTGGATTTGGAAGTGACTTTGATAAGCTCACAGATATGGTTAATAACATACATGCATAGTTTGATCTTATGGGCATTCATTAACAAGAGAATCAATAACACATCCGAATACTTCATTACAGCAAAATACCATTTTCTTGGACTAATCAAATTATGAAAAAATTTAAAAATAATTCTAGTCTCCCCATCTAATTCAGATGCTATGTCCCTTATCATGGTGCCATTTCCTTTTAGATATTCCAAAGCATTATCCAGATTTAAGATATCAGTATATGGAGTAGGGTCTCTCTAGTAATCTTCACAAACTCCTTCATGTAGAATTCTTAGGCATGTATCCCACAGCCTTGAAGAGAATGAACACGTCTGACCATTGATCCAGGTGGTCACCATAATGATTTCTCCAAAAATCAATGGAAAACTTCCGATATTGGTAGAATTGAGATACGAGCCTTGGATAAATCTGTCTATTTTGTCCAGAGAACCAATCAGGACATCCTTGTTCCCTTAAAACATTCAAAACTAATGACTAGCTAGCCAACAGCCACTCAGGGAAAAATTCATTTTCAGGTACAATAGTACGGCTTACCAAGTTTGGGTTTAGAGGTCCTTCAGGATCTATCCTTGGTATCCTTTTCTGTTTCATAGAGCGACGCTTCTCAAATGAGGGTGAAGATGGACGCTTCATCCTTGGCATCCACTGAAGGTTTGGGCAAGAGGGAAGAGAAGGTTTTCAAGAATGAGAAGTTTTAGGAGAGAGTTCAGGTAACGAATCGAATGAAGCCCTTCTGTTTTATCATTTGGGAATTCCAAACGTCATAAAAAATGTGGGAAATCAAATAGCGGTGAAATAAAAATTACCACGATACGAGTTAAAATAAGAGTATAAATAATCTTCATGGTGAGACCGTGAGTAGGAATTACGGTGTGATGAAAAATAGTCATCACATGGAGACAATTGGTGGTCGTCAAGGTGAGACAATGACCATTCTGTGTAGTCACGGTGAGACATTGACCATTCTATGCAGTCATTGTGAGACAGTTAAGTGACAGACTGTGAGTACAAGGTGTTAAACTGTGAGACCGTATGGATGAAGAAGTAACTGTAAAATAGTGAGTCATAAAATCGAAAAGTAAAATACAGTAAATTATTGAGAATTATGGTTAGTAAGATATCTGTTTATGAATAATCATTCCAAGACCATGTATGATGTAGTCTAATCATTCAGAATTCAATGGTTTAGTGAATATATCAGCAAGTTTATATTCAGTACCAATGAATTCCAAAGTGATATCACCTTTTTGATAATAATCCCTCAAAAAGTGATGTCCTACATCAATATGTTTTGTCCTAGAATGAGAAACAGGATTCTTAGAAATATTAATATCACTTGTGTTTTCACAATTTATTGGGACATGTCTGAATTGATATCCATAGTCTAGTAATGTGTGTCTCATCCAAAAACATTTCCCACAACAACTTCCAGCAGCTGTTAATTCAGCTTCTGCAGTAGATAATGCAACATAATTCTGTTTCTTACTACACCGTGATACTAGTGACTTGCCTAAAAGAAGACATGGTCTAGATGTGCTTTTTCTATCTAACATACATCTAGCAAAATCATCATCAGAATAACAAACTAGTTCAAATGATTTTCCTTTGGGATAGAACAATCCTAAATAGGGAGTATTCTTGAGGTATTTAAAATTCTCTTTACAGCTTTTAAATTTGATTCTTTAGGGTTTTCTTAAAAACGAGAACACATAAAAACAATAAACATAATATCAGGATGACTAGTAGTCAGGTAGATTAGACTTCCAATCATTCCTATATCAGTGGTTTGATCAAAAGATTTACCATCTTCATCAAGATCCAACATACTAGTGGTACTAATGGGAGTGTCACTACTTTTTGTGCTATCCAATCGAAAACATTTTAGAAGATCTCTAGTATATTTACTTTGAGTTAAAATAATTCCATCATCATTTTGAAGGATTTGAAATCAAAGAAAGAATTTTAGTTCACCCATTAAACTCATTTCAAATTCATTTTGCATCATTTTTGAAAAATCAGTACATAGGGAATTTCATGAAGATACAAAAATAATATCATCTACATAAATTTGTACAACTAAAAATCTATAAAATTTGTTTTATAAAATGAGTAGGGTCAGCTATACCTTGTGTAAAACCTTTAGAAATTATAAAAGTATTTAATCTATCATAACAAGCACTTGGAGCTTGCATTAAACCATATAAAGCTTTTGAAAATTTGAAAATATGATTTGGAAAATGATTTCTTGAGAATCTAGGTGGTTGTTCAACAAAAACATCCTCAGCAATATATCCATTTAATAATTAACACTTGACATCCATTTGATATAGAATGAAATTTAGATGTGCAGCATAAGAATGTAAAATCTTAATAGCTTCTAATCTGGCTATAGGAGAAAAAGTCTCCTCATAGTCAATTCCTTCCGCTTGACTATATCCTTGTGCTATTATCCTAGATTTGTTTTTAACTATGTTTCCAGATTCATCTACTTTATTTCTAAACACCCATATAGTGCCTATGGTGAAAGTGTCCTTAGGCTTTTCAACAAGATTCCACACATTATTTATTTCAAACTAGTTGAGTTCTTCTTAGAAATTAATTACCCAAAATTCATCATTAATAGAATCATCAATGTTTTTAGGTTCAAGCTGTGACAAGAAGTCTTGATGTTCAACCTGATTTTTGAGAGAAGCTCTAGTCTGAGTCCCTCTATCAAGAGTTCCTACAACAGCATCCAAAGGATGATTCTTTAGAATTCTCGTTGATCTAGTAAATGTATGACTATAAATTTCAGGTTCATCTATAGGTTAGGGTTCCATAGTAGAAGATTCTAGAATATGTACAGAACCAGATGTTTTTACTGAAGGTTCTTTAGATTTATCATTAAGGTTCAGAATACTAAAATCTTCCTCAAGATTTTCAAGTGAGGTTTTAGGCTCATGTGGATCAGTTTCATAAAACTTGATGTGAATAGATTCTTCCACACATTTTGTTTTTTATTAAAAACTCTAAAGGATTTTCTTGTAAAAGTATATCCTAAAAATATTCCTTCATCACTCTTAGAAGCAAACTTATCAAGATTATATTTTGTATTGAGAATAAAACCATTACAGCCAAAGACTCTAAAGTAACTAACTTTAGATTTACTATTATTCCACAAATCATATGGGGTCTTCTTAATAACAGTTCTAATTAAGAATCTATTAATAATATAACATCCTTTGTTCACAGATTCAGCCCAAAATTAAATAGGCAGGTCATATTCATTAAGCATAGTTCTAGAAATTTCATGCAGGGTTCTATTTCTTCTTTTTACTACACCATTCTGCTGAGGTGTCCTAGAAGCATAAAAGTTATGATTATAGCCATTGTGTGAGCAATATGATTCAAATTCATGATTTTCAAAGTCACTGCCTTGATCACTTCTTAGAGTTTTAATCTTAAGTCTACTAAAGTTTTCTACATAGTGGGAGTATTTAACAAAATATGAACAAGGTTCACTTTTGTGAACTAAGAAGTATACCAAAGTATATCGAGAAAAGTCATCTACTAGGACATAGACATAGTGCTTCCCATTTAAGCTAGAAACTCTAGATGGTCCAAATAGATCCTTGTGAACCAACTCGAGAGGTTGAGAAGTTGAGACTTCTTTCTTTTGTTTGAAAGAGATTTTGTGTTGCTTTCCCTTTTGATAGGGATTACAAACTTTGTCATTTGGAAAATCAAGTTTGGGTAAGTCTCTAACTAAGTTGGTCCTAGTTAGTTTCCGAAGTGAGTGTATATTGCAGTGTCCTAATCTCCTATGCCACAACCATGGCTCTTTATGAAATGCATTTAAATAGGTACCATTTTGTTTAGATAAGGAATTTAAATCAACAACATAAACATTTTCATTTCTTAAATCAGAAAAGACTAAAACATTTTTATAATTTAAAACATGACATGAATTATTTTCATATTTGACATTAAAACCATCATTCAAAAACTAATAAATAATTAACAGATTATATTTCAGTCCATCATAAAAAAAATTAGAAATTAAAACTGAATTAGTGTAACCAATTTCGCTAGGCCGATGATCTTTCATTTAGAATTAACACCAAAGGTTACATAGCCTCCATCAACCTTTATTAAACTCTTGAATCATGATTAATCTCCAGAAATATGACCTGAACATCCACTGTCCAAATACCATGACTTCTTGTGGGAACTCTTTAAGAAGGTTTCCTAAAAAACAGTTTTAGGTAGAGTATGATTTTGGTACCCAGATCTTCTTGGGTCCAGACAGGTTAGAAATCAATGCTTTTGGTACCCAAATTTGTCTTATGGGTCTCATATAATTTACAGAATCAATATATTTTTAAAGATAAACTCTATTTGATCTATAACTATGTGAATAACTAGTTGAAACATATGTATTTATAGAACTATAACTAGCAGTATTCTATCCAGATTTAGGAATAAAGATATTCTTAGTAAACTGTCTCTGTCTAGGTTTGTAGCCTATTCCAATAGTGTATTTTGGTGCCACTTTATTTCCTAGAATTTGAGTTAGTGTATCCTTTCCATTTGTGAACTTCTCTTAGTCATTTCTAAGTTTATCATTTTGCATTTTTAGTTCAGTATTTTCCTTTAACAGTTGATCATTCTTCTCTTTTTCAATAGTAAGTTCAGTTTTAGCAGCAGTAGTGAGAGCATGTTGTTTCTTTAATGATTTGTATTTATCCTTAAGTTCATTGCATGTCACCTCTAACATATTAAAATATTCAAATAATTCCTCACTATTCATGTTTTCAGAATCTGAATCAGATTCTGCATCATCTCCAGAATAATAAGAATTTAAAACAGATGTATCTAAGGTTACCTCAAATGATTTTTCATGAAACACATGTTGGCACGATTCTTTTCAGAATAAGACATTTCAGATTAACTTGTGCTGTCTTCAGAATCACTCCAGGTAGCCTTCATAGATTTCTTGTACTTACTTTCCTTGTAATCATATTTCTTCTTGAATTTTATCTTTGGGCAGTCTACATTAATGTGTCCTTTTCATTTTCAGTCATAGAAAACAACTCCATCACTTTCATCTGGATTTTTCCAGTCCTTCTTCCAATGTCCCTATTGTCATACTTTCCATCCTAATTTAATTTTCTGAAAAATCCCTTATTCCTATAAAATTTCTTAAACCTTCAGGCGATCTGAGCCATTTCAGCATCACTATCAGAGTCTGATCTTTGACTTGTTGAAATGTCAGTTTGTATTTGATATTTTTCTTTGTCCTTGTTCATTGAAGTAGAAGTCTTGAAATCCACTGATTTCCTTTTTGGTTCATCCTCTTCCTCTTTATTTACTTTGAGATCTTCCTCATACATCATAAGCTTACCAATGAGTTCTTTTACAGGTAGAGCAGCAATGTCACATGACTCTCTAATTGAAACAGATGTCCCTCTCCATTGGTCTGGTAAACATCTCAGTATCCTCATAATTTGTTCCTTTGCTGGAACAGCTTTACCATGTGAATTAAATTTATTGACTATCTCATTAAACCCAAGAAAAATATCAGAAATAGGTTCATCCATTTTCATTTTAAAATTATCAAATTTAATATTATATGTATTCAATCTCATTTCTTTAACATTGATTTTTCCTTCATGAGAAACACCTAAAGTATCCCAAATTTCGAAAGCATTTTTACAAGATGAAATTCTATTAAACTATTCATATCCTAAAGCACAGTACATGGTATTCATAGCTATAAAATTATTATTGTAGTAGTCTTTGTAGGTTCATCCCACATTGTTCTTTTGGTTTCTAGATTTTTATATTGAGATTTTATAGCAGTCTAAATATCAAAAGCCAAACATTATAAATGAATTTCCATTTTATACTTCCACTGAGAATAGTTTGTACCATTGAAGAAAGTTGGCCTATTAGTAGCAGAACCCTCTAGTTTATTGTTCATAACATGATTTTAGAATGTATAATTAATGAGAAAAAATTTAGAACTAACAGAAAATTAAGATCATTAAAGATGCAACTAAAATCGCAGTTGAAAAATAGAGTATTTCAAAAATCCATAAACAAAAACAACCATTGATACCAAATGTTGGTCATAGTGGAAACTCAAGAGGGGGGGGGGGGTTAATTGAGTTCCAATTAAAATTTATGATAAAGTATTGTCTATTTAAAATCACCAAATTTATAAAACAAGTTATACTGTAGTGGATTTATATAGATTGTAAATGTTCACTTAGCTACTCAAATATTGATTAGGTCTCAGCTAATTTAACCAAAAGATCAAAGTAACTTTTGAAACTATCATACTAATTTACAATAAGTGTAAACACTTAATAAATTAACTATAAAAGTAGCTTTAAAATATTTTTGTATTTCAAAGTAATAGGCAGTAGAATATATATATGTAATACTTATACACTTAAAATAAAATCACAGAAAAGCTAACCAAGAGGTTCAGCCTCAATCCAGGACTTATTCCTCTCAACAATTTATATTAATTGATCCACAAACTGGATCGGGGTTAACAACAGTTTACACAACTGTCCAGGCCACACAGGGACCTATGACACAGTTCTTTGTGTGAAACAAAACAGAGATCAGGCCACACAAGGACCTCATCCACAGTTGACGTGGGTAAACAAGAGTTAAGAGTTTTAGAGTGAGGATTTTGATATCCTCCAGTTCAGTGCAGGTGATAGTTTGTGTGTGAGATATACAGAGTACACCACAATGATCGAAAGTAAATAAACAAATTACTTAGGGAGAATAGATAAGAGTTTATAAAGCTCTACTGATTAGCAATGCAGCTCTAGACTTGTTGGATTCAGAAGAATTTCTTCATAGTCCTTCTATGATTTTTCTTCATGAAAAACTGAGTATCACAGTTTATCTTGTGTTATAAAGGAGTGAAAATGATCTCTTAATTTGTCATGTGTTCTTCAGTGGTTTTGGATTGCACTCATGAGAGTTCTTGGAAAGCCTTGCAATCTCCTTCTTGATCAGGATTGTTCTTTTTGTTCAGCACAATGCTCTTGGGTGTATGTAAGTTCTTCTTGTTTTATCATCACACTTTTCTCTCTTCACCACTTTCATGTGTACTGCATCTTAATCATCCTTATATTCCACAAGTTCTAGCAGTAGGAATGATTCACTTTTCCTAGGTACGAGAAAAAATTTCCTGACATGCCAACAACTATCATTAAGTAGCTTTAATTGAATTAAAAACATCAAATATGACCGTTAGCATTATTTAAATTATATAGAAAAAATATTAAGAAGTGGTGTCACAATGATTATGTAAACAAAGTCTTCTTCACGGTATAGTCTTCACGGCATGTGGTTCACGGTGTCTCCATGTCATGGTGTGTAGCTCATAGTGTTTGGGTCATGGTATGTCTCTCATGGTGTCTGGGTCACGGTGTGTCCTTCACAGTGTCTGGGTCACAGTGTGTCCTTCAAAGTTTCTGGGTCATGGTGTGCCCTTCACGGTGTGTCCTTCACGGTGTGTACTTCACAGTGTCTGGGTCACGGTGTGTCCTTCACAATGTGTCTATACATAGACTAATATCTGTATTTATACTTAAATAGTAATATGCAGAATATGGATTAAGCTTAATCATTAGAGAGTAAGAGAAGTTGATACATAAATATAAAGGCTTGATAATATAAGTGAGATTTGTGATCATTCATAAGAATTTTAAATAGTAAAGAGAGTAATTAACATTAATAAGATTTGTAATTATTAAAACATGATGTGAAGTTATTATTGAGACAGAAGAGCATTAGCAAGATGTGCAATTAATATTGAGATTAATTAGTAGGAATAGGATTTGTGATCATTAAAACATGATTAATACATGAGGATTCCAACATTTCCTTTATGCATGTTTTATGTGATACCATTATGTCATGGTTATTGGGAATTGTTTATGAAGACGGGGTTTTCAATGATAAATTAAGGTCTGGTGAGCCCGTGATAGCTCTCCAGTGCATTGGGTAACGTGAAGGAGTTAAACGCTAAGGTTTTCCAAAGAGATTTAGGAAATATACTGTGATGGGTATTCCAAACATAACCATGAGGTTTACTCCATATGTAAGAATGTTATGAATGCCTCAAGTTAGCTTTACGCCTTATTATTTCTATGATTTTTTCTTGATTTTTTGATGTATGATAAAGTGCTTATGTTTTATGGCTAAAGTATATTTTCATTAATTCTTATGTATACATGGAATAATGTTACCTTTCCTTATTTTTATATCCCTTACTGAGCTTTTTATGTTCATCCCAACTTTTTTAAATGTTTTTCACAGGTTAAGGGAAATGTATATAATGTGATGATAGTGTCGAGGAAGTGTCAAGAAATAATCCATGTTATATTTTAAAAAAATTTCCTTTTATGGGAAAAGATAATATGGTCTTTGATGTAACCACCTTGTTTAAATGTGGGATTTAATGCATGATTTATGATCTAATTATATAAAACTCTAATATTTAAAGGATCCTCAATGTGTAATCTTGTAATGACTCAAGATTAAGTAATGTTTAAGGTTGGGGCCTTATAATGATTATCTAAAATATAAATTCAAATTCCGTCAAGAAATCATAATCTAATATAAAATAAAAGAAAAAAATAAAATTTCTTCCAACAAGGATGTGTTAGCTTTGGGTTATTATTAATAAATGTGTCATTTATATTTATGAATATATAAACTCTATAAGATGAATATATTATATAAAAAATCAAATGTAAAGACCCGTAAAATTCAAGGGAAATTTTTTTCTTAATTTTCTTTAGAATTTTACAAGAGCGCGGTTTCAGACGGCACCTGATTCCGAGGCCCGGAGTGTCCGGAATAAATTTCCGAAGTTTGGCTCGGGTACGTTCAGTGAACGAACGAGCGGGAATTCCTAACTTTTGATCCGCTGCTCGGAATTGAAATCCGAGGGCACCGATGAACTCGCAGCGCCGATATTCGCTTAAAGAGACCTTTTCGGGAGTTGCGTTTGTTGCGGGTTGAATATTAATTTTTAGGGGTTTTTAGTTTGAGTTAAATAAAATTTGTATAGAACAAATTTTATTTTAACTTGTTGAAAACCTACCAAAGGGGGTTCGAAGTGGGACCCACACCCACTTAACCTCCCTTGGGAGGATTAAGTGTGGTGGGGCCCACACGAACCCCTAATCCTTTCAAATTCTCTCAACTTGCTTAACCCCTAATTTAATAACTTGAGTTACTTAATTATTTATGGGAGTTAAACCTTTTTGAATTTCAAACTTTTGAAATTCTAATGTGTTTTGTAATAATAAAATAAGATGTTGTCTTATTTTATTATGGGTTGTTTGTTTGTCTCCTTGAGAGCTTTTGGAGATCTTCTTCTTCATCTTCAAGCTCTGACGAAGAACGAAGAACGCTCAAACTCCGACGAAGAACGACGCCTCTCTTCTTCGTCCTCGGTGTCAACAAGAGGGAACGCCGCTTCCTCCTCGGACCTTCTTCGTCGGCATACGAAGATTCGCCAACGACGTATCTCTTCGGGCATATCTCTTCGTCAACGGATTTGACGAACGACGACCGCGACGCCCGACCTCCGCGACGCCGTCTTCCGCGGAACGTAGACGAATCTTCGAATCTTAAACCCGAGGTAGGGGTTGTTGATTCATTATTTATTTATTCCATTTCTTGAACGTAGATCTCGCATGTCTAACTTGAGGCTTGAATGTTTAAGTTGAGTTTTTTATTTAACGTGAGGGGGGCCGGACCGCATGAACATGGCTGAACCCCCCTCCATTGTTCATGTTGATTATTCTTGCGTGAGGAAGCAAGTGGCGTGGTGCCGTCGCACCACGTGGATGATCGTACAAATATTTTACGCGGCGCCGTCGCGCTACGTCGAGGAAGAATCTTCAAGAACGCGACGTCGTCGCGCCGCGTTGAAAAGAATCATGGCACGGCGAAAGGGACGCGGTGCCGTCGCACCGCGCCGGACGACGAACACCGCGGCCGGTTCCGGGCCGCGGCGGGACGAGGAGATCGCGGCCGGATCCGGGCCGCGGCGGGATGTGAAGACCGGCGGCCGGGCCGCCGGCGTCGGAAGTCGAAGGCGGGACCGGAATTTCCGGTCCTGTTGGTAAAAACCGGCCGGCCAGGTGGCCGGCCGGATGACATAAAACCGGGGGAATAAATCCCCCGGCCGGTTCCACAAAACCCCCCTGATTATGAGGGGGGGGGGGTTCTTTGAAGGAGGGGGGCAGCCGGCCCCCCGGTTCTGCTCAAATCAGGCCCCCACGTGGGGGGGGGGGGGCGTGTTTAAAAAAAACGGTGCGGCACAAAGGCCGCGCCGCCCCTTAAAAACCGCGGGGCTTAGCCCCCGCGTGCGGTCCCTCGCGGCGCCAGGCCGCCGCGGCCCGCCGCGCCGCCGCCGCCACCCCAGGGGGGGGGGGGGTCGGGGCGGGTCGGCCCGGACCCGGACCCCCCCCCGTTTCGAACCAGATTCGGTTTTTGGCCCATAACTTGAGCCTCTGACCTCCGAATGACGAACCGTCTGCGGCAACGCGATCCTTGGATCGAGACGGTCGTTTCGGTATATCGCACTCAAGGTTTCGGTTTACTTTGAGTTCGGCCGGGTTGGTTCGTTCACGAAACCAACCGGGCCTTCGGAGCGGAAACGCTCATATCTTGAGCTACGAACGTCCGATTGACGCGCCGTCAGTCGCGTTGTGGTCCTCTTAGTGAGATGGATCTTTTGGCATACTCCGCCCGAGGTTTGGACGCAGGTGGAGTATGGTCGGGTTGGTTTAGCCTTAAAAACCAACCTGGCCCCGGAGACGAATATGCCAATAACTCTCAGACCGGGCGTCCGATCGACGCACCGTCTGTTGCGTTGAGTTCCCGTTGACGATACGGAACTTTTGGATACATCAACTCTGGTCTTCGTGACAGTTGATGTATCAGCCTCTCGGCTCGTGGAGCGGACCCTCCGAACGAGCTTGCTATGTGCGGGAACCCTAGTGCTGGCTGCGACTGTTGCTGCGACTGTTGCTGCGACTGTTCTACTGCTACGACTGCTACTGTGACTGCGACGACGACAGTACAGAGATCCTGTGTGGATTCGACGACGACAGTACAGAGATCCTGTGTGGATTCGACGACGACGACTACAGCACTCAGCGATCCTACGTGGATCAGTGCTACAGGTCCTGTGTGGGCCCGATCCTGTGTGGGTCCTTGCGCTCAGCGGTTCTGTGTGAGCCAGCACCTACAGGTCCTGTGTGGGCCCGATCCTATGTGGGTCTTTGTGGGGGTTAGTTACCTATCGATCCTTCGTGGGTCCGACGACTTAGATGGATCAGTGATCATCTTTATCGTCCTTGAAGAAGTATACCTGTGTGAGATGAATCCTGTTGCTTTCCTGTGTGGATTGTGTTGTGCAATCCTGTGTGGATTATGTTTTTCTTTCCTATGTGGAATACGTATACTTTCCTGCGTGGACTGAGTTGTACTTGGGATCGGAGGTTGGAGCGTATTTTAATTGATGACTTAGGTATATGTATGGGCATATACCTAAGCAGTGTCGGTTGTTACTTCGTGATTGTACTTTTCTTCGTGGTTTATCCTTTGTGGATTTGAGAGACCTTTAGGGGTCTCGGGGTCCCTACTGAGTAGCTTATACTCACCCCTGCACGGGCTTCGCCCGCACTACGTTGTGTTGGTTGCAGACGACGGACTGCGTTGACCTTAGCTGAGGCTTGTAGAGCGGGACGGTACCCGGAGGTGGACCACTGGGCGGGACGTGCACGGAGCGGACGGCGGGACCCGTGGAGCAGAGGAGCTATCTGTACCCACCCTTCAGGTGGGAATTCCAGTGGACAGCTCGGAGTAGCGGCTTTTACTTTTCAGTTGCTGTTTTCCCTTTCGAGTTGTACTTTACTTTCAGTTTGGGTTTGTATACTGGCCCATTATTTTTCCGCACTTTCAGTTGTACTCTTCTTTGTTTAGTGTTTACTTTATGCATGCTTACTCTGTGGTGTTTGTTACTTTTCAAAGGCAATGACTTCCCTTTTTACTGGGATTTACGCCTTGGTGCTAGTCGCCAGCCCCTGGCCTATGGAAGGCGGGCTTGGGGTAGTCACGGCACGGACCCCGAGGGCGGGTCGTGACAAATTGGTATCAGAGGAGTTCGGTTCTACCGCGAACTCTGATCTTTTCTATGTGAAGCAATAATGTTTAGCGTATTGAGTGTGGATATCAGTCCAGGGAGTCCAGTGTTGGTGCGGCGGCCGACGTATCCGTACACCAGGACCCTGACTTTTGATTTCCGACTTAATGCACGAAAACATTGATTGCGTGTGTGTTTCAAAGTTTTCTTTGTGATTACTTATATCAGCTCACCAGGTATACTGTTCTGACCGTGGCGCACCTGTTTCCTTTTCAGGATGGCCCCACGACGGCAGCCAGCTAGAGTTCCGAGAGTCGAGCGAGACGACAGCCCACCGAGCGACGAGGCCTCGGTGCAGGGCCCTTTTCCAGTAGTGGCACCGGCGGTAGCATTACCCGCCGAGCCCCTGATGCTTCCAGCAGCAGCCGCTGACGATGCACATCGCCTCATCGCACTGCATGAGTTTCAGCGCCAGCGTCCACCCAGGTTTCGCAGGGAGACGGATCCCCAGGCAGCAGAGGACTGGCTGGAGGCAGTAGTTCGAGTGTTTAGGCTAGTGAGGACACCAACAGACCTCATGGTGATCCTCGCCGCGAGCCTACTACATGCAGCAGCAGGAAGATGGTGGATCTTGATGCTCCAAGTGCACGATGAGGCATCTCTACTTTGGACGGACATTGAGAGCCTCTTCCGCTCGGAGTTCTTCCCAGCCACCCTTCGTGCGGTGCGTATCCAGGAGCTTCTACAGCTGCGGTAGGGCAGCATGACGGTCGCTCAGTACTCGGCGAGATTTACCGATCTCTCGCGCTACTCGACCGACATGGTACGGGACCCATTCTTCCGGGCCCGGACCATCGAGCAGGGTTTGAGACACGAGATCAGGGCATCTCTGATCTCCCTCAGCATACCGACTCAGACAGGAGTACTGGAGCGGGCCCTTCTGATCGATAGCTTCCTTGCTGAGTCTACACCAGCACAGAGACCCACCGCAGGGCGGCACGTGGCAGAGTCATCTGCAGCAGGCAGTCGACGGATGACTCAGGGGTCCAGACAGACCAGACCTTCGGGCAGACGATCTCAGGGCACTGGCTCAGCAGTGCGGGGAACACAGCGCGGAGCCAGTCTTACGAGAGGCAGACAGTGCTACTCGTGCGGCGGGCAGGGCCACATGGCTCGTGACTGCCCGACCCGTCGTGCCGAGGAGCAGCAGACGGTTGAGGGACCACTGAGGCAGAGGCAGAGGGTCGACCGTGGCGGTCCGCAGGGAGGAGGCGGACGAGGCAGAGGAGCTGGACGAGCAGCTGGTGGTGGCCGACGCTTTGAGGCTCTACCACCACCACCACCACCAGGAGGTCCACCCCGACCACAGGGAGCTGGCGGGCAGCGACAGGCACAGCTTCAGGCAGCAGAGGCCTACGACCACGGCGCACCCGAGATGATTCGAGGTACTATCTGTGTCTATTCCACCCTTGCTGCAGTTATTTTAGACACAGGAGTGAGTCATTCTTTCATAACCGCTGCCCTTGTTCGGAGCTCGGAGATTCCGACAGAGCCGTTGGCTCGATCCTTACAGCTAGAGACTCCGACGGGAGTAGACTCGACGATTACGCACTGGTGCCGGCAGTGTGAGCTTACTCTAGGAGGCGAGATCTTCGGCTGGGATCTTCTTGTAGCAGCGTCGAGGCCTTACGACGTCATCTTGGGCATGGATTGGCTATCTACGGTCCATGCACAGATTGACTGTTTTAGGCGCAAGGTGCGATGTGTACGCACCGACGGGAGCCGGTTCACCTTCACCGGCGAGAAGGGAGCCTTAGCAGCACAGGATGGACTTCCGCGGAGGAGAGGACAGCCCATCACTCATCAGTTCGCTAGCCTTATCCTTGGAGCAGTTGACATGCAGAGTCCTGGTTTTCCTGCAGTGGTGGATCAGTTTGCGGATGTTTTTCCCGACGACGTTCCAGGGCTACCTCCTCGCAGAGAGGTAGACTTTATATTGACTTGTACCCCGGGACAACCCCGATATCCACTCCAGCATATCAGATGGCCCCCGCTGAGCTTCGAGAGCTACGGGTACAGTTGGAGGACTTACAGGGCAAGGGGTTCATCCGACCCAGTGTTTCACCCTGGGCTTCACCGATATTGTTCGCCAAGAAGGCGGACGGGAGCTTGCGACTTTGTGTTGACTATCGTCGCCTGAACCAGGTGACTGTGAGGAACAAGTATCCGCTACCGAGGATTGATGACCTCTTTGATCAGCTCAAGGGAGCACGGTGGTTCTCGAAGATAGACCTCAGGTCAGGCTATCATCAGCTCAGAGTCAGAGATGAGGATGTGCAGAAGACGTCCTTCAGATGTCGGTATGGCCACTATGAGTTCTTGGTAATGCCCTTCGGTGTAACCAATGCTCCAGTAGTGTTCATGGCTCTCATGAACGGGATCTTTCAGCCATACCTCGATCGGTTTGTCGTGGTCTTCATCGACGACATTCTGATTTACTCTACGACAGAGGAGGAGCACGCCTATCACTTGCGAGTTGTTCTTGACACACTCCGAGAGCACCAGCTTTATGGTAAGCTCTCGAAGTGCCAGTTATGGATACGTGAGGTCCACTTTTTGGGATACGTTATCTCTGAGGCAGGAGTTGCAGTAGATCCCGCGAAGATTGAGGATGTGTTAGCATGGGAGCCACCCAGGAGCGTGACTGAGGTTTGGAGTTTCTTGGGACTAGCTGGATACTATCGGAGATTTGTGCCGAACTTCTCCAGAGTTGCAGCATCACTCACAGCTTTGACGAAGAAGGGGAAACCCTTCTTGTGGTCATACAGATGTCAGCAGAGCTTCCAGGAGCTGAGACAGAGATTGACTAGCGCACCTATCTTGAGGTTGCCTGAGGAGGGAGTAGGGTACGTAGTCTACTGCGATGCATCAGGGACTGGACTCGGATGTGTTCTGATGCAGGAGCGGGCAGTGATCGCCTATGGATCACGTCAGTTGAGGCCGCATGAGCAGAACTACGCTACCCATGACCTGGAGTTAGCAGCAGTGGTCTTCGCTCTGAAGACATGGCGACACTATCTGATGGGTGAGCACTTTACAGTCTTTTCTGATCATCAGAGTCTCAGGAATATCTTCTCGCAGAAGAACCTGAACCTGAGACAGCGGCGATGGCTCGAGTTCCTCCAGGACTATGACTTTGAGATAGTCTATACTCCTGGGAAGGGGAACGTAGTAGCCGATGCCCTCAGCAGGAGGACGGGCATTCAGCTACTCGAGGAGGCGACGAAGCAGCTAGCCTCTTTGCAGATATCCTTCGTGGATAGAGATGGAGCCGCCTTTCTTCAGTCTCTCACAGTCACTCCTCCACTACTGCAGCAAGTCAGGGAGGCACAGCATGGGGACGCTGACTGTGAGACACGGCGTGCACAGATATCCTCGGGACAGGCACCTGATGGTTTCTCCCTTGGAGCAGAGCATGACATACTTTTCAGAGGACGTACCATGGTACCAGACACTTTGCGAGAGGAAGTGCTGAGGGAGTTTCAAACTTCTCCTTTAGCGGTACATCCTGGAGTGGCGAAGATGTACCAGGACCTCAGACGACAGCATTGGTGGCCGGGTATGAAGAAGGCTGTAGCAGAGTTCGTTTCTCGATGCCTCACCTGTCAGCAGGTGAAGGCAGAGCATCAGGTACCAGCAGGCTTGGTACAACCCTTGGAGGTTCCAGAGTGGAAGTGGGACGGCATATCTATGGACTTCGTGACTGGACTTCCACGCACTTCCAGAGGTCACGACTCCATCTGGGTGATAGTTGACCGACTCACCAAGTCGGAACACTTCTTACCCATCAGAGAGCAGGGCTCAGTGGAGAGCTTGGGACGTCTATACGTTCAGGAGATTGTGCGGCTCCACGGAGTGCCATCATCTATCGTTTCCGATCGTGATGCCCGCTTTACTTCCCGGCTTTGGAAGGGGTTACAGGAGGCGTTCGGTACGCAGCTACGTCTTAGCACGGCTTTTCACCCTCAGACGGATGGTCAGACGGAGAGGACCATTCAGACACTCGAGGACATGCTCCGTGCCTGTGTCCTCGACTTTCGTCGTAGCTGGGAGGACCACCTACCCTTGGTGGAGTTCGCATACAACAACAGCTACCACTCCACCATCGGGATGGCACCGTACGAGGCGTTGTACGGCCGACCATGTAGATCTCCTTTGTGCTGGACAGACCCTGGGGAGTCAGCACTGGTGGGACCGGAGATGGTCCAGGCCACGACAGAGAAGGTCCAGGTCATCCAGGAGCGGATGAGAACAGCTCAGAGCCGGCAGAATTCATATGCTGACAGGAGGCGGAGGCCACTGGAGTTCGAGGATGGAGACCACGTCTTCTTGCGGGTCTCACCTCGACGTGGTATTCGGAGATTTGGTCGTGGCGGCAAGTTATCTCCGTGCTTCATCGGACCCTTCCAGATTCTCAGCAGGATTGGCGAGGTGGCTTAACGCCTGGCTCTACCACCTCAGTTGCACCGGGTGCACGACGTCTTCCACGTATCCCAGCTGAGGAGATACGTGCACGACCCGACGCACATCATTGACCATGGGGAGCTTGACGTTGACGGTGGGACGACTTTTACGGAGGTCCCGGTGGAGATAGAGGATCGACAGGAGCGGGTCCTGCGTGGGCGATCGATTCCTCTTGTGCGCATCAGATGGAAGCACGGGAATCTCCTGGAGAGCACATGGGAGCGGGAGGCTCAGATGCGTGCTCAGTACCCTCATTTGTTTCCCTAGTTTTTGATGTATCTTTACGGGGACATAAAGCCCTGAGGTGGGAGTAATGTAAAGACCCGTAAAATTCAAGGGAAATTTTTTCTTAATTTTCTTTAGAATTTTACAAGAGCGCGGTTTCAGACGGCACCTGATTCCAAGGCCCGGAGTGCCCGGAATAAATTTCCGAAGTTTGGCTCGGGTACGTTCAGTGAACGAACGAGCGGGAATTCCTAACTTTTGATCCGGTGCTCGGAATTGAAATCCGAGGGCACCGATGAACTCGCAGCGCCGATATTCGCTTAAAGAGACCTTTTCGGGAGTTGCGTTTGTTGCGGGTTGAAAGTTAATTTTTAGGGGTTTTTAGTTTGAGTTAAATAAAATTTGTATAGAACAAATTTTATTTTAACTTGTTGAAAACCTACCAAAGGGGGTTGGAAGTGGGACCCACACCCACTTAACCTCCCTTGGGAGGATTAAGTGTGGTGGGGCCCACACGAACCCCTAATCCTTTCAAATTCTCTCAACTTGCTTAACCCCTAATTTAATAACTTGAGTTACTTAATTATTTATGGGAGTTAAACCTTTTTGAATTTCAAACTTTTGAAATTCTAATGTGTTTTGTAATAATAAAATAAGATGTTGTCTTATTTTATTATGGGTTGTTTGTTTGTCTCCTTGAGAGCTTTTGGAGAGCTTCTTCTTCATCTTCAAGCTCTGACGAAGAACGAAGAACGCTCAAACTCCGACGAAGAACGACGCCTCTCTTCTTCGTCCTCGGTGTCAACAAGAGGGAACGCCGCTTCCTCCTCGGACCTTCTTCGTCGGCATACGAAGATTCACCAACGACGTATCTCTTCGGGCATATCTCTTCGTCAACGGATTTGACGAACGATGACCGCGACGCCCGACCTCCGCGACGCCGTCTTCCGCGGAACGTAGACGAATCTTCGAATCTTAAACCCGAGGTAGGGGTTGTTGATTCATTATTTATTTATTCCATTTATTGAACGTAGATCTCGCATGTCTAACTTGAGGCTTGAATGTTTAAGTTGAGTTTTTTATTTAACGTGAGGGGGGCCGGACCGCATGAACACGGCCGAACCCCCCTCCATCGTTCATGTTGATTATTCTTGCGTGAGGAAGCAAGTGGCGTGGTGCCGTCGCACCACGCGGATGATCGTGCAAATATTTTACGCGGCGCCGTCGCGCTACGTCGAGGAAGAATCTTCAAGAACGCGACGCCGTCGCGCCGCGTTGAAAAGAATCATGGCATGGCGAAAGGGGCGCGGTGCCGTCGCACCGTGCCGGACGACGAACACCGCGGCCGGTTCCGGGCCGCGGCGGGACGAGGAGATCGCGGCCGGATCCGGGCCGCGGCGGGATGTGAAGACCGGCGGCCGGGCCGCCGGCGTCTGAAGTCGAAGGCGGGACCGGAATATCCGGTCCCGTTGGTAAAAACCGGCCGGCCAGCTGGACGGCCGGATGACATAAAACCGGGGGAATAAATCCCCCGGCCGGTTCTACAAAACCCCCCTCATTATGAGGGGGGGCGGTTCTTTGAAGGAGGGGGGCAGCCGGCCCCCCGGTTCCGCTCAAATCAGGCCCCCCACGTGGGGGGGCGTGTTTAAAAAAAAAACGGCGCGGCACAAAGGCCGCGCCGCCCCTTAAAAACCGCGGGGCTTAGCCCCCGCGTGCGGTCCCTCACGGCGCCAGGCCGCCGCCGCCCGCCGCGCCGCCCCAGGGGGGGGGGGGGGGGTCGGGCCGGGTCGGCCCGGACCCGGACCCCCCCGTTTCGAACCAGATTCGGTTTTTGGTCCATAACTTGTGCCTCGGACCTCCGAATGACGAACCGTCTGCGGCAACGCGATCCTTGGATCGAGACGGTCGTTTCGGTATATCGCACTCAAGGTTTCGGTTTACTTTGAGTTCGGCCGGGTTGGTTCGTTCACGAAACCAACCGGGCCTTCGGAGCGGAAACGCTCATATCTTGAGCTACGAACGTCCGATTGACGCGACGTCAGTTGCGTTGTGTTCCTATTAGTGAGACGGATCTTTTGGCATACTCCGCCTGAGGTTTGGACGCAGGTGGAGTTCGGTCGGGTTGGTTTAGCCTTAAAAACCAACAGGGCCCCGGAGACGAATATGCCAATAACTCTCAGACCGGGCGTCCGATCGACGCGCCGTCTGTTGCGTTGAGTTCCCGTTGACGATACGGAACTTTTGGATACATCAACTCTGGTCTTCGTGACAGTTGATGTATCAGCCTCTCGGCTTGTGGAGCAGACCCTCCGAACGAGCTTGCTATGTGCGGGAACCCTAGTGCTGGCTGCGACTGTTGCTGCGACTGTTGCTGCGACTGTTCTACTGCTACGACTGCTACTGTGACTGCGACGACGACAGTACATAGATCCTGTGTGGATTCGACGACGACAGTACAAAGATCTTGTGTGGATTCGACGACGACGACTACAGCACTCAGCGATCCTACGTGGATCAGTGCTACAGGTCCTGTGTGGGCCCGATCCTGTGTGGGTCCTTGCGCTCAGCGGTTCTGTGTGAGCCAGCGCCTACAGGTCCTGTGTGGGCCCGATCCTGTGTGGGTCTTTGCGGGGGTTAGTTACCTATCGATCCTTCGTGGGTCCGACGACTTAGATGGATCAGTGATCATCTTTATCGTCCTTGAAGAAGTATACCTGTGTGAGCTGAATCCTGTTGCTTTCCTGTGTGGATTGTGTTGTGCAATCCTGTGTGGATTATGTTTTGCTTTCCTATGTGGAATACGTATACTTTCCTGCGTGGACTGAGTTGTACTTGGGCTCGGAGTTTGGAGCGTATTTTAATTGATGACTTAGGTATATGTATGGGTATATACCTAAGCAGTATCGGTTGTTACTTCGTGATTGTACTTTTCTTCGTGGTTTATCCTTTGTGGATTTGAGAGACCTTCAGGGGTCTCGGGGTCCCTACTGAGTAGCTTATACTCAACCCTGCACGGGCTTCGCCTGCACTACGTTGTGTTGGTTGCAGACGACGGACAGCGTTGACCTTAGCTGAGGCTTGTAGAGCGGGACGGTACCCGGAGGTGGACCACTGGGCAGGACGTGCACGGAGAGGACGGCGGGACCCGTGGAGCAGAGGAGCTATCTGTACCCACCCTTCAGGTGGGAATTCCAGTGGACAGCTCGGAGTAGCGGCTTTTACTTTTCAGTTGCTGTTTTCCCTTTCGAGTTGTACTTTACTTTCAGTTTGGGTTTGTATACTGGCCCATTTACTTTTCCGCACTTTCAGTTGTACTCTTCTTTGTTTAGTGTTTACTTTCCGCTTGCTTACTCTGTGGTGTTTGTTACTTTTCAAAGGCAATGCCTTCCCTTTTTACTGGGATTTACGCCTTGGTGCTAGTCGCCATCCCCTGGCCTATGGAAGGCGGGCTTGGGGTAGTCACGGCACGGACCCCGAGGGCGGGTCGTGACATCAAATTCTAGAGGATGGTATGAAAAAATTGGATGTTGAATGAAATAAAACCATCTTATAGTGTAACCTATTATGTGAGAAAGTGAAAAATAATATCAAATAAGAATTCTCAAAATAAATGTTAAAAAGTAGAAATTAAAATAGAAGAAAAACACCCCTGAATATTATAAACTCATCTTGTACATCCGTCAAGGTTTTCCCAATAAATATTATTTAAATATAGATGAACATAATAAATTGTTATAAATGTGTTTTGTTCAAAACAAATCCTTGGTATGTGATACTACATTAATTTTCAATAATCCACATGAATATGAAATTATTAATGATGAATTGAATGAATATTTTTATATGATTCAATACAATTTTATTAAATTAAAATTTGAATATATAAATAAAATAAATTAATATTTTTATTGTTTTATTGATAGATGTTTTTTATCTACAAAAAGAAAGTTTTATTATTAAAATAGTAAAATGATATTAAAAATAGAAAATTACAAAGGGACCAAAAAATTTACAAATAGAGGTGAAAACTAGACAATAATGATTCATAAGAAGACCACACTAAGTAATAAAACCAATATTTGGAACCATTCCTATTAATGTAAAATATTTATGAATGGGTTTTTTTCAAGATAATGTCCTTAAAATTATATAATAATTATATATGATTGTTGAGATATATAGTTTTTTTGTCTTTCTATTAAAAAAGTTGTTATTTTAAATGGTAATTATATTTCAATTTTAAAAAATATATTTTTAATTTCCCTTCAAGACCCATGAATGTGTGGGTAAAAAAATCATTACTCTTATAAATTTTGTATTAAAAACATAATTGAATATTTATATTATATTATTACAGTATCTATACAATATATTTTTTTATATACAAATTGAGACTACATTATATTCAAGATCATCATAAAGATGGATGGAATATATGTCATGTTAAATGTGAATTTTAAAGGGAAAATAACATAACTTGGTCAAATAGATAATTATAATTTCATTTTAATTTTATTGGGTTTTTTATAATGGATTAGAATATAATATTCATAGAACTCCTAATTACATAATAGTTGTTATCATGTTATATTTCAAAATAAGACATTAGAGATCTACGATTATATGTATCATTTCGTTTTTATTACACATCACAATTATAATGTTTTTATAGATGAATTAGATCCATTATTTTCTTATAATTATTCTATCATAAGAATAGTGCATATGGAATCATGGTTATGATATATGAGACTAGGAAATTGTAACATTTACTCACATAAAAATAAAATAAACAATGGATTAGTTATGGATTTATTGAAGTAAATTTACCAATGTAAAAACAATTCAACCATTTTAAAAAGGGAAACAATAAAAGACACCTTTCAGGCTAATGATGTATAATTCGACTTCTCATCCATAGAGATAGATCACATGTATTTTTTTGGGAACATTTAATGTGTCAAACCATGGTGGGAATAGTTATTCCCATTTTATTGTAGATTGTAAATGGTGATTTAATTGGGTACTCTTATAATCTAAAAAAATGGAGATTTATCGAATTTTTTGATATATAAAAAATATAAAGAAATCCATAGTGTATTTTCCATTTGATCCACAACGATTAAAAATATTCAAGATATTGAAAATTTATAATTTGAGACATTATTACCACTACATAGATATAATTTAAACTTCTAAACACCAAGAACTCTAAAAAATACCTAGGTCAAATGCAATAATACAACACTTTAATAGATCACATGTTTCAAAAACAAAGTGTATTATATACATATTTATTTTCAGGATGTGGCTATAAATACAACTTCTTATGTAATAAATAGGCTTCCTATTATATCTCTTAAAAAAAGTCCCAATTTTATTTTTATAATGGATGAAAAAAATTGATAACATTAGATTTTTTTGATCTGAGGATCGTAATTCATAATTAACATTTGTTTTCAAACATTTTATAGAAATATTATTGATGGAAATTTCTTTGTTATTCATCCACTAGAAAATAATAAAAGGTTATTAACTAAGTAATATAGGTTGTACAAGAATATTTTTATGTCATTTTGATGAAACATATCCACATGATCCAAAAATTATACTAAAATCTACGATGAATATTTTTCACTATCATATAAATACCACATCCATTTTTATTGATCTCCTGATAAAACATGTTGTATTATTACTAAAAAATTTCTTTGTGATATGGATGTAAACAAATCTTACCATTGGGAATAATTTGATATACCATGTACTTATAACAAAAATGATATTAGAACACATAAATATAGATCATTATATATTGTTCTTATACATCAAAATAGATATAATTAGAATAAATAGTCTAATATAAATTGATTTAAACATCAATTGTTTAATTCATGAAATTTTCCTAATAATATTAAAAAAGATATAAATTATTAATTTTTTGTTATTACTATATTGTAAGAGATATATCAGTGTGAAACATAAAACAAATTTGGTGCTAGTATAATTTCCTAAAAAACATTACTATTATATGTAAAAGATTTCTCAATAACATAGTTTATTAATCTGGGACTATAACTACAATTAAATATAGGCTCCATACATAAGGCATTATTAATGAATAAGTGATTAATTATAAATAAACTATTACAATTGTAACTACAAACAAGGTAACTATATAACTTCTTGTTTATATGGATTGTATTTATTTCATGCTATATCAAATGGATTACAATATTTAATTTTTTAATGGTTATATTACTAAGGATACATTTTTTGAACATCTCCCTCGTTTAAAAAACCCACATATTCCGGTAATTATTTTTTAACATTATATTGATCGTTGTAATTTAAAATATGGCCCTATAATTTGATATTATAAGCTCAACTCTATCATTATTCTAAAATAACACTAAAAAGAGATAGTAAATAATAAATTATTTATAAAAAGTATTAACAATATTATTTTACTAGTTCAAATCATTATTGATGGTATTATTTCTCGGTCATCTAGAAACAGAATATGTATTTGTTCTTTATAAATTTTACCAAATTAATTAAATGTGTGTTTAATGAGTGAATTAATGATCATCCCCATTATTAATGCTTCAAAATTTAAGAAGTAATAACTATGAATAAATTTAAAAACACAATGGATATTTTGGGACATTTTTTATGAATAGTAAGAAAAGAAGGGATGATCCCATGAGTAAAAACTATAAATTGGATTTGGTTGGAATATGAAAACAATTTCATTTGACATCTTAAGGAGTTATGATTGGTGCTTCTCATTATATGACTTCTAGCGGACATTATATTATGTATTATGTACATGGTTGTTCATATTTTTGATCCGATCCTAGGGAATCCGATTAGTATTATATCAATAATATTTCTAGTATAATTAATTTAATATTATATTAAACTATAGTAAAATCTATTGAATTTGTAAGTTATTAAGATTTAAAATTTTATTATTTTTTTTATAATGGAAAATAACTTCTAGAAGATGTATCTTTTTGGATATTATCATCTATCATGACATAGAAAAAAAGGTTAATTTTGTTTTATTATAATTAGTAACTATTAAGTACCATTATATGGTAAGATGATATATATAAAATTTCTCAAGATAAAACATAGATTTCAATATTCTGGTTATAAATTTTGACATTTATATTTAGAATGATTTAATAAAAGTTATACTAAAACTTATTATCGATTTATATATCATTCATGTAAAAATAGGAAAAATTATGTTTTGAGAGATCATTCATAAATGGATGATATAACTCTAGAATTAATTGGTATTATACAACATCTTTCTCACTTTTTTAAAAATCCTCTTAAATATTGAGAGATTAATTTATTTTAGAAATGTTATTTGATATAAATATTTTTCTTAATATATTTATACCTTAATTAAATGTAATATGTTATATTTAACTTTGGTGTCATCTGCTAACTTGATTTTACTTCCCTGTATATTTATTTTTCGTGGTAAGTGCTAACACATAAACTATTGTTATGGAATGTTAGGCATTTTTAGTTCTACCATGTGTCGTCTACCATGCATATGATATAGTCTCTTTGATATTGTGTGAGTTTTATTATATGGGTTACATCATGTGTCCACTACCATTTTAGGATTCTACTTTGTAAATATTTCTATAAATTTTTTTACCTTGAAGATTGTCATTAATTTCACTAATATATTTTTTATTTTACTAAAATATATTTTTAATTTATATTCTTCAATTTCATCCCATAATGAAATAATTAAAAATTTATAGGATGTATAAAACCTATCATCACACAAAACAATAAAAATTACTCTCCCAATTTCTCAATATTCCATCTTTAAGACAACAAAATATCAAATCTACGTGGTTATGTTGTAGATGAAAACATATCTAGTTTATAGTTCTCCAAAAATCTTATGTTTTACCCTATATCCATTTTTTGGAATATGTGTCTGGTTAAGAGAGGGAATCCACACTTTTAATTTATAGAATAGGTGGAATATGTGATAGATGAAGAATTTTTGGAATCATGATGATCTCTTATTTGGTGAGTCTTTCAAAGACTTGGATTTGACGATTTGTTGTCATATAATCACTCACTACTCGATGGTATAATTTTAATTTAATTATATTTATATATATATTATGATTTCATAGAAATGTAATACCACTTTTCTTCTTTGGTTTCTTTAGAGTAGATATTTTTCTCATTAATGAAATGTGATCAATTATGGAATGTTACTCTATAAAGAGTTTATGATGACTGATAGGGTTATAAAATAATTATCCATTTACTTCATATTATTTTAGACGTTATTATGGGTATCACTTGGGATACCGACCCTAGGAGGATGGTTTTGACAAAACATGATGAGGAATACAAACATATTTATCGTTTATCTAGATATTTGAAGTCTATAAGGAAGGATAAATTAAGAATCATAAGGTACGAAGAAATATTTTGTTTCTTACACATGGGAAAAATATCCATGAACAATATGTCAAACTATATAGATACACTTATGAAAGGGATGTATAAATTATAATAATGTAAATACATTATGTAACAAAATCATACCAAGAGATTTGGTTGATTATTTTTTGAACCAGATTTGTTTTGGATTATTTGTAAGATGTAAAAGATGATGACATTAGTATTGATATTGGAGGAACATTGGTTTTTGAATCAACATAAGGTGGATGTGAATGTGATATTTTTGGGGATGAATTCATCTATTATAGACCATGTTGTTATATTATTCCCATATCATTAATTAAATAAAATTTGACTGATTTATATCTCCTATAAAGATAGAATTCTAGTTTTTTTATTATGAGGAATTATAAATAGATTTTATTGTGGCTATGATTGTGATTTCAAATAATTCATTTTATAATGTTGATAGAGATGATAAATATGTGGAGACTAATCCTTTTATATGTATATGTGGTTTTGGTAAAATAGTGAGTGATTCTTGGGAAATGGACTATAAATGTAACTCTATTAGAAAAGTTATTATATTCCCAATTAGACTAGATAATGATGATGTTATGAAAGAGTAGGGTATATACATTGGATTTCATGGTTTTTCTCAAACTATTTATACTATGAATATGATTGTTGTGGTGATTGTGTTTTTAGTTCACCTTATCATGGTGGAGCAACCAATTCAACAATTCGTAATGATCCCACTGGATTTTTTTTGGATGGATTAAATTTGTTGAGCTAAATATCTATATAATTTAGATTGTCCTAAAAGAGATTATTCTTATTTTAAATAAGTAGTTGTACCATTTTCAGAGGATTGTATTCATGGTGATGAATTTTCATTTTAGTGGATGATTTGTGTAAAACAATGAGGATGTTGGTCTAATTTTTTTATTCTCTAAGATAGAAATTTTCTTCACCTCCTCATCCTCCTAAAAAATATTTATATATATTATCTGAGATATATTCATTTCCATTATGTACTATCCACTGTATGATCTCACCAATTCTCTTAGGAAATCATTTTCCAAGGATATGGCTATAATCTCGGATGAAATTCTCTTAATTGTATTTCATATTCAGTAAACCATAAAGCCTATGTTATTCATTAATATTATGAATATCGAAGAATAATATAAGATGTTTATGTGTATTTTTGTGTAATCAACAACACATTAATGTTTATGAATGATGTTCTAAGTCAAATGGGTCTCAATTATTTGGTAAACTAGAAACTCCTATTTCCAAAATTTCTATATCTTCACAACCTCATTTCAATCCATTACCTACTCTTTTGATGTGTCATTTTATGAATCATATAGAAGAATGGTTCGTATAATTTTTAAAGAATCATCCACATTTCATTATGTAGAGGAATATTTTGGATTAAATAATTTGGAGAATATATATATATATATGTGTGATTTTTTAAAATACCATAATTATAATAGAAATTATAGGGCTCATATCACCTAAAAAAGAATTACTACATTTACATGACTTAAAAAGTTAAATGATCTATAATAATATTTTATGTTTTTTTAAGAAATATTAGAATGCCTCTTCTCAATATTTCCTACATTGATAAAGTGATACAGTTTAAGGTTACCAATCCATTATTAAAATTGTTCATATGATAGAAGATAAGGTTATTTCATGTTATATATGATATTGGTTGATTCATCTCTTAATATATTGTGTTGATGAAACATTAGAGTTACATTTTCAGGTCTTCCATGTAGTATCCTGCAGATATAGTTATCACTACATCAGTTTTAGATCATAATTTATCTCTACATTCAACATATACATTTTAGATATCCCTTATAGTCTCAATCATGTTGGGATATTGTGGAACATCTGAAATGTGGGTTTAGAATTTCTCATCCATCCTTTTGCACATACAATTACATTTGATATTCATCTTATATCCCCAAATGTAAAATATCTACTTGAAAGGGATTATGACTCAAACTATGATTTCAATATTAAATGGATTTTTTATTATGATGATATATTCTTTTATCCATAGTATAAATGAAAATTTAGTGTTATTTTTATTATAACTATTTAAGCTTCTAGTATGTACTAATTTTTCATTAATCTATATGTAACATTAATTGACATACTTTTTCTTTTTGTAATTTTTCTCTTTTATGTTATATTACAGCTTTTTTATAATCCAAATAGGTGGAGAATATGTGGAATACAGTTTTTATCCGATGATTTGGTTTTTTTTTTCTTGATAAAATTTTAGCCATATAAATTTTTTTATTTTCAATGATCTGGTAATATTTAGATAAGAAATTGAATATACTATTTGAGTGTATATTCTCAAGAAAGATTACATTGTAAATGGTACATTACTCATGAAAATATATGATTTTGTATCTACAGTGGTTAGAAGAATTTGGTGACATTGATGTGAATTGTATGACTGTGAATTAGTTTGTGAATCCACATCTAAGATTTATAATCATGTAACCTGATATACTCTCATGAAGCGATATATGATACTATGATTCAGGATATTTAACCATGAAAAAATTACATCTATCATAATTATATATGGTCAATCATAATGATATGAAATCAAGAAAAATATTCTATTACCATACTATAAAACTTATGAACATGGGATCAAATCATTAACTATGATATGGAATTTTTATGTACTTTCATATTTGATTTTAAATTAATTATATACTCAAATGAATTGAAGTTTAGTTATTTAATAGGGGACATAAAATTCAAGTATTATGAATAAAATTTCTTAGTACAAGGATTTAAGTGTAATTTTTCCAAAAAAGATATATTTTGGGAATTGAATACGAAGTTTCCATTTCAAATATTTCTTATAAATGTATGAGGAATTATTTTAATTAATATCATACAATCTACATTTCAATTTATATATAGAAAAAATCCTTCTTGTAAACAAAAATATATGTGGAGTCGAATGTGTCATAATGTTGTCGTACATAGAATAGTCTAAACACAAATGGAAAAACATTATTTTCCTATGATATTTAGAGCATTCGGTGAAATTATGATTTTAATGAAAAAATCTTAAAATTTGTGAAATCCTTGTCAAGATATATTGAATTTACATCAAGCACATATTCAATGATATTCCTAGAGAATAAAAAGTTCATTTATGATTATCTCATGTTTGATCAAACAATGATTATTTTACAATATATTCATATACATTCTCCACTTCCCACACATTTAATTTACATTCAATTTGTTATTTCATTAGTTGGTATTTATTTTAGTAAAATATATTATATTTCATTGGAGTGTGTTATAAAACTCTATTGTGATATAATTTATATCCTTCATCCCATGGAAAATAGAATATTTTGGTCATATCATGGATTTCCAAGTATGAAGTATATTTGGAAACCCTAGATATAGGTTTTGGAATAATTTTTTTATTCTAATAAAAAATAATTTTAAAAGACTTCAATCATGTGGTGATTAATATGTATTAAAAAGACCAATAACTTCTTATTTTAATTTCTATATGTGATTAATTTACCTTTCATTCCCTATTTTGAGTTATATTATTATTTTTTAAAAAATAATCTAAATCCAAGTTTTTCATATTTATATAATTATTTTTCATGGGCGTAATAAAATTCCATTTGTTAAAATGTTATTCATTTATTAAAGTTATTTTTTATTAAAATTAATGAAATTACATCAATGATTTAATGTTTTTTACCAACATTATTAGATAACTAGAATGTATTATGTATGAGGTGTTTATAAATTGCAATAATCAAGATATTATTCAATAGAAAAAAAATAAATTATCAATTAACCCCTTAATGAGTAATTTAGCAAGACCATCACCTATCTATTAAAACCCCATCTAAAGGAAACACATTGAAAAATTAAATCCAATTCACATCCCTTAAAAACACTATTGAACATAGTAATGAATTTTTTATGAGTTGGCTAATATGTAACCCATAGTAATCATTCAACATAATTCTGTCACCAACATAATGATTCATTGAAATTAATCTTACATAATATACCCAACTAGGATCCAGATGATTTGTTTTATCCAAATAAATATCTTTTCCATAAAGTGGATTATTTTAACTGTAGAACAATAAATGCCTCATACATCCCTAAATGTTACACTCCTTTAAAATAATTCTAAAGGATTACTAAACAAGTATAGAGTTCAAGTAGTAGACATATACTATAGAAAAACCAATTAAATGTGGAATTGAAGCTCCACATTCATGAGTAACATAAAATAAACTACTAATCAATAAATAATTTATTCATATATTATTTCATCATGATTTTTTAATCCTCGTAATGAATAATGGAGGAAACATACACACTTCAATTCAATATAAAAATTAATTATACATAATGAGATCTAAATATAATTACACATATTTTGATTATACATATTATTGTCACATAATTGTTGAGGTCCTCTGATTTGAATAAATCTATCTTGTGATCCATTAGAGACTCATTCCCCATTAACAATTTTTTTATGTACTACTACTCTGTGAAAATTTTATCTCATTCATTTAATAAGTTCCAAAAAAATAGTTTACCATATATTAAAAATAATCAATATGATTTATTGTAACAAATAATCTATGAATAATATCATATTTAGGGATACTTATGTCAATCCATTCTGATAATTTTTCTATTTCATAGCACCTCACCAATGCCTGTCATGGCCATGATTTTTAATAGCTGATAAATGAGCTCACATAACCATAAAAATACAAACCAACATTAAAAAATAATTGATTACATCATAATATTATGTTTTTTACATATTTACATTATTTCCTAAGATTGTTGGAGGATACCATATCTTAAATACTTATGTGAATTCTGTCGTACTTGAAAATTCCCACTAAATGTCTACTCATCAAAAACGTTTTGATCTTAAGATCATGGGGAAAAGAGTATTGAATATGTAAAGTTTAATAATAACTCTATGATAATTTTTTTTTCTAATCCTCCCATATAATTAGATGGGTTTTTATGTTTAGGGTCAATCATATCCCATTGATTATCCAGATTTCATCTTTATGGTGGTATAATAATTAAATATCAAATAATTTATATAGAATAATTACTAGAAAAGTTATAATTTTCTATAATTTGAAAATGTATGGAATATATTGAAAATATAATCAAGAAAATCAAAAAAATAAAATAAACATCTCTAGTACCCCTACATGATTTATTTTCACCCAACTCTCTAACTACCCCTCACATATAAACCAAAAACAAACCACCTAGAATATATTAACATTTCAATCACCTAAGAAACAACATCATTTTATAAAACACTATATAAGATTCAAGCTCACAATAAATATTTATATTCAAATCATGTTCATATAAATAGAACGATCATATAAAAATGTATATGTAATTAGAAACATCTTGATAAATATTACTGATAAATTAAATTACTTTCACACAAAAATACCAAGATATAATGAATAAATAACCATATAAAAAATGAATTAATATGGAATCATCCAACCAAATATATCAAAATTAATTACATCATTGTCTTACTCCATCAAACATTATTTAGAATTATACATATTCTATTATGATATAAATATAGTTTCAAACTAGTGTTATTATCATCATATCATTAGTGTATTATTTATAAAAACCCACATATCATGAAAAAGGGGCCACTAATGCTATTTTTTAATTCCTTAGTCTAGGTTACCTGTTTTGTAATAGATTCCCATATGAACTAAAGAAAATTTTAAATAAAATAAATGCATACATACTATAAATAATATATATATCAATATAAAATCAGAAATATGCCCTAATATTCATGAATAAATATAAATAATTCTGAAAAAACATATTGATAAATATGTCTATAAAATATAATCATATTAATATCATTAACATATAAATAATTTTATATTTGTTAAAAAAATGATAACCATGTTTGGACATGCATATATTGTCATAGGAAGTGTATCCATATTTTGTTGACTGAAACATTACCATTTTTATTTCTTTATGATATATATAAAAAAGATAGATACATCCTTGAGGATAGAAGTTTTGAAGACCCAAAGATTCATTGATAACAAAAAGGGAGCATGTAGGTGGAAAAGAACCTATGTTGATATTGAGGAAATAATTTTTGGCTTGAGGAAGCCTATGAAACCAAGATGTCTGCAACTGTATTCCCCTCACACCATGTGTGTGAGATACTTATACGGGTGCACATGATCTGGTTTCCCTTACGGATAATATAGCTATGCTCAAAGGGATACATACAAATCCTTATAAAGTATTATATAGAATCAAGGAATCTCTCTCCACTAAACTCAAAGATAAATTCCTTTGATCACAAAATTCAAGCCTTATAGCCTTTTCCATTTCCCCTTCCGGAAGAGCCTCACATATTCCATACAAATCCGAAAAGGCCACCACAATAGACCCCCTCTAGTCTCTTATAACACCACCACCTCTAATCTTCCCCCCTTGAAGAGATCTATCTGTATTGAGTTTGAAATTGGCACATGGGGGATAACAACAAACCCAATGTCTAAAACTCATCTTCCCCTATGGAAAGCCCACACATAGGTTAAGAGATCTTATAGATGGAGCTGCATAAAAACTAGCACATTAATTAGATAAATCTAGCACTGTATTTATCATTCTAAAGATGATGCTTACATAGTTTTCAGAGGAGTTCTTGTGCCTTATATCATTCCTTTCTTTCTAAATAACACAGCAACCCGCCACAATAATGATAGCTTAGCATTCCTTATTTAGACTATGCTCACCTACACCATCAATGCACTAGTCCAGAACCGCCTCAAATCGTCAACCTGATGCTTTCCATCAGAAGTGTTGTCCATGTTTCTACCATCTCCATAGAGCCCAATCACTATGGAAGAATAAATGCTACAATTTTATTATTGAGTTTTTGCACAACACCAGCATCTGGATGCCAGATTTATACCCATGCTTAGTATATTGTCATTAGTGAGAAAGTCATTATGTCATGCACTCTAAAGAACAAAATTAAACATTGAGGATATTCCTTTCCACATGAATCTCCATATGTAGTTAATCATTTAAATATATATTATCAAAATAGATAAATCAATTTAACAAAAATGACACATAATATTTCCCATTATCTCAAACACCTAGATTTCATTCCCCCCAAATATTAGTAATCTAAAATTGGTTCATCACTTTAGACGATTTTAATGCAAGTGAAATCTACCTTTCTATTATGGTGTGCAAAAAGCGACCGATTATAATACATCGTTGAACATAAAAAATGATATCTTAAAATGAACCTGAAATCATTTTTGAGTGTATAAAAATCAATAAATAATTATATAACATATATATATATATATAATTAGAGTGATTATTCATTCATTGGACTTCCACTAATTCCAAACATACATGCATCATCAAATTATTGTGGTAGGTGATATAATCTATATGAGGAATACTACATACATCATAAAAATAATTAATTATCTGATGTATTATCATATATCGTTGATATAAATTAAATAATAATAATAAGGTACTATGATATTTGATCCCTTTTTAATGAACATTGGTGATGGCGGTAATCAACTCTCATTACAAACCTATGCATTCATGTGGATTAAAATATATATCCAAATCAAGATAAATTCATAGCACATAAAACTTATATGTAATGGTAGCTAAATTTGGGAAACATTATGTAATTATCTATTCCCCCTAAAAGTTTTATTTGGAAATTATATAAAGTCATTTAAAATCTATCATTCCCCACATATAGGGATCATATATCCATTATTTGATAAAACACCACTGATTCTAAACCTAATCGCAAACATTTAAAAAATAGGATCAATATTGGAATATTGAAATTATTATAGGTACATGTAAAACATGGTAATGTTCTCATATGTGGTTGACCACTCAGTGGAAATATTACATATAAAACCTAGTCCTCACTGTCTAGGTGATTAATCATTTTCATTTCAATTATGTTATTAGATAACTCAATTCAATCATAAATAGTGATCATTTAACAGCTTCCGGGATGACATAAAATAAAGACAACATCCAAGAAAAAATGTAAAAATTATCATCGTTTATAGAAATTATATAATTATATATCCAGGCAGGGTCCCCAATTTTTATATTGAAGGTCCCCTCTTAAATCATTCCCAAATTAAATCATAATACGATTTTTAAGTAGTGTAACATTCACAAATTTATTCTTAGGGAAAAAACTTGAATTATACATTTATTCCAATAATAATAGGATAATTGAAATTATTACACCAAACTCCCATAAAACCCAAATATAATACATTTAATATGTCACCATATAACTATTTAATAGTGATATAGATTAATTTCCTTAGGAATTCATGACCACGATCTCTAATGGTTTCCATATTATTAGATATTGGTCAACTAAAATCCAAATACAATCATGTAACATTTTAAATAGTTATTTTGAGTCTGATATGTATTATGGATAGTTAATGAACATATATTAAACCACTCAAAGACATAGAATTAACAATATAGGATTAATTAAATGGATTAAAGTTGATTTCAACTAAGAGAAAAGATTAAATGTTTAAATATGTATGAAATAGAATGTATGGGGAACATAAGGGTAATATGAAATTTATATAGGATTAAAACATACAATTTAATGGGGTTCCATAGGGAAATTCAAAATTGTCATTAATATATTATTTTTATATACAAATGTGTACAAGATGAAGTTTCATATAATACTAGGCCCCTTTCCATCCATCTATTATATACCCCCTAACCAACCAATGGTATTCCAAGGGTTGTTGTCCTCTAGAATAATCATTGGGTTCCCACATGTCTTATATTTGGTACTTGATTTATCATACTATTAAATTATTTTACTAGGTATCATTAAAACAACCCCTGGGTTTTTTCAATTATTTAAAAAATTATGATCTTATTAAAAAATAGATAAAAAACATTGATAAATTATATGAAAATAATATATATTTAACATAACAATACAGGTGAACCAATTTCACTAGATATTCATTAAATGATAAAAAATTCTTGAGATATTATAAAAACCATATGGTTTTGTCATGAGCAAAAAATTCATGGAACAAATAATGTGGTCAGTCATATTCCAAAAATATTATTCCAATATTCTATCAGAGAATATCCTCATGACTAGAAAACTAACTCAGAAAAAATATTTAATGGTAAAATAATATAATATATTATTTTTATTTAATTTAGTCAATAATTTCCCCATCTTGATAATATTTCTTTTTAATTAATAATTACGATATCCCCTTCCATATTATCATCAATATGTAAATATTCTGAATTATAATTTCTCAATCAGTTCCATCAAATTCAATAGAAATCATATTATGTAGTCATTCATATTTATGGATCCATCATGGTAGAAAAAATATACATGATTAATTAATCATTTATTTAAAAATTAATTCTCCAAGACATTATGAATTAATTATCTTCATCTCTTGGTGATAAGGTCGAATAATGGGATTCATCACAATTTTTTCATGGTATATTTTTTGAGAGGTTCCCACTATAGATTTTAGAACACTCAGAATGATAATCTATTATCTGTACTATCCATCAAATTCATTGATATGTATTATCGTGTTTAATAATCATAGTGTTAATAATTATTAATTGGGAAGAGGAACCAGATTAATTTATTTTTCAAAATAAATCACATGTCACGGTATAATAATAATATGTTAATTATATTCCATCTAGTGTGTTAACTCCAAAAAAATGAAATTTCATATATTTGATAAATAAAATAATATTTATTTAAATGATATTATATAAGTAATTTATTTTGCATCAGGGCATTAAAATTTATATTCAATGATTTGTGGAATTTACTTGGCAATATCTAACTAATATACTTATAATATTAAATAACTAATTTAACAAAAAAATCAATAAATGGAAAATATATATTAATTATTTAATAATATTAAATATATTAATACATAAATAACATGTGATTGAATTTAAGTGACAAAATGATGTAAAATAATTATTTTAAAATATGTAGATAATAATATTTAACATAAATAGTTATTTAAAATTAAAAATTTATATGATATTGGATACAATTACTGTGGGAATCTGTAGGCCTCATCTTTATTGGAATTAGGCAATTCAGGCTACTATACAAGATTATTGTCTACATACATTTGAATCGTAAGATAAAAAAATAATGTAATATTTCAATGATAAGAACCACATTGAGATGGTTACATTGGAATTCAATTTTTGAAGTCTTAATATCACATCAATTAGGTATAATACTGGGGTAATAAATATATATGTTTGATAAAAATTCATTTATTATAAATATTTAACTAAGTGATAAGCCACCATGACTATGAACTTAATGAGGTAGTTCTGTTAAAATTAATGATTCATAGGTATTTACATCCATTTACAAGGAATTGAAAAAAATAAATTATTTTATTATTAAATTAATATCATATCCCTATTAATGTAACCTAATCATCTTAGAACTTTTTGAGAATATATTATCAAAATTAAAATTAAAATATCAATTTACATGAATAATTTGATAAATTAATAATAATATAAATTTTATGGCCCAAAATAAATATCTTAAAAAATTTAAATATCTAATGATAAATATAACATGAAGATATCATATTGGTGGGTCTATAATCTTAACCACCCATCAGGGTGATTTATAAATGAGAAATATTGAGAGAGGAATCATTTTTTCTTAATTACATCAAACATGGGATAATTGAAACATAATAAATGTCCTATTAGATATATGTAATATATTTCATAGAAAATATAGTGATGAATACTTTTCATGGATGCTATAGGTTCTTATAACTGATAAAAACTTTTTTAACCTTCCACTATGAAAAATATTTCATGGATATTTTCAAAATAATTCTATGAAAAAAATACACATCATATTGTAAGATAATAATTAATATTAATATTCTCGTCATCAAATTTTGATAGAAAACATTTACCAAATGATATAATGATTAATAGTTTAAATATGGGTGTATCATAATATAGAAAATAGAAGATATATTGAGGATAATGATTTTATTGAGGGATTTTATATATCTTGTTCATAAATATTAATTATTTTATCTTTCACAAACAAGTTTATATTATTTTTAAATTATATTTTTAATTGATTTTGTATTGAAAATTAATTTACATATAAGAAATTTTTTTATTTCATCTTACATTTTTTTTAATATGTAAAATTCATTTAATTGTATCTTGGAATCATATAAAACCTTTATCACCAAAATAAATAAATATCTATGCACAGAAAAAATTTAAAACAAATTATGATAATGGATTTTCTTATATATTTTATTGAGTTGAATATGATCATAAGCTTCACCATTATGAAATATGTCACCATTTCCATAAATTCCTTGAGTTATATAATTCCTCTATTAACATGTTTCTATTTTTTATTAGCTTCACCTTTGATTGGTTATTAATTGTCTTCAACTGCTGGGAGATCCATTCATTTAATATTTTTAATCACGTTGATTTGACCTGAACAATGGGTGTATGATAAAATAAATAAATCAATATCATTTACTAATTTTTATAATAATTATGTTAGGGTGATCAAAATAAATAATATAAAATTTATAAAAAAAATATATCACAAAATTATATATAATTAATAATTGGAAAATATTGATACATGACACATGTGATGGACATTCATAATCAGAATCATGAATTAAATTAAAACAAATTAATTAAGATTATCCAGAATTAATATCAATTTATTTATTATTAAGGTAAAATATGTGAATTAATAAATTATTATATAACTAGTTTAATAATTATTCATTTTTAATTCTTTTATCATAACATTCCATGAGATTACTAGAATCATTAATTTGAAATAACTTTTTTAAAATTATTTTTTAGATGGAATGTAAAAAAAATCACAGGGTGTCTACCCATATCTTCATATAGTGAATTTATTAGAGAATTTATTATATATGTTATAAACTTGAATAACAAAATTTGGTTCTCTTATATATATACAGGAACCCATATTTTTGTTTTCACTAGTAACATGTCGTATTTCATCACTCAACATTGTGTGTGACTAATATTGTGTATCATAGTTATATTTTAAGGTGTACATCCATAGTATATAGTGCCACATGGCATGTAACATCATACACATTGTGTTGTTTTATGTATTTGACGGAGAAAACTCTATCACACAACACATATAATATATATATATATATATTTCATTTATTTTTTTTAATTATTTAGATTTAACTTTTATGTTAACCCATATTACAATTAATATATACTTTATATCTATTGGGTTTTAAAAATTATTTCAAGGAATATTGAACTAATTACACATCATGTAATATTGTTTTATCCTACTCAGACTACTTGCATAGTGATTGGACTTTACTTCGACATGAGATAGAATATTATACATGGTTTGAAAACTAGATGAACAACATGTAATTACATCTTTATCATGTTTCTATGATAGATGATTTCATGTAGTCTGTGTATTAATTACATGCCAAATATATGTTCCACCTAAAATCTAGTGTTACTGCTGGTAAAAGTCATATTAGAATATATGTAATTTAAATCCTATTCATATCATACAATTCTATATTTTTGCATTCTATATGGATCTAGATACATATTATGTTATTAAACAAGCCACACAATGAGTCCTAGATGTATTTTCATGATTATTATACTTAACACATAAGTGAATAAATATAGGTACACAATGTGTAATTTGAATATACACGTTATGTAACTATGTAACTAGTTATGAATCCTTGAACTCTATATATGATATATTCAAGTGTATTTAATTTTTTATCAGAATGTTATTAGTCATATAAATGTGAATAATCATGTTATCTCGAATTTGAGATTAGATAATGAAAACCTGAAATTAATATAAACAGTAAAATGTTAAAAACTATCAATAGAAAATAAATAATTTTATATAAATATGTCAAATTTTATATATCATTAAATGGTTCTAGGGAAAAATAGTATTGGTGAGGCATGCTCCATAAAAAATCAATCTATTTCTGTGGATAACATCATTGTGATTAGAAAACATCAACCCAATAATATTTATACAGTGTATATATTCACATTTAAATTATATATAAATTATACAATAATTAAATCATAATGATATTTATTTCATTTATGTTGATTAATTTGGTAGTGAAAAAAATAAAAATTCTATTACGTTGAGGAATCAAAAACACAATTCCATATTTTTATCTATGTGTCACCCCCAAATCATACCCCATCATTCTTGTTAATCGAGTTTCTCAGATAGAAGAACAAAATGTCTTTCATCATTCATTAATGACCTCAAAAATAATTGTATTTGTCTTGAATAATTTGATCTGAGGTTCACTTGATCTATAGAGAGGGGATGATAGTTATATCATTATTTTTTGATAGAATTCATTACATGTTCTCAAAAGTGATTTGTAATTAATTTATTTAGAGAAATCATTGTGAAAATAATTCTAATAATCAACAAAAATATATTAATTTATATTATATAATTATCTTTCAAATTTGATAATTTGATATATTCCATTATCCTGTTGGTTATCCAAAATAAAAAAAGTGATTGAATATATATTAAATATTCAAAAAAATTAATTCATCTTGAATATATAGTGAGTGTATATATATGATATATGAAAATATAATAAGTCTTAAAACACATGTTGAGAATATTTATTATTTTAAAATTTTATTTTTTTATTTAACTTAAACTATAAATACAATGACTATGTTAACCTCCCTTCATGTCTTTCATTAAAAATTAGTGAGCCATACTAATGTCTAATATTATTGATAGTAAATAAAACATGACACCCGTAGAAAATGATGTTAATATATAATTTAAAATAAATCTTTAAAAATTCATAGATTGAAAAACTAATTGTAACATCCCAGGTAAATAAATAATAAATAATTTTCATATTAATTAATATTTACGAATTAAATATTAATTTTAATTAAAAGGGGTTTCTACATTCGATAGCGTACTTGATACGCAACGATAAGTTTCATTGAAATCTTATGTTGCACACTAGTAATATAATAATATAAATTTAAAAGGTAGTTAACATGTAGCTGTTGTACTGGCGGGAATGGATATAAATAACTAAAATATGATTATATATGTTTTTAAATGTTTTTACTTTTACCCAATAAAAGATAAAGGCTTAAAATACGGAAAGAATTAAATTTTAGGCATTTATACCCTAATTTTCACTAATGGTTCACTTATAACCTTTTGACGGCGAACCGTAATTAAATATAGTTTTGATCAATATTATAAATTCTATTGGACTAAATAGTACTCTTCTTTAGAATCAGGACATCAAAATTTACTTTGTGTAAATTTTTGGTATCTTTCCGATAAAGTTCATTTTTTTAATGAATATTGTAAATGTTGTACTTTAATTCAAAACCTCTTTTTGATCTAATTTATTTATATTATAAGATTATTATTTGAATTTGTTTTAGAGTGAAATTAGAAAATATTTTTACCATTAAATCCAATAGTGGTCGTTGGAATTAATTTCACTTTGAAATCAGACTTAAACTAGTGTCAATCTTTTGATACTTATTGTTTCACAAAAACACGCTATTTGTCATGACATCAGGAATTAATTATTAAATTAATTAATTTGACTTATATGTTTTGAATTTTGTAAAATGGACTTCATTTTTGAATTCAGAATATCAAATATAGCTTAGGGTGAATTTTTGGAATTTTTCTGAAAAACTTCAATTTTTGATGAATAGTGAAATCACTAAGTGGTACTTATAAACACTGATTTTCCATTTAAATGAAATTTTGCCACCTATGTGTATTGAATTTCAAAAATCTGGCATACATGGTTGTCAGTAAGAAGCAAAATGTGGTTCAATGAGATTAAAATAATTTTTTTGGTGAATAGTAACTTATTAAGTTTTTAATCGCGATCAGTGGTAATTAGTGTAGTTTAAGGTAAAAATAATGTTTTAATAATATGATATGACCTAGACACATGTCCTAACCTCATTGGATGTGTCATGGCCGGCCAAGAAAAGCCATGGGTCAACATGGGGACCCCATGGAGCCACTTTGGGTGGATAATGACATAAATACCTTTTATTTAATGTTAATGTAAAAAGTGGCACAACATGATATGTTTTACTAAAACAATTTTTAAATGGGGTTATTCAAGTCAGATTTTTGATTATGAATAGTAATTGGAAATATAAAACTATTTCCTACATCATAGTATTTTTTTTTAATTTTTAGACATTAAATAAATTAAATTATTTATGACATAATAATGATGCAGCGATGACATCATTATTTGACGATTTAAATAAAATGGAAAGATAATGTAATATCTAAGACCTAAACATGTCCAAAACTTATTGGATGGGTGGATTTCGAACCCTTATCACCTTATCCACGAATTATATCAGTGTGGGACCTTTTAAAACCAAAACACATTTTCAAATAATGTAATATTTCTTTACATTCCAAAAGTGCCCCTCCTCTCCTCTTATAAAAGGCCCCCACCTCTACCACCTTACCCACACTCCCAAAGCCTTTGGATCGGCCAATCCCTGCCCATTTTGTCTGTACACTACTTTATATTACTCCTTGAAGCCTCACTTTGGGCAGAAGTTTTCCCAAGGAAGCCTTTGAGCTCAAACCAAAGGGAGTTACCCGATTTTGAGGTAATGTCTTCACTTGAGTCCTTTTGTATTATTTTGCTTCTCCAACCCCCTAAACTCTCTTTATTTATTTCTTTTGTAACAACTCAAGTATCTTCAATATACTAGGATGTTGTAATAATAATTATTCGAGCTACACTTACACACACATTCATCTAATGGTTAAATAACATACTGTTTCCGTGGATGGTGAATTTATGCCTCCCGAAACGATGATTATTCAACATTCCTTTAACACCTTCAAAGGTGGCCATTAAGATGTCACTATATTTATATATGATATATAATATGTTTATGTTTTCTTTAAGCTTCTGTATTTTTCATTTTGGGCATACCTTTATGGTTTCCATTATGGGTAAACAGGATATCTTCATTTAAGGAAGTGCGGACTACCGCCCCCTCAAAGTGATGTGATTCGTTAATGCCATATGTGGGATGTGTAAAGGATGGATTTAAAGTTATTATATATGAAGTTATACTGGAATTATAATATACCTCTATATCATTATTATTTATTTCCATTAAAGTATGAGATAGAAATGAAAGTAACGTTCATGCATACGTACGGCTTACCGTCTCCATGAACGGTGCATTTCATTTCTTATCCCCAAATGTAATGTACTATTAAAAGTACATGTATATAATGGATATATATAATGAATGGTATATCTAAGTGATGAATATAATTCTGGAATTAAAATATACATACCTCTCATTTATTTTTAATTCCATTAATATGACAAAGTAATGAAAGTAGCGTTCATGCGTACGTACGGCTTACCGTCTCCATGAACGGTGCATTTCATTTCTTACCTCTAAATGATTATGTAATATTATAAATACATTTATATGCTGGATATATATATGATATATATGATATCCAAATCAGGAATGTCATTCTGGATATAAAGAACCTTTGACCACATGAACAACATGTAATTGTAAGAAGTCCACTTTCGACTTAAGAACCAAATATCGACAAAACAAACATTATTAACATAAATGGTTACATAAAGTTTATAACATGGAAATAAGTGATATAAAAGTAATAATGAACTTTAAAAAGGATCTTAATCAAGTATAAATTAACTCAAGTTTATTATTCAGGACGTTAAAGAACGATCGAGTCAAGTCGGACCCAAGGTAAGGGACTTCGTCTCAATATCCTTTCATTGAGGCATATTTCATTTTATACACAACTTTATTTTATATGGTGTATAAACTCCTTTGACTTTTACTTTTATACACAAGGAATCTTTTTCTACGAAGCGTTTTACTAAACGATAAAAAGGAATGTTTTTTTAACGTACGCGGTGACAACGACCTTTTCCGCCGCCGCGAGTATTATTAGGTCTTTGGCTTCCTCAACTAGCCATATTGTTTTTAAAATATAATAAATACCATATACTCTTTTATGTATTTTGGTATTGAAAATGGTTTTGATAAATGATTCTATTATGATATATTGTGATGTGGAAATGTTATCATTCCTTTATATTGGTTTTATGTTTTATGATTTTATATTGGTACTTGGGCATTTTAACGGGTGGTTACATTATAAACCATATGACGGGTGGTGCCGTGAATACCAGGACAGGTGGTTATGTTATAACCTCCAATGCATTGGGTATGGAAGTCGGCCGTATGGCTATTCCATTAAGTATGTATGGAAATTGTCTGTATGGCTATTCCATTAAGTGATATGTGTGGAAGTCGACCATGTGGTTATTCCACTTAAGTATGTTTATGTCCCAAGTTACCTTTATATATGTTATGTGTTCTTTATATGGGTTTTATGGTAATCCTTTGGTTACAAAAAAGTAAGTAATGATACTTTATTCAGTGAAGAGTTTTTACTACTTCATGATGGTGGAGGTATTACTTTGTTAGAGTATACATGGTTTACTTGATGTTTGAAAAAGTAACAATTTTCATTCATTGTGTATCCCTTACTGAACTTTTTATGCTCACCCCAAGTTTTTTTCGAAATGTTTTTCACAGGTCTTAAAGTGGAATAAGGTCAAGGATGGGATCAAGGGAATGTCATGCTATATAAGACATGGAACTAGACATGTTTCTTTTTAAGAGTTTTTTTTATTATGGAAACATAGTAGAAGTGTCTACTTTGTAATCTTTTGAGATGTAATAGTTATGTTCTAATTCTCTAAAACTCTAAACCTAAAAAGATCCTCAATGTGAATTATTCATTTAATTCAATATTAAGTAAGGTTTAAGGCTGGGGCCTTATAGTTGGTATCAATGGTCGGTTTAGACAACTTTAGGAGTTAGAAAATTGTTAAATTATAAGATAATTTATGATATGATTGAAATGGTATAGCATTTACAGATTACCATGTTGCTTCGCCTAAGATATTTCTATGTTAAGAATGGTTTTTTGTAGAGGAAACAGAAAAAGTTTTTTTGGGAAGGAATACTTAGAGAAATAAACTTCCAAATCAGCATACTGAGATGGTCAGAATCAGAATTGAGCAGTTTACTGTAGTGATGGATCAGTTGAATCAGGTGATAAATTGTGGTTGTGTTTATTGATGTTATTTTGGTGTTTTATAAAAGTAAATAGGAGCATGAAATTCATTTAAGAGTTATCTTTAAAACCTTAAAAGAAAAGAAACTATATGGAGAATTCAGAAAGTGTGAGTTTTGGTTACAAAAAATTTCTTTCCTGGGTCACATTATTTGAAAAGATGGCATAACTGTTGATCCTACTAAAACAAAAGTTGTTGAAGAATGGCCAAGACCCACAAATGTAACTGAGATTCGTAGCTTCCTTGGTTTGGCAGGCTATTACCAAAGGTTTGTTAGAAATTTTTCACAGTTATCTAGTCCAATGACTAAGCTAACTCGGAAGGGTGTTAAGTTTATCTGGACAAAAGAATGTGATGATGGTTTTCAGGAGTTGAAAAGAAGATTGGTGAATGCTCCAGTTTTGGCACTTCCTTCTAGGAATGGTGAGTTTGTTATGTACAATGATGCTTCCTTGAAAGGACTTGGTTGTGTCTTAATTCATAATGATCAGGTAATTGCTTATTCTTCACGACAGTTGAAAACTCATGAGGTAAATTACCCTACACATGATTTGGAATTACCTGCTGTTGTTTTTGCTTTAAAAATTTGGAGGCATCATCTGTATGGAGTAAAGTGTGAAATATATACTGATCACAAAAGTTTAAAGTATATATTCACTCAGAAATAATTGAACATGAGACAGAGGAGATGGCTGGAATTAATCAAGGATTATGATTGTACAATACACTACCATCCAGGAAAAGCAAATAAAGTTGCTGATGCTTTGAGTCGAAAAAGTAATGCTTAATTAACCATGCTACGTTTGGAACGAGATCCTTTGGTTTTTGATTTAATGAACTTTGGCATAGAAGTTGTTGGTGCATGAATTCCTTCTGTTTTGTTCCAGGTATCAGTGAAATCTTCTCTATCAGACAGAATCAAACAAGCAAAGAAGCAAGACTGCGAGTTGCAGAAAAAGGTAGAGCTGGTTCAGAAAGGTAAGTTGCCTGAATTCAACATTGATAATGATTGTTTTTTCAGGTTTGTGAAGAGATTATGTGTGCCTTGTTATTAACAGTTGAAGACTGAGTTGTTATGTGAGGCTTATAGTTCTCTGTTTTCAGTTCATCCTGGCAGTACTAAGATGTACAGAGATCTGCGGGAGTATTACTGGTGGGATGGAATGAAAAGAGATATTGCTGATTTTACTGTGAAGTGTTTGACTTGTCAGCAGGTTAAAGCAGAGCAAAGGTTACCTAAAGGGATGCTTCAGCCTTTACTAGTGCCAGAGTGGAAATGGGAAAACATATCCATGGACTTTGTTGCAGGATTACCGAGGACATCTCGAGGTAATAATGCAATCTGGGTTATTGTTGATCGCTTGACCAAATCTGCTCATTTCCTTGTTATACGAGATATTTTCTCTCTAGATCAACTTTCCCGTTTGTCTCATAAAGAGATAGTCAGGTTACATGGAGTTCCTCTCTTCATTGTAACTGACCGTGATCCCAGGTTCACTTCTAACTTTTGGAAAGGCCTTCAGAAGTCGTTGGGTACTGAATTAAATTTTAGTACATCTTTTCATCCTCAATCAGATGGGAAGTCAGAACGAACAATTCAGACCTTGGAGGATATGTTACGAGCTTGTCCGATGGATTATCAGGGAAGTTGGGACCAACATCTTTCTTTGGTTGAATTTTCATATAATAACAGTTTTCATTCTAGTATACAGATGGCACCATTTCAGTCATTATATGGGAAGTGGTGTCGAACACCAGCTTTCTAGGATGAAGTGGGTGAAAGGAAGTTGATGGGACCAGAATTGGTAGAAGAGATGGCAGAAAAGGTTCAGTTGATTCAGAAACACATGAGAACAGCTCAGAGTAGGTAGAAGAGTTATGCGGATAACCGGAGGAAGGATCTATCTTTCGAGGTAGGTGATCATGTTTTTCTCAAGGTTTCTCCATGGAAAAGTGTGATGAGATTTGGTAAGAAAGGAAAGCTGAGTCCAAGGTTCATTGGACCATATGAAATTCTAGGGAAAGTTGGATCAGTTGCTTACTGAGTGGCTTTACCTCCAAGTTTATCTCAGATACACAATGTTTTTCATGTTTCAATGTTGAGGAAGTATATGTCAGATCCATCTCATGTTTTGAGTCCAGAGGTAGTTCAGCTAGAATAGAACTTATCTTATGAATAAAAACCAGTCCAGATTCTTGACCACAGGGAGCAGGTGTTACGGAATAAGGTGATTCATCAGGTAAAGGTTTTGTGCAAAAACCATGTGATTGAAGAGGCAACGTGGGAATCTGAAAATTCTATGAGGGATAAATACCCCCACTTATTTTGATAAGTGAATAAAATTGCGAGGACGCAATTCCCAAAAGGGGGGAAGGATGTAACATCTCAGGAAAATAAATAATAAAGAATTTTCATATTAATTAATATTTACGAATTAAATATTAATTTTAATTAAAAGGGGTTTCTACATTCGATAGCGTACTCGATACGCAACGATGAGTTTCTTTGAAATCTTACGTTGCACACTAGTAATATAATAATATTATTTTAAATGGTAGTTAACATGTAGTCGTTGTACTGGCGGGAATGGATAGAAATAACTAAAATATGATTATATATGTTTTTAAATGTTTTTACTTTTACCCAATAAAATATAAAGGCTTAAAATACGGAAATAATTCAATTTTAGGCATTTATATCCTAATTTTCACTAAGGGTTCACTTATCACCTTTTGACGGCGAACTGTCATTAAATATAGATTTGAGCAATCTTATAAATTCTATTGGACCAAATATAACTCTTCTTTAGAATCGGGACATCAAAATTTACTTTGTGTAAATTTTTGGTATCTTTCCGATAAAGTTCATTTTTTTAATGAATATTGTAGATGTTGTATTTTAATTCAAAACCTCTTTTTGATCTAATTTATTTATATGATTAGATTATTATTTTAATTGGTTTTAGAGTGAAATTAGAAAATATTTTTACCATTAAATCCAATAGTGGTCGTTGGAAATTAATTTCACTTTGAAATCTGACTTAAACTAGTGTCAATCTTTTGATACTTATTGTTTCACAAAAACACGCTATTTGTCATGACATCGAGAAATTAATTATTAAATTAATTAATTTGACTTATATGTTTTGAATTTTGTAAAATGGACTTCATTTTTGAATTCGGAATATCAAATATTGCTCAGGGTGAATTTTTGGAATTTTTCTGAAAAACATCAATTTTTGATGAATAGTGAAATCACTAAGTGGTACTTATAAAAACTGAATTTCCATTTAAATGAAATTTTTCCACCTTTGTGTATTGAATTTCAAAAATCCAACATACATGGTTGTCACTAAGAAGTAAAATGTGGTTCAATGAGATTAAAATAATTTTTTGGTGAATAGTAACTTATTAAGTTTTTAATCGCGATTAGTGGTAATTAGTGTAGTTTAAGGTAAAAATAATGTTTTAATAATATGAGATGACCTAGACACATGTCATACCCTCATTGGATGTGTCATGGCCGACCAAGAAAATCCATGGGTCATCTTGGGGACCCCATGGAGAATCTTTGGTTGGAAAATGACATAAATACCTTTTATTTAATGTTAATGTAAAAAATGGCACAACATGATATGTTTTACTAAAACAATTTTTAAATGGGGTTATGCAAGTCAGATTTTTGATTATAAATAGTAATTGGAAAGATAAAAAGCTTTCCTACATCATAGTAGTTTTTTAATAATTTTTAGACATTAAATAAATTAAATTATTTATGACATAATAATGATGCAGCGATGACATCATTATTTGACGATTTAAATAAAATGGAAAGATAATGTAATATCTAAGACCTACACATGTCCAAAACTTATTGGATGGGTGAATTTATAACCCTTAACACCTTATCCACGAGTAATATCAATGTGGGACCTTTTAAAACCGAAACACATTTTCAAATAAAGTAATATTTCTTTACTTTCCAAAAGTGCCCCTCCTCTCCTCTTATAAAAGGCCACCACCTCTACCACCTTACCCACACTCCCAAAGCCTTTGGATCGGCCAAACCCTGCCCATTTTGTCTCTACACTTCCTTTTCTTACTCCTTGAAGCCTCACATTGGGAAGAAGTATTCCCAAGGAAGTTTTTGAGCTCAAACCAAACGGAGTTACCCGATTTTGAGGTAATGTCTTCACTTGAGTCTTTCTGTATTATTTTGCTTCTCCAACCCACTAAACTATTTTTATTTATTTCTTTTGTAACAAATCCAGTATCTTCAATATATTAGGATGTTTTTATAATAAGGATTAAAGCTACACTTACACACACCTTCATCTAATGGTTAAATAACATACTGTTTCCGTGGATGGTGAATTTATGCCTCCTGAAACGATGATTGTTCAACATTCCTTTAACACCTTCAAAGTTGGCCATTAAGATGTCACTATATTTATATATGATATATAATATGTTTATGTTTTCTTTATGCTTCTGTATTTTTTATTTTGGGCATACCTTTATGGTTTCCATTATGGGTAAACACGATATCTTCATTTAAGGAAGTGCGGACTACCGCCCCCTCAAAGTGATGTGATTCGTTAATGCCATATGTGGGATGTGTAAAGGATGGATTTAAAGTTATTATATATGACTTTATAATGGAATTATAATATACCTCTATATCATTATTATTTCTTTCCATTAACGTATGAGATAGAAATGAAAGTAGCGTTCATGCGTACGTACGGCTTACCGTCTCCATGAACGGTGCATTTCATTTCTTATCCCCAAATGTAATGTACTATTAAAAGTACATGTATATAATGGATATATATAATAAATGGTATATCTAAAAAATGAATATAATTCTGGAATTAAAATATACATACCTCACATTTAGTTTTAATTCCATTAATGTGACAATGAAATGAAAGTAGCGTTCATGCGTACGTACGGCTTACCGTCTCCATGAACGGTGCATTTCATTTCTTACCTCTAAATGATTATGTAATATTATAAATACATTTATATTCTGGATATATATTATATATATGATATCCAAATCAGGAATGTTATTCTGGATATAAAGAACCTTTGACCACACGAACAACATGTAATTGTAAGAAGTCCACTTTCGACTTAAGAACCAAATATCTACAAAACAAACATTATTAACATAAATGGTTACATAATGTTTATAACATGGCAATAAGTGATATAAAAGGAATAATGAACTTTAAAAAGGTTCTTAATCAAGTAGAAATTAACTCATGTTTATTATTCAGGATGTTAAAGAACGATCGAGTCAAGTCGGACCCAAGGTAAGGGACTCCGTCTCAATCTCCTTTCATTGAGGCATATTTCGTTTTATACACAACATTATTTTATACGGTGTATAAACTCCTTTGACTTTTACTTGTATACAAAAGGAATCTTTTTCTACGAAGAACTTTACTAAACGACAAAAAGAAATTTTTTTAACGTATGCGGTGACAGTGACCTTTTCCGCCGCCGTGAGTATTATTTCGTCTTTGGCTTCCTCAACAAGCCGTAATGTTTTTAAAATAAAATAAATACCATATACTCTTGTATGTATTTTAGTATTGAAAATGGTTTTGATAAAGGATTCTATTATGATATATTGTGATGTGGAAATGTTATCATTCCTTTATAATGGTTTTATGTTTTATGATTTTATATTGGTACATGGACATTTTAACAGGTGGTTACGTTATAAACCATATGATGGGTGGTGCCGTGAGTACCAGGACGGGTGGTTACGTTATAACCTCCAATGCATTGGGTATGGAAGTCGGCCGTATGGCTATTCCATTAAGAATGTATGGAAATTGGCAGTATGGCTATTCCATTAAGTGATATGTGTGGAAGTCGACTGTGTGGTTATTCCACTTAAGTATGTTTATGTCCCAAGTTACCTTTATATATGCTATGTGTTATTTATATGGGTTTTATGGTAATCCTTTGGTTACAAAAAGGTACGTAATGATACATTATTTAGTGAAAAGTTTTTACTACTTCATGATGGTGAAGGTATTAATTTGTTAGAGTATAAATGGTTTACTTGATGTTTGAAAAAGTAACAGTTTTCATTCTTTGTGTATCCCTTACTAAGCATTGTATGCTCAACCCATGTTTTTTTCGAAATGTTTTTCACAGGACATAAAGTGGAATAAGTTCAAGGATTGGATCAAGGGAATGTCATGCTATATAAGACATGGAACTAGACATGTTTCTTTTTAAGAGTTTTTTTTATTATGGAAACTTAGTAGAAGTGTCTACTTTGTAATATTTTGAGTTGTAATAGTTATGTTCTAATTCTCTAAATCTCTAAACCTGAAAAGATCCTCAATGTGAATTATTAATTTAATTCAATATTAAGTAAGGTTTAAGGCTGGGGACTTATACTAATCCCTTTGTATTAATATATCATAATGTTGGTTTCAATGTAATTTCATAAATCTATATGCATGATTATATTTCATCGATCCTTAAATGAAATCATTAGAATTACACCGTTATTATGGTCATGATAAAATATTTCCATTTTAATCAATGGTTTGGGAGAATCAATTTCTATTAACTCTATACTGACATGTCATTCCCTATATAATTATATTACCATCATGTCACTTTTGATTCAACCAACTTATGTAACCATATGAAGAGCATATATTATCAATGTTTTTCCAATACATCATAGAATGTGTTTGATTATAAAAAATTAGAATATTATATTGATTATGCACCATTACACACTAATGCAGTTTATAATATGAAATAACATATATAACACTTGGAATTACAACTCCATGACTAACATCAAAACCATCCATTTTTGGGATTCCTAAGTGATAATTTTCTTGAGTCAAATATAAATTCTCCATTAATAATAAAACATGGATATTAAAAAGAACCTAATTATCCTTTTACATATAGTTTGTGTAATATCAAAATTATAACAACAAGGCTTCATCATAAAAGAGATTCCAATAATCATAGGTGACATCTACCAGACTACCTAGGCTGTCAATAAATGTTCAGCAAATTACCATATCTGGGGGGGATTATATACCATTTAATAAAATATATACAATAAAAAACCCTACATTGAATTATATAAACATGAAAAATGATATAAAATCATCTAAAATCCCAATTATGTTAAATTAATATATTCACATTCACTTTTTTTAGTTAATAATTTATCTATATAATCCAAAAACATAAGTAAATCGGGGGTGCTGATGTCACACCACATTAACTGCATTATATGAAAACCCCCAAACTCCAACTCCCATAAGATATAACTAAATCCTCATGATTCTAAACTGGAAATATAAAACCTTTACCCTACCTATATCATGTTATAAAATGTCCAAATATTCACCATAGAGCCTATATAGGGGATGGGTATACAACCCAACAGAAATTCCAATGAATTACCCAACACATCACAAATATTATAAAATGATAACTCAAAAAATTAAATATATAAAAATAAGAGAGGATAGTAATGATTTTTGATAATATACAATTTGTATGAAAAGAGGATAACTCAATGAAAAAATGTTTTTGTTAGAAGGAAAACCAAAACACACATGTATGTTTGCAACCAATTTATTTCCATCATCCAAATCTACTAAATATTTCATACTAATTAGCAATTTTTAAACATTCAGATCCATGTCATGGCCTGGTAGTGAAATCTAATTTTCTATAATTCCAAAAAAATTAGAAATTTAATAAAAAATCAAGATCCAAAATTCATGAAGAATAAATGAACCCATTTCTAGTAAATGCCGACATAGACAAAATGTATTTGGAAATAAAAAATATCAATATTTAATATATAAAATAAATTTTATTCAAAACCACCATCAGTTATTTTTCAATTCATTAATTAGGTTATTGTTTCAAAAAAATAAAAGTCTAAAAATTCAAATTTTAAGAGATTTTGTTATCAAAATTACTTATTATAATTTTGGAAGGACTATAATGGGATATAACATAACTAAATCTAATGGGGTTTTCAAATGAATCATTACTCAAACTCAATTATCTACTCACTCCTCACCTTCCATATAATATATATTCATAAAACCATATCAAAAAAATTATAAAAATTTATATATTTCATAGACTAGGGATCCTTCTATGAAAAAGCATCAAGAGAAAGATGAAGAGATAAAATTTTAATTCTTACCAACTGTTCCCTCAGTCAAAAAGTTATTGACTCATTAGAATCATTATACCTATTGATTAGATATATTTATATTACCAATTTAAATAGGCTAGTACAATACCCCTCTCTATAAGACTAACAGAAACTATTTCTAGGGAAAGACATTTCAAAAATATAATATATTATTCAAATTATTAATACACACAGTTTGGAAATGTAGTTGGAAAGACATTGTGCCAACCATGCATGAGATACTATATGAATACCATGTATTCATGTTTTTTCCATACTATTATGAAAAATGTACACCACCAATGTATATAATCATATCCAATAATTAACAAGGTATCATGGTTACCACAAGGATTTACAAAAACATTATTCCAATAATGCACCTTCCCCTATGTCCCCATTAACTCTATACAGTTACCATGGTAAACCACATCATTTTACATAACCATTCATCAACATTCAATACTATAATAAGAATCAATATTCAATTTATATTTACAAAATAATTAAAAATTTTACTGAATCCCCTTCATTCCATAAAAATATAATATTATTTAGTGACATGTATTAAACAAGGGGAATCACATTCTTCTCAACATTGGGATTTTAATCTTTTAAAATATGTAAGTATTTTGTGTTATATAAGAGATCTATCCATTAATGTATCATATAATTCTAATATTTTTAATTCACTTTCAATATCTTACCAAATATCCATAATACTAATTCTAAAGTCAGAAATCGACAATGATTATCTTTTTTCATTCTATGATGAATACAATATTGTGTGAGAAATATCTTCTTCTAAATAATAAACTAATCATGTAACAAATAAATATCATGGGTAGGTACAGAATAAAATATAACAAATTTAAAAATATAATATAAATTATGAATTTTGGAGAACAATGGATGTAAATCTACCTGATTGAAAAAGTAAATATTTCATTTAAAAATCATTTATGGTCTAATGTATTGAGTAATTAACTTCCCTTTAATAGCCAAATATTGATGATCCATTATTGTTAACAACTTCATTTATAAAAGACTAGAATTTTTAAATGATATATGCCGATGAATATTTTTTTGAAGATATCTAATAATTTGGTCTATTTTTTCCAATTTTGGACAATTTTTATCTTTTTACAAGTCTCATGATTGAGGCAATGAATAATCGTATTATTTCTATAATATTTACCAATAAATTGGGATAAATATATTATTCAAAATATAGACTCTCATATATATCCTATAAATCATTCTTTGATAACAATTTTAATAAGAAAAATCCAACAACTTAAAATAGTCACCCCATGAATCATTAATGTTTATCACATAAGATATAGACAAATCCAATGTGGTCTAAATTGTGTGACCTGACATTACATATTTATATGATGTTGTTTCGTACTCAGGGTCCGCAACGGATAATTTTCTTAATGTAGGTGTCACCAAAACCATGATATTAATATTGAATTTGGTTAGTGTTAATCGATTAAGTTATCTAAAAGAATCCCACCACTTCAAAAGGATAGATATTATCAATATTATCTACTATATTTTCCTCTTTAATTTGAATGATGTTTATAAATATTTATATTTATTACAAAATCACAAAAAATATTTAATAATTTCAATTTCCATTTGATATTATTGGAAAAAGTATTTGGATATTTGTCCACATTTCTATACAATTGTGGAAATTGATAGTAACATAAAGGCTGAATAACAATATTCATCATAAACCTATAGATAGATGTGATATATCATAACACTGATAGATGCATTCCCCTTAACACATGACCACCATTAATTATATTTCATTTCATTATACATTTCCATAATACATTGGTGGATAGTATTTTTATAATGGTGACAAATAGAAATATCTTGATTGAGGAATGATAAAGTAACTACAATCTTGTCTCAAAAGGGAATCTCTATATTTTAATCTTTATTTCAATAAACAATGTTATCTACAAAATTTTCTTATATCAACCTTATAAGAAAATTAATTTCTAAATATTGGGGATCATTTACATTCTCTACCAAGTCAGAAGCAAGAGTGAATAGAATGAAAACTGAAGAATGATTCCGCTCGGTACATTCCATGAGCATATTAAAAATTACTGTCATTAACAACCAATTGTGTTTCAATTCTCTATTCAATTGGATTTATTATATAAGACATTATAAATCGTCATATATGAATCATTTCTTGGGGGGTATATACAATGCCAATTTTTAAAAAAAATATTATTATACATTGAGAAATGATGTCTCATGTTCATACACCGCGTTGAAGAATAAGGTTCATGATTTTTTTATAACACCATATGATATGAAAAGTAAAGAAATGATCAATAACATATATAACACAGAAAGGGAAATTATAAATAATTTTTTTAATATTATATTTATAAACTAAGCATAGAATTGTAATGTATTTATAATATTAAATAATGTATGATATATATATATTTATTATATACAATTTTATTAATTTCATAAAAAATATTCACTAAATTTTTTTAATGTCGTTTTATTCTTCAATATTATTGTTCTCTAGTAGTGGTAGTTTCAATTTTTCATAGAGTAAAATATTATTAATTTATGGAAAATGAATTAAATTTATATCATAATTAAATATATCATTTCCCAATTCAACATTTAAAATAATTACATATTGTTAAATTTTTATATTTTTTTAAAAAATTTATTTATTCATTGAATAGTGAAAATAAAAAAATTTATTAGTAACATTGATATCATATCAATGTAATTAAAATTTATTTTCAATATTGAATTAGTTTAAAATTTTAATTAGATTATCATTCCTTAACATAATCTAATTTCCCTCATTGGATTAATTTTTATAATAAATTTTTTAATATAAATAATTTTACTCTTAATTGGAATTTTTCTAAATAACTATTTAACATCTTGTTTTTTAATTATAAATTTATATCACCCTCTTATAAAAAAATAAACCCAAAAAATTTAATAAATTTTTTAATCATGTTTTCTATATATGGTAAACATGTATCATTTATTTTAGTTCAATATGTATAGTAACCATACTAATTAATTTTCATATAGGTAAGTGTAAATAAGGTAATTAATTTTAAAAATAACATTATAAGGGATAAAACTGATAATAACACTTTTCTTTGCAAAAATATATATGTGGAATTGATCCTTTCGAAATAATGTTTTAAAAAATTTAAAATTGGTGTTGTATTTCTTTAGTTTTGAACATTATATCATTTGACACAAGGAAATTTAAAATTTTTCAGGTTAAATTTATATCTAAATTTCTTACATATGGATAAAAATAGGATATGTGTGGTCATTAGATTTTTATTTGAAATGTATGTTATATTTGCTAGCATAGAAAAAAATTTAATTTTTTTGGAAAAAATTAAATTAAATTTCTTTTGAACACCAAGAGAATAGTACCTTAACAAATACAAAAAATGAATTATTTTAAAAAATTAAAAATAAAAAAATTTGAATGATTATTTTGTATCATGACATTTTTTATAAAATTAACATATTATACTATTTTTTAATTATTTGTTTCAAATTTAATTCATCTCAAGTTGTTTTTAAAGTCAAACAAAATGAATATTTCCAAAAAAAATTATTAATATTATTTAACAAACTATAATATTCAATTTAATGATTTAATATTAGTAAATATTATTTCATAATATGATTAATCTATTTATGTTTAAAAATATAAAATATGGTACATTTATGAACATATTTCTCATTTATAGTAATTTCATAGAACCATAATGAGTAAAAGATTTGTTATCCCATAATGTTTTAAAAAAATGGATATCATGGGTTATAACATTGAGATATGTGTTAAAATATAGTGTAAACATATCAATATTTTATCTTCTGTGATAATTTATACCAATACAAATAGTATCTTAAAAATATATCAATTTGGATGCTTTTGAAAATTAAATATAATTTCTTTATTACCTTGATGCGTTAGAAAATTAAATGATTTCCCCTCCCCACAATTATACCAGGGGAAATCATATCCTCTCTCCCCAGTTATTTATATTCCTATTATATTGGAAAAACCCCTAAAAATAATTTCATATAATCCTTACCCTTGTTATATATTTTTTTATTCATAATACCTTCCATCATGGATTTAATATGAAAATTCCATGATTTTTTTAAAGGTTCATTGTCCTTAATCGATGGTTTTAGATTTATTTATTGTTATACATTCTTGAAATATCAATAAAACATGATATAATAATATTAGTAGATTCCCCCACATCCTAAAATGTTTTATATTAATTTCATGAACTATATCCATTTTTCTCCCTTCAAATGCTAAATGAAACCTTTTTTCATGTGAATATAGTACAATATTCTCACAAACATATGTAATTCATCTTCAATTGATACTTCTCACTGCTTGGTATATATATGAATTTAATGGCTATATATATGATAATCAATAAATAATTAAAATTAAGTATAATAATATATCACCTATATTTTTATAATTATATCCAACAAAAAATGATTACGTCATTCCGGTGTAAGTGTTGATTATCACATCTATAATAAGAAAAGATGTATGTTTTCTAGCCACATTAAATTAAATAAATTTAAATTTGTATTTATTAAAAAAATTATATTAATGACATTATAATAACAATAATTAAATGTTAAAATTATACATCATTTCATTCTATCATGATCTATGAAGAAAACATTTTTTTCACTCATGCGTAATTACGACCCATTATCTCCAGGATTATAACATGGATTGGTTTTCCTATCCAATGATTGGGTTTGGTTTTAAAATAAAAATTTAAGTAGAAAATGATACCTATGATATGATTATAATTATTTTTATTATTAAAATATTTCATCATTTACCATTGTCTACCAACAAAAGTCATTTTGGACTATTGAGCATATTATCATGAAATTTTCCAACACCTCCATAATCGACTAATTTATAATAATTAAAACGGTATTGAATATAAAAAAAATTATAAATTTTGAAAATTATATTAAGAATTAAAGAATGTATCTGACAACATGAACATGGGGTAATGGACAATTTAATAATATCCTATATATAAATGTTTTATGGATGTTTTTAATTTTTTCCCTCAATCTACATATTCATGAAATTATTTTATAGAATGATATATAATAATAATAATAATTATTTTAAACTAATTTTTTAATTAATTTGATATATTTCAAAATTAATATTTTTGAGTATTTTATACAAAATCATTTTACATATTATAGAAAATGGAATTTTTTTAATATAATGGATATAGTTTTAAAGGCATATCCCACCACTTCAACCAATGATATAATTTTATATAATTCCTAAGAATCATTTAAAATACAATCAGAACCCATCTCTCACAAAATTTTTGTATTTTCAAAATTGATTATATATTTTTGTTTATTTCATTATTCAAAAAGGTTTTATTTTTGTGAAAATATAATTTTTACGTGTTTAATGTTGAATATCACAAGATATCATCTGTCAACGTTATGATATGGGACATGGTAATTGTTTATGATGATGAAAAATTTTGTTATTATATATGTATTTGGGGATACATTATAAAACCAGTGTGTCTGGTTTAGTTATAATCCATGGATATGTTGATACATCAAAAACCAAGGTCGGGGGACCATTATACCTATACAAATGTTAGTGAAATAATTATAATATTTTCAAAATTATGGTGAAATACACAATTTTAAATTTTCATATTGAAATTGATTCCCAATATTATCAATTTTATTTCATTATACATCTTGTTGTTTTTAAATATCTCCTATAATTTTTCAATGAAAAATAATATTTATATATTCAACATAATGTAATAAAAAATTTCTTAATGTTAAAAATATTAACGTTGTGAAAATTATTTTAGTATTTTAATATGATTTAATGGAAACCGATGTAGGTTTTATATTTTGAATAAATTTTAAAAAAACAAGTTTTATGAAATTTAATTGATAGAGTTGTTGAGTTCTAGATTTAGAGAATATTTATTTTGATAATATAATTTTTTTTGGAAAATAATGTTTTTGTAATAATATATATAATTACATTCTTCGCTGTTTCATTTTATATGAAACATAATTAGTTATTTTTTGACATCAATTTTAAAATATTTTTCACATTGTTTAATTGATGATTGTGAGCAATTGTGTTGTGAAAAATAAAATTCGGTAGATCTTTCATGGAATGAGAACATGTTATGTCAAAAATGTTCATTGTGGGGAAAAATAGATACTAGGATGAATTTTACACATTGTTATATAATATTTATGTTTGTATGTGACACCCCAAAATAATAATATATATATTTTTTATAATGACTATAATTGTTTCTATAGCATGTTTTGAACACAACCACATGTTTAAACAAAACACATATTAGTCACAGTATTAGCGAATAATTTATAATTAAATATTAAAACATATTGAAAATATATATATATTTTTTGATTTTGAAATCATAATATCAAATTTCTATTAGGATTATTTATTGATATTTTTAAGAAATTATTATTTTTTGTAATATTCATAAATAATAAATTTATACTAAAAAACATTTTTGTATATAAAATTTATAATAATAAATAATAATTTGAATTTTTTTTAATGTAAATTTTTTTCAATAATATATAAATTAATATTTTTTTTGGAATCATTTTCATACTATATTTTTAAATAAAAATCATTTAAAATTTTCATCTATTTTCTCTACAAACCAGTCTGCGCATCACATATGTGGAGTTAATCAAAATAAAAAAAATTACACTTTTTCTTATTTAAATTTTAAAAATGTACTCCATAATTTTACTAATAATAATTAATATTTTCTTATATGTTGAAATTTATTTTTGACCTTAATATATACTAAAAATAGTAAAAGTTAATTACCACTATGAAGTTAATAATAGGTTTACTAATTGATTAAATAAGATGATAAAGGTTAAAATAACCTAAAATATTTTCCACCACAAATTCTAGGGCAATATTTTAACCTTTATTACTATAGGGTATATTATTATGAGATTTAGGGACACTTTTTAATGATTTTGACCTATATAATTTTTTAATTAATGAAAATGGAAAAAATGAACTATTATTTCTTTTAGTATCTATAATGCTTTTAGATATGGAATAAAAATGATCGACAATATGAATTATTCTGAAAAATAAATCAATTCTTATCATGATAATTTATTAAATTTTTAATGATGAAATTTTTAATTTAAATTTTTATGAAACATAAATGTAATAATTATTTAGTTAATAATAATGTTTAATAAATGAAACTAAAATTAAAAAATGTCAAGTAAATTTAATGATTTAATTTGATAAATTAATTTTTTAGACAAATATATCATGTTAAACTACTATTAATATAATATATTCAATAAAGTAATTTTCCTTATATTTATTTTAAATTTTTATTAAATGAATAATCTGAAGGCTTACATTAATGGTAATTTATAACAATTCATATTTTATTAAGTAATATGAAATGACTAAAAAACCAATATTAAACCATTTATTTTTAAAATAATAATATGTAAAAACTATTTTTGATTACATTATAAGTAGTGGCCTTATAATGATTTTATTTTCTTCTTAACAATTAAATCATTATTTGTATGGTTATGGTTAAAGAGTTGTTTGTTTACTTTGCATGTGATTGTATTAATATTAATTTCTATATACTATTTTATTATTAATTTAGTAATTATAATTCACATTTCAAATAAATTAGTTAATATTATCATATATGTATCATTTTATTTTAGCTATAATGTATAAATTAACGAGGGTAAAAATACTAGTTATTGTACTAAAACCCCAAAATGGTATAAGTAAGAAAACATAAGAGTTGACAAAATACTATATAAAACATGTATTTAATTATGTTTTTTATATGTGGATCAATCATAAAATCCATACAAACCTTTAACTATCAAAATTTCAACCAATTGGGGTAAGATATTTCCACAAATAGTGACTTTTTAGTGGAATTTACAAAAAACCCACACCTCTTAAACTATAAAACTGCACTCACTCACCACTCTTGTTCACACATTTATATCTCATTGCATCAACTATGATCATTGAAATTAAATTACCAAAATACATCATATAATACTAAATCCACCTTTATTTAATAAATCCATCATACAAAGAATTTATTCCAATATTTAGAATGGTTCCATAATAAGAGGTAATGTTATTCAATGAGTGTCTTTATTTTATTTGTTTCTCCACATCGTTAAATTATTATTAATGATTTATGATAAAATTTACTCTTTATCATAAATATAATTTGTTTTTTATAAAAATCTAAGAACATCAATCAATAGCCCCTTCCATCAAATGGGTTATGAAGTCATCATTCATATGTACGGCTGTCAACCGTCTTGTAGACCGATATCCTTCGTTCATCTACTATAGAATTTCACGATTGTGAATGATGATGAATATAAAGTATATATATACTATGTTTGTAAAAACATTTACCCCATTACATTAATTATGTCAAATATATATAAATATATATAATACCTTCCATTTTTTAGGATATTTTGATAATGTGTCACATGTGTTTGGAAGACTACCACCTCTTGAGGCCACATGATTTTCCTTCCTCAAACACATTACATGGAATATAAAATTGTAGAAGATAATGAATATAAAGGATATTCATGAAATAAATATGATATACTTTAAAAATTATTATTTTTAATGATAATACAAATCACATTCTTTCTTATATTTGACCTCACATAATGATGATAACAACATTCTTGTAGGCCTGAACTACTGCCTCAATAAAGGGATTTGAATTTTTATCATCACCACTCCACATAAATCATGTATATAAGTATAAAATATCCTATATTTTCTATTATTAAATTTTATGAAACATAAAACATAATCTAACACTTTATATAATGATCATTGAAAAATGGAAATGTTACAGAAGTGTACATATGACCAACCATATCAGTTATCAAAATATACTTCATTTTTCATAACCATCTTTAATGATTTGGTTTAAAAGAGTAATTGATATAAAAATATGATAAAAATTATAATTATTATTATGTTTTATATAATCTAACTATATATTTAATTAAATAACTGGATCACTCTTGATAAATAACGCATGAGAAAATTTAATAATTTACACCTAGAGCAAAGAATGAAATGAATCCTTATTAAATATAAAATAATAAGAAGTTTTAAAATTATAATATGTCATATTATAAATATTACTATTTTCCAATCAAATTTTGTGAAAATTTTAAAATCACTATATTTTATGTTAAAAAATATTCACCCAAAAAGAAGTTTAAGGAAAGGGATATCATCTCAATTTACATCATATTGTGACTTAAATGTTATTTTGAATAATTTAAATATTATGGCATATATATACAGAACATTTTACAAGTAATATCATGATTAATTCACAATTTAGGGTATTTTATGATTTATATTTAACTATCTTATCCAAGGGGATTTAATTTGATTAAAACCAAGTGGAAAACATATTTGTACAATCTGACATTTTATCTTGAAAAATATCATTCTAATGCTAATTTTTTATTAGAAAAATATAAATATTATTTTATAAAATATTTGATTATTTCCTAACCCATATTTAATTTAAACATATGATATATACGATGAATTTTATATTATTAAATGGGGAAATAATTATAAATATGTATTATTTACTCAATAGGATTATTTTATTTTAAGGAATATTGATTCATGAAGTAAATTGATTTTTTGATGAATGAGAAATGATTTGGACCTATAGTGATAGGTGAGCCCCTGTATAATACAATCCCTAAATGCTTTGTTATGTCATATTATACAAATAAGGTAAGCCATATTAATTTGTATTCTACATAAATTGTTGAAAACCTCTTGTAAAAGATCATGATATTAGGGTTATCATGATGCCTAATATTATGGAATAAATTATTTACTTATTTATATAATTATAATTTTAGTTATTATTATTCATTAGATATTAAAATTTATATTATATCTCAATTCATGTCACTCTCAGTTTATTAATTAAAATATATTATTAAATGGTATTTACCATTTCATATTGATTATTCTATAATGATTAATTAAATATTCCGCAATACATAACCCTAAAATTCATTAGAGTTTACCTTTATATTTTTCCTTTTCCTATGAAATGATGATGAAATCATATAATTATTTTTCAATGATTTTTTATTTTTCATATTTTTATGTACTATTTTTTTTATTTTCCCAATTTAAAATTTGTATAATGTATATATTTAGTTCACCAATAATACTAAATTAGTCAGTAAATTATGATTACACCCATTGTATCTATACCAATTTGATAATGTAATAAAACATGTCTCTCATATAGGGTTTTGGGTCATTGTAGTTTGTATTAGAGAAATTTTATATAAACCATTAGATGTTTAATTACAAAAATGAAGACTGGGGAAAATAACATAGATGTAGAATTTGTGTATATGAATAAAAAAATGTATTAATTTTCTGTTAAGTTATATATTATATGGTTTTATATATAAATACATATGTATATTGATTCTAAAAGTGGACATGGTTTTGGAGAAAATCACTTAGGGTAATAGCTACGATAACGATGCAATAGTCTTGACCCTATTTTCACCATGTTCATGACAAAAAACCATACAACACACCTAATTTGACACACCCTATGAAATTTCTTTGAATAATTCACATTTTATTTAAAAATCATTATAATGGATTTGAATATAATATTTCACCAAAAGAAACAAATATTATAATTCATTGATTAAAAATTTACAAATTTTAATTTATGATTAGTGATACAACATATTTCAAATTATACAATATCAATTAAAATTCCTAATATAATGTGATAATCTACTACGTTCCAATGTTTAAAAATGTATCCTGAAATAAATAAGGGTATTAATACCACTAGAAAATAAATATATTTCCCTTCTAAATAAATCAAACCTATTAGTATTGGAATAGATAAAATTATGGCTATATAAGGGATTATGGACAATGATATCATAAATCACTAATCCTTGATAGAGAACCATATTACCCAGTGACATAATTCTATGATGTATATCGTTATGTGATAGAGGTCCCCAATATTTAGTTGTACTACTATTCTATTAAGAGATGAAAAATGTGTTTAGTCTAGGAAGAATGGATTTTTTCATTGGGATGTAGTTAGAATGAATGGTTAAACATGAAATGCATTGCCTCAATGGAAATGATTTTCAATGATCATCATTGATGTACACATTGGAGGAAGAGTAAATAGAAATCATAGAATGGAGGAATTTTAAGGACACATTAATTGATAAGAATTTCCCTCATGAGAAACAAAATATGATGAAGGGAATGTTCCTTATTATAAAAAAAATAAGGAAAGTGTGTTGTAATTTTTGAGCATACCTTTACATTGTTATATGGAAATACTAATTATTACCTACTCTACAGAGAGTGAATTATTAGCCTTTTTATTGAAGTGATTATTCCATAAATATTAATAGAGTTAATCTTTCAAAAAACATTACCACTTAATGAAATTGTATTATATATGATTAAAATAGGGATGTGAATTTCTAGAACCAATATAATATAGTGGTTTCATGTGATGAATATTATGGAAGATAAAAAATGGTTAGTGGTGTGAAGGAGAATATGGAATTTCACTCATATGAAAATTTTGTAATGAAACACCCTGGAAATTTCTTGACGGGAATGTTATTTTTATATATGTCTAATTAGAAAGGACATTAATCTCAGGATTTTAAGGGAAGGAAATAAATTTCAATTCTTCACATTTTTTATGGAATATATATGGGGGACTAGACAAATAAATACACCAAAGATCAAGGGATTATACCTAATAATAAGTTAAGTGATCAAGGTCAATCATATGAAATTGGTATGTATGAGGTCGAATGATTAATATTAATTTTATTGAATAAAATAAATATGTTAAAAATGAATACTATTAATGATATTATTTATATAAGAATCATAATACAAAAAATGATTATACAGCATTATAATTTCATGATGTTTTTTAATGCATCTGTTTAATTTTACCTTGAAAATTTATTCAGTGTAATGTTGAACTTCTATGAAAACATGTGATTGAGGCAATGATAACCCTTAATATGTTCATGATTTTAGGATAATTATTTTAGTAAAATAGAATATTGATAAAACCCTATTTAGTCCAAATGTGTGGAATTAAAACTCAATTGATAACCGAAGTATTTAAATCATATTAAGATATTTTATGATATATAATATTTATTATCAATGTCAACAGAATCATAATAAAAATATTATTTTCATTATATTTATAAACTAACTACTTAATTTAAATCCATAGAGAATTATAAATCTTAAATAAAAAATTAAAAAATCACAATAGTATAAAAATATCTTACAAAACACGTAATACACAATTAAAATATTTTACATTATGATATAAGGAAGTAAATAATGATGACGTAAGATATACAATGTTTTAATACATACTGTGTTTTTATATCCCTCAATACTTTTAATCCCTACATACAATAATCGGAATATAACCATTTTATAAAACCCTCAAAGACCTCAACCTGAGAGATTTATATTAGCTCTACATTTATTTTATAATAGAGACTTTGATAAGATGATGGGTATGAATGTATCATCCTAGCCAAAGAGACACATGATCTGATGGATCCAATTCACATGTCTTTATATCCCAAAAAGCTGACTATCAAACCATGATCGGGAACATAAAATACACAAGAAAAACATTTTATGGAACATAAAAACATGAATATGGTTTTTTACAACTAAAAATATCTAAAATATTAACAATCATAGAAAAAAAATCTTTATTATTTGTGATCTTAGTGTTGAGTTGAAAATGCATCATCTCCCAACTAATCAAATGTACTCAAATTTATATGAAATACATCAATGGTCATATTTTTGTGTTGTTTGGCAAAACATAAAAAAAGATTTAGTTTGAAATCACAAAATGATCCAAATCATGATCTTGAATCCTATGCTTGATGTATTATGATTTTTATATTGGTATTTTATTATCTCCATTACAATGATATCATGAGTATCATCCAATATAAAAAGTTTTAAATAATATCATTATAAATAATTTATATTTTAATTGGATTAATTATATTTTTAGTCTAATAAAATGAATAATGATTAATATGATGTATCCATACTAATGTTAATCCAATTTTTGTGACTTTGGTCTTTCTAATGGACACAACAGTTTTCTATCATCTAGCCGGAAAAGAAGTTCATCTGATAAAAAACACTCTATTAGTATGATGTATTTATTTGTTAAAACATATTATATTCATTATATAGTAGAACCATTATTATGTTTTATATGAAAATATTTTTTCTAAAAAATCAAACTAAATCACTTTGGTTATAAAATGTTAGTAAAATAAAGATTTATGAAAGTGTTTTTTATTTCAAAAAAATGAAGATTATAAAATAATACATTCAACTTATGATTACTGACTACTTTGAAACTAATTAATGACTATTTGAAATATTGGTTTGTGGTATCATTGATATTATTTAAATTATTTTTGGAATCATTGAATTCATACAGTAATGAATTTTTAGATTTTTAATTAGGAAGAATGCATTCTTTTGATTTGTTTTTATAGTAATTCATTATATTACCATGATTCAATAGAATATGTGATAATGGTTTTTAGATTATCGATATCAGACAACTAAGATCCACTCCATGTTGTATAGATTAATGGTATGTTCATTTTGTAAATTTAGTGACCTTTTTAATGGGATTGGATCTTAATCTTATTTATGTATTATGTGGTTATCATTTTAAGAAATTAATTATGTTGATCATTTGTCAATGTTTTAGATATTATTATATTCTAGTGAAATATGATAATTTATGAATATTATTAAACCTGTAAAAAATTTTGATATAAATATAATTATATTTTTGAAGGAATTAATTATTATTATATTATGGATATCCCAAACCATTAAGAGTTAATTTCAGTGATTTAGGAATAAAATTTTGTTCATGGATAATAAATCCTAATAGAATGAAATGAAATGGAAAATGACTAGAGCACAATACATATATTAACATTCTCAAATGAAATAGTGATATTTCAAGTAATTTAATTTTCATATGTTTCAATATAGATAGAAAATAAATTTCAAAACATTACGAAAAGTATATTTAAAAACTGTACCATTATCAGCATTTTTTATGATATCAATGATCATTTTAATGCTGCTTTAATATAGGGATTGGTGGTCATTATCCATATATAGATCACCATCATTATTATGATAAATGTTAATCACCAAACTCTACTAATAATTTGGTGTTAGTTCTCTATTATATCTCATTATTTTTACATCCCACTTATTTTCAAAAAATTTATAAAACAATTTTTTGTTAGTCAAGATTAATTTTTCTCATCCCTTTCACTTTACCAAGCTAATGTACAATTAAAATTTAATATGATGTATTTTTTTTTCAAACATGTCTTTCAAATTTACCAAGAGAAATATTATATTTATATATTGAATTATAATTATGGTGGTTAGAATTTAACAATGATCTACTTAATAATATATATGTTTTCAATAAATTGAATTTTGTTAATTTATCATAATTCATGCAACACTAGTTTTAGTCAGAAAAATGATTATTCACTATTTAGGTAATTAATTTATATTCAATTATTAATGATTGTATAAAATTTATTTGAACAAATGTACAAAAATATTGATATAATTATATAATAATTATCATAGTATTCGTATTTTGGGATTTTTTTAAATATAATTTGTTTTGATAAATATGGAAAATTACTGAATTTTAACATAAAATGGAATTTTGTTTAATAAATTTATAAATTGAAATTATATTTTGTATTTTATTTAAAGTAAAATAATTTCAAATATATATCAATTAAAACAACACACAACAATAGAATCATTTTCATATTTACTTTTCATAAAACACATCAAAAACTTTTGAACATTTTCTATTTAAAACCACACATTCTTGTCGCATCTACTTGATTAATTTTAAACTAACGTTTTCCACATTTAGTAACATAATATGAAAAAATGTATTTAATACTTGAGGAATAATTATATATTTATACTAATAATTTGAATAAATATTTCGATTAAAATGAATAGTTAAATAAAAAATTCATGTTTAAGGTACAAATGGATTTACTATTTGGTTAATCTATGTAGATACGGGTTAAAATGAACTACTGATCTATCAAAAACCCTTTGTATAGTCATTTATATATGCTTCTTAATTTATTCACAATTAAGCACATTTTTTAATTGTTTCGCAGATGTTTTGATCCACCATATAATCCCTCTAATCCTTTAATTAGTTTTTTAATTAATTTTGGTAAGAGAAACCATTAAATAGTGATTATTTTTTTTATTGAAAACAATTCCACACCACCTCAACTATAAAATGGACCTCAATCTCTAATATTATTCAATTCATCAAACCTTTTTCTTATATATAATACATTCCTGTATAAATTAAAATAATAACTCTTATCATCATTGATTCATTTGTTTATGGTACGAAGTATATCTTGAAGAGTATTTTTTGAAAACCTATAAAATTTATTAGTAAAAATGTATACTGTTATTCAATGAGAATCATTATATTATTTAATTAACTTTCTATATAAATTATTATAATACCAATATTATATTATTACATAATTATAATCTATTTACTTTAATATTATTATAATAATAAAATAAACTAAATCTGTCTCAACATCCTTAAATTGGGATACTAAATCAAATCTATGTATTGGGTGGACTATAGCCTCATGAACCAATGTGATTCTCTCATCCATTACCACCTTTTAGTATTAGGTATAATTATGGATATTAATATTATATATGATATTTATAACATATTAATACATATGGATGAATTATGAGAAATATATTTTTTACTTCTCATTGTCTATAAAAATTATAACAAAGCTCTAGTGTACAAAACACATCCTCAAAACCAAGAGTTGTAATTCATATTTAACTAACACGTTACATGTTATCATATAAATTTAATTTTAATTATTAAATAAGATATAAATGGTGTAATAATTACTTTCATGAAATAGTTATAATTATATAAAAAATATATACATCATTTTCTTTCATACCTTCTCACTCACAAAATGAAGATAACATAATTCCTGTATATGTTGACTACCACCTTTAAAAGCGTTAGGACCCTCTTTTCACCACCAAAACACATGGATAATAAGTAAAAGTATTTCATATAATTTATATGATATAATTACCAATATTGGAATAAAAATTATTGCTTAACCATGTTCTAGAATGATCATTGAAAAATATAATTGTTATCATTCATAGGAACAACCTATAAAATTCATGACCATAACATAAATAATTTTTCATAACCATCATTAATGATTTATTTTAAAATTTTAATTAATGTATAAATATGATAATAATGTAATTTTTATTAATTTTTTAATTATATTAATATTTAATATTTTCAATAACTGAAACATTCTAAATAAAAAATGAATGAGAAAACAAGGAAAATAATAACCGAAAGAATGAACATAAAGAAAGATTGTTAATAAATGAATTTTAACCTGATATATAATGATCATATATTATATTATAAATATTAATATTATTTTTATATATGTAAATGACAAGATTAAAACAACTATAAAAGAGTTTTACTATCTTTATACCAAAATGATGTGTGATGTTTAGGATTTCATCTCAATTTAAATTCTATCAAGACATATTTGTTATTACACACTAATTGACATTTATATGGTGTGTGATCTTCCCCATATACATGTAATATCTTGATTCATTCATATATTATTTTATTTTATGTTTCAATTTGAATCAATTCTTCCAAGGTGATTTGATATCAAAATTAGAAAGTGGAAAAAAGTTATTGTACAATCGCTGCATCTTTTTTTATTGCTAACATTCACTTAAAACTATCACATTCCTATGATAATTTTTCTATAGATAGTAAGGTTTTTATTAATATCAATATTATTTAATTATATAAATTAATATTTAATTAATTTTAAATCATTTCATTTATATGAAAATTGTATATTATTTGAATAATTGGAGAAATATTTAAATTTTTTATCCTATATTGAAAAAACAAATTATGTTAGGGGATATTTATATATGAATAAGTATGACTAGTTAATAGATGAGGAAATATTTGGACATGTAATTACTTGTGGGGACCTATATAATATATCAACTTGATGCATCACTATGTCTCATGAGAATAAATATAATGAAAAAATATATCAGGTTTCTACCTATAGTTTTTAATCTATCTTGTGAATGATATTTACATTAGAGGTATGATGTTTCATAAGATCATAATGTACACTAATTAAATATTTAATTCATTATTTTTTTAGTTATTATTATTCATTATATTTTCACAATGATATTATCTATGCAATCATTTAATTATTAGTTTATTGATTAAATGGAATTAGTTTCAGTTCGTTACCTTGAAATATTGATTATTTATATTCATGCATTCAGGCTTTAATGATGGAATGTGTGTTCAATTATTTTATATTCTATATTAATAATCATATATTCATTCTTGAAATAATATTTTATACATAACCCTTTATGACCATTAATGAGCATCTATATTTTTTATATTTTACCCTTGGATCAAAGAAGTGATCGTTGAATGTGTTTTCAATGAGTAATTTATTTACAATTGTTAGGTATTGTTTTTTATTTTATATTACAGTTGTAGAATTCATATCATGTATATATATTGGTCTCAAAATATACTAAATTGATCAGTGATTCGGGATTTGAAAAAATATATAAAATGAAATGAAATATAGCAAGGAACCTTCTTCAGGCTACTAGGGTCTGGTTCATTAGAATGTAGGGGTGTTGCCCTAAATATTTAATACAATAAACCATAATGATCATAAAATATATAATGTATTCCTAAATTTAAAATCATTATTCAATATTATTTAACATTAGGTCCATATATTGTTTCTAAAAATATTTTCTTATATAACTCTGGATATTATGCTATTTTAAATGATGTGGATACAAGCATGGGTTTTGGTGTTTACAATTGATTAATGCACCAAAGGAATAAAAATAGATTTTATTTTTTAATTTATTGAATTATAAGTTGTTTAATAATACATCTAAATATATTTATGGTTATAAATCCCTTTACTTTAATTTGTATTTATAAAAAACTATGTGGATGATTTATTTTATAAGATAATTATAAGCATATTTAAAATTATTTTGGAATATATGTTCACTGATGTTTAAATTATTAGGGGATAATTTGGGGAATATATTTTATCATATATATAACCATGTGATTGAAATATTATTTAGTTATTAGGTGATTAATATTATTTTATAAAAATAGCACTAATTTTTATTGAACAATATACAATTAGGGAATAAATAATATTATGTGATTATCCATTAGAAATTATCATTTAATTACCCTTTGGAGGAACATATTATTTTAAATTTATTTAACTATGATTAATGTTTTTTATTAAAATTGACATCATATATTTTAAATTTTATGATTATGGAAAATATTTGGTATGATACTATAAATATGATTGATATTATTTAAAAATAAATATTAAAATAATATTGGATAAATATGGGATAAAATTTTATGATTTTTAGTATTCTACATAGGTATAGAATATTTTAATTTTATTTATGGATAGTTATTTATCAAATTATCTATAATAAACATTAAATATTATTATTTAAACATTGGTGATTAGTTTGGTATTTCATCATAAAATGGTTTATTCATTCTAAAATTTTTCATGTGATAACTATTTTGGTTTTAGATAACATTTATAGATAGAAGTAATATAGTTTTTGCATTATTAAGTTTATGTGATCCATCAAAATAAGATTTTTGTGATTTGGGAATAAAAAAACATCATAACACATCATTTAGATAAAAAGATAATAATTTGGGAGAAAATTATTATAGAATTAAATTATACATATGAAGTACATATATTTACATGTATTCTTTATCTAGATGGTAATTTAATTAAGAAAATGTTGGAATTGGATCATATAACATTAGTGTTAACCTATTACATTCATTTCATTTGAATCAATTTTCTTTTCACATTACTTATATATTATAGAAATATGTTTCCTCACATTCTTATAATCAATCAATTTCTTATGATCAACGAAATTAGTCACTAACTAAAATTATATAAAAATTAAGTTTCATCATGGTACATATAGTCTTTAACATTAATTTTATCACATATAGAATCAGAGTGTGTATTATTCTTTATGAAGAAAGTATTTTATTTTCCAATAGTTAAATATGATTATTTATTGGAATATTATATGATGTGGATTTAAAAAATTATAAATTTCAAAATATTTATTTTCATGATCATTTTCTATGATAGGGGAAGAAAATTATTAATGGTGTAGAAATTTAAAAAATCAAATATTAAAAATAAGAATGTGTTTGATAGTATATATGATACTCAACCCTAGGATTATACCTATAATGAACAAATATTATTTAAATATATTCCTTATTACAAACATGTACTGCTATAAGAATTGACCTTGAGAACTTGTTAAAAATATAATAAAAATTATTATATAATTCGAACTAGGTAAAAAATGGAATTTCTTTTCAAATTGAGAGAGATATAGTTAAATAACACAATATTAATGATAATATTAATAATCATATTCATCACATGTATTCAACTTAGGATGATAATTAACTTGACTAATGAATTTTAGGTTCTCAATCATGAACCTTCATGGAACCATATAAGAATTTCGAGTAAATATTTCCATTAGAAGGTTATATTAGTCCTCTCACATCCTTATCATCAGATAAGTATGAGTAAAACTCTTACATTGAATTATATTTTTATTTTCATTTATTATAAAATACTTTAATTAGTTATGTGCAATATTCACATTCTTAAGGGTGTGAAATAAAATCACCCTTTCATAATCAAAATAATTACCCAAAAATTTAGTGATTAATTATAAATTAAAAATGTACTTGATCTCCTACCGATAATTACTATTTTTGAGTTGGAAATTGATTGAGGTCACCATCATATGGATTACTTGGATTATTCCTTTTATTACCCTCACATTGTATCGGAAAATAAAGTACCAGAGGTTGGAAAGTTAACAATCCGTAATTAAATCCATGATGTTTCACTTATTATAATTATAATAACCCTATTAAAAATTTATAAATAATGAATTAAATCATAAGTATTCATTGAAATTATGCACCAGAAAAAAATGGAATAGAAAAATGACATTTAGATTAGTTATGTGATCATTAAGAATTGTAACTTAGCCAATAAAATTTTATCCTCATATATGAAAATTGATATAAATTTATAAAATCCTATAAATGAATATATCATATTTTTATATCATGGATTAAGTGTATAATTTTTTATAAAATGATAAATTAAGTACTCATATTTTTTAAAAACATGGTTTCTATTCCCAATTTTATAATTAATAACATATTTTTAATGAAAAAATATTTTGATAAGATACCTTCATAATTTTTTTTATTCTTTTCTTATTATTAAATGATAATTTTATGAGACCCTTATTATTATTTCAATGTGTTATAGAATTAGTTATAAGATTTAAATAAGTATTCATATAAATGATGATTTTACAAGAACATAAAATTTATCATATCATGAAAATTATTTTTATAAAATGGAAACAATATTTTAAATCTATACATCAAAAAATTGTTCGGGTGAATTTTTTTTGATTTTTCTAAAGATGTTGAATTATTGGTGAGTAGTGAAATATGGAAATTTACAATATAATCTAAATAAATAAATAATATACTTATAGATAAATTATGGATTACATAAGCTGTAATGGCCCGAACCTCTCAGGCCCATTCCTTTGTCAAAAAGAAGGCTACAAGTGTTCTGGAGGGTAAAATGGACTTTTCCCACACTTTCCAGAATTTTGAAACTACACGCCATGTAGTTTGAGTACACGCTGTGTACCCTCTTGCATAGTATACCCCGTGTGGATGTTCGTGTCTTTGCCGCGTGAAGAAAATGGGTACACGCCGTGTGCCCAGTACTACACGCCGTGTAGTCCCTCCCCGCGTATGTGTTACCGTGTGTTGACCATTCGTCAGCTGTGTGACGTGTGAAGGCCGTGTCCTTGCCGTGTGAAATAAATGAGTACACGCCGTGTGTCTAAACTACATGCCGTGTAGACCTTCCCTGCGTATGGGTTACCTTCAAACCGTGTGTTGACCAGTCAACGGCCGCGGAGCCGCGTTGGATGCCGCGTGGAGACCGTGTGAAAATGGCCGAGTACACGCCGTGTACCATAAGTACACACCGTGTAATTTTTCTTATCACTCTTATATAAGGAGGGGTCCCCTCCTCCTTTCAACTCACATCTCTCCTCCCCTCTCCTCTGAGCAGAGCTCTCTCAAGAGAATTGAAGGCTCTTTCTTCCATAACTTTTTCGTCTGAGCTCTGATCTACGATCAGTCAGCGGCCACGAGAACATAATGACGAGGCAGAACATCCGAGCTTGGATCTGTTGTCTTTACTTCGGCTTTTCCTCTCCGACTTCCACCCGAGGAGTTTTTGTCGGGACGCCGACGAACGTCTTCTAAAGTTCATCTGGGGGCGCGTTGTGACCAGAACCTGTTGAGGTAGGGTTTTAAATTCTTCTCTCTAATTTGTGCATCATGCGAGGGGGGGGGGTATCCTTTTTGTTTTCATGAGAAATGGTTGATCCTTTAAATAAAGATAATAACTGGTTAAAGAACGGGGATGGAAAGTTTGTGACTGTTGTTACTTTACATTTTATATCCTGTGATATTATGTTGTGAAATGAATAGGCTTATGCCTATTGAAAATAACGGTCGTTGGGGGCCTTTTCTTGTTCAATTAAATGTTGCCCAATCTTCTAAACCGTTTTTGTAATGGAAACTTCGTGGAATGTGGAAATTGGTTAATCACGTAAAGTTGGTTATTTAAGTGAAAATATGGAACCCTCGTGTGATCACCCCGGTTGAAACAAAATGGAATAATGAATATGTGAGTGTTGGATTGGTTACGTGGCATGTGTTGGGGGTGTTTTGTGGGTTGTTTTGGTTTGGGTGAGCAGCGGGGTTTCGGTTGACTTGGTTGTGGGTTGGTGTGAATGTTGTGATGGTGATGGGTATCGAGGCTACAATAAATGGTAATAAAGGGATAACGATGTGTGGTGTGGTTATGGAAGTTGTAAGCGGGGCAGTAGGGAAGGGTTTAAATGTGAGCAGACTGTGAATTGTGTTTAATAAATAATAAATGTGGAAGAATGATGGGGCTTGGTAATGAAACGAAAATAATAATCCATGGGTTGGTTGGTTGTTAAGAAGGGTATTGTTGTACTGCTTGTGTTTCCCTAACTTGTTTTGTGGATGGCAGGGATATGTTTTACAAACGATTGAAGTGGTTGGTTGTGGATAGTTTCCCAGTAGTTAAGGAACTAAATAATCTAATTTCTGTCAAAACATGAAAACCTAAATGGGGTTGGGTTTGTTTGTTGTATGCATGGTTCGTTGTAGCAGTGCCGAGGCACATGATTAGTTTCTCTTTTTAGAAGCCATAGGTTGGGCTGAGTGGTTTCTATATATATATATTTATATATTTTGTGTTTTATCGCACCGCACCCATGCTGATAACTTCGTGCCGAACACTCTCATTTCATGGGAGAGTGTGTTTTCCCATAGTTACTAGCTCCTTCCTACTCCTTCTCCCCTAGGCTGTGATGGCTTGAGACGACCTTACACCCAAGACTCTTCGGGTAGGTTTCGATTGGGGTGATTAGGCCCAAGACACATTGGGTAGGCTTAGAGGCTATAATGGCTTGAGGCGACCTTACACCTATGACTCTTCAGGTAGGTTTCGATTTCAGGCCCAGGTGTCTTTGGGCGAGAGTTCTATTACAATTCCCAAGAATCTTCGGGATGAGGCCCAGGTGCCTTTGAGCTAGGATGTGGTTGTGGTTGTGAGGTCCAGGTGTGTGCGGGCGGGATACGTGGTGGTGAGGCCCAGGTGTGTGCGGGCAGGGTGTGTGGTTGTGAGGCCCAGGTGTGTGCGGGCGGGATACGTGGTTGTGAGGCCCAGGTGTGTACGGGCGGGGAGAGTGTGACAGTGACAGGACGTTCAGCTAACTAATGGGAAATGGTGCGGGGTACCCAATGCTCTTGTTCTTATACTACTACTACCTGTTGTGATTGTGTTTTGGTGAGGGTGGCTGGCGAGGTTGGATGGATAGATTTCCTTGTTAGGTTTCTTCTGTTGTTCTCACGGGACATTAGGATGTCTTCCCACTTGTGCACGAGAGCTTTAGGTTTCCATACTGAGTATACTTGTATGCTCACCCTACGTTTACTTTCAGGTTTCCAGGAGGACTACCAGGGCCGTGTGGGACCCTACTAGTCGGGCAGTTGGAGTTGTTGAAGTTGGTGTTCTCTTTTCTTCTTTGGTATTGTACTTTTGAGCTACCTTGTTCTTGTACCTTGTTATAAAATTGTTTAAACATACATGTGGGCTTGGTTTGGGTTTATTTATATGCATTTGTTCTTTTCTTTTTGGTGTTTGACTTGTCCTACTTCCTGATCCAAAAATAATAAAAATGGTAATGCCTCCCATATTTTTGAAAACAAATACCCTTGGTGCTAGTCTCCAAACCGGGGCCTACTAGAGGCGGGACTCGGGGGGTCATTGTCTCTCTTTCACCATTGCTAGCTCAGGAGGGGAATCTTTGGTGGGAGGGGGTTGTGACAGAATGGTATCAGAGGTGATGGTTGAGAGATAGGATGGAGTCTGGAGTTTGGCACAGTGAGGATTGCATGGGATGGTAGGGAAACAGTGTTAATTAATCTTGGTGCGTGACAGAGGCCAGGAAAGATCGGATAGGACACGGGATTTTACAGCCCCCCGTGATCCGATGCAAGGACTCTAAGCCTACCGAACGACCAAGTGAGATTACATTGATTACAGGGTAGAGACCCTAGGGAAGGTACACGCATCATTATGTTTGGGTTTTACATGATTTGGGTGTTCTGGGAAAGAAATTTAAATAAAATGATAAAATAAAACCTTGAGTTTTATCTTACTACTTGGGCTTAGGTGATCCTTGTGTACCGTACAGCTATGACACCTGGACGTCGTCCCCGGGTGGCTCAGAGAGCCGAGGCCCAGCAGATTCAGGCGGTCGATCAGTTGATGGTTGACCGAGAGGAGGAAGATAGCCAGTGGAAGAAGACACTCCGTTCCTTCCAGCGGCAGACCCTCAAGAAGTACGAGGGTAGTACTTCGGATACGGAGACAGAGGGGTGGCTTGAGGAGCTAGGGATCACTTTCACCTTGATCTGTGCTCCGAGGGAGTACTAGATTCCCCTAGCAGTCAGTCAGCTGAGAGGTGCGGGGCGATAGTGGTGGACGCTCTACCTCGGAGATAGGATAGAGGCAGAGGTTCCATGGGCTGACTTTGAGAAGGAATTCCGAGAGGAATTCCTTTATTCCATGATCAAGGCGGAGAAGCGGCAAGGGTTACTCTACCTTCAGTAGGGGAGTATGTCGGTATGAGAGCTGGGGATCATGTTCAAAGATCTCCTGCGCTTTGCTCCGGATCTCTTTCCGGATGACGAATATCAGGCGAGACGTTTGAAGGAGGCGCTTTGTCCATCACTCCAATATGTTGTCACCCCCTTCACCATTCCGACGTACTTGGCAGTGTAGAAGAAGGCAGAGGTCGTAGAGAGGATGCACTCGCTGGGAGGTGCACTGCGTGAGGTGTTTCAGCCAGGTTCGTCGAAGGGGAAGGCAGTCAGTAGCAAGTCTCATGCGACAGGACCTTCCAGGTTCAGGCCAGCGGGGAGCAGGCCCCAGCAGTTCCAGTTCAGATTTTCGGGTCCTCGTCCCTTTTCCACGAGCCTAGGACCGAGGTGTTTTTCTTTTGATGGTTTCAGGCACGTTCAGAGTCGGTGCCCGACCCAAGCTCCATAGAGTGGAGGTGGGTAGGTTCAGTGCCCACCACAGCAGCACCAGTTGCCGGTGAGGCCCTTCCAGCAGCAGCATGACCATGCTCCTCCGAGGGCAGACATTGCGGGAAGAGGCCGACCTCAGGGTGCTCCTCAGGGACCTCGACCAGGGCATGGTCGGGGAAGTGGACGACATCAGAGAGGCAGAGGAGCAGGGCGTGGACGGTTGCATGCAGCAGAGTTGGAAGCTCCAGCAGGACCAGAGGTGGTGCGAGGTACGATTTGTTTGTTCAGCACTCTTGTTTCTGCTTTGTTCGATTTGGGAGCCTCGAACTCCTTTGTTGCACCTAGTCTCGCCCATGTTTTGGGAATAGAAGTAGAGAGACTTTCCATGCCACTGGTACTGAGTACACCATTTGGGGGCCAGACCAGCGTATCTTGTGTTTGTCGGGGATGTGGGCTGATGTTGGGACCACATCGATCTAGTGGAGACCTTCTTCTGTTACAGATGCACACATACGATTTCATCCAAGGCATCGACTGGTTGTTTTCTGTTAGTGCCGTTTTATACTGCTTCTGGAGAGGGGTCGTGCTCTCCGACGTAGATGGGCAGTGCGTATCTTTTGTTGGTGAGAGGAGCTATCAAGTGGGAAGCCAGCGTGTGGAGCCTTTCCTTTCTTTGTTGAGCGGGTTATCAGTGGTTCCAGATGATACAGAGATGTTGGATGTCCCAGAGGTTCTTGGGGAGTTCCTCGATGTTTTTCTTGAGGAGGTTGTAACTCTACCCCCCCCCCCCCCCCCGAGGAGACATTGAGTTTGGGATAGACTTACAGCCTGGTTCTCGTCCGATTTCGATGGCCCCTTTTCGGATGGCACCTTCGGAGTTGCGGGAGTTGCAGATTCAGATTGACGATCTCATGGAGAAGGGTTTTGTTCGACCTAGCGTGTCTCCATGGGGTGCTCCAGTTTTGTTTTTGAAGATGGAAGATGGTGGTATCAGGCTATCCATAGACTACCTAAGGTTGAACCAGGTAACGGTCAAGAACCGATATCCCCTCCCGAGGATAGATGATCTATTCGACCAACTGAGGGGAGCAGGTTGGTTTTCCAAGATTGATCTACGATCTGGGTATCATCAGCTGAGGGTGAAGGATAGTGACATATCGAATACAGATTTCAGGTGCAGGTATGGGCACTTCGAGTTTGTAGTGATGTCGTTTGGAGTTACGAATGCACCAACTGTGTTCATGGGACTTATGAACTTGGTCCTCCGAGAGTTTCTGGATCGGTTCGTCATTCTGTTTATTGATGACATCCTGATCTACTCAAGATCAGAGGAGGAGCACGTTGAGCATCTCAGGGCAGTCTTGGAAGTCCTTCGACACCACCATCTTTACGGGAAATTGTCGAAGTGTAAGTTCTTGACACAAGAAGTACACTTCCGTGGGCACGTGGTGTCCCAGCATGGAGTATCGGTGGACCCGTAGAAGGTGGAGGCACTTGGTTCTTGGGCATCACCCAAGGGCGTGGTAGAAGTTCGTAGTTTTCTGGGGTTTGCAGGTTACTATCGGAGGTTCATTTAGGACTTCTCTCGAGTTGTTGCTCCATTGACAGCTTTGACTAGGAAGAACCAATTCTTCCTGTGGAACGAGCAGTTCCAGAAATCTTTTGACTACCTGAAGGAGAAGATGTTCAGTGATACCGTACTCAGGTTGCTAGAGGAAGGGTTGATGTATGAAGTGTTTTGTGATGCTTCTGGCCTTGGTCTGGGGTGCGTGTTGATGCAGAAGAAGGGCGTGATTTGTTATGGTTCTAGGCAGTTGCGCCCTCACGAGCATAACTATGACACCCATGACCTGGAGCATGTAGAAGTAGTGTTCGCATTGAAGTTGTGGAGACATTACCTCTTTGGGGAGCACTTTGTGCTCTTCTCAGATCACAAAAGTCAGTGTTATATCTTCTCCCAGCATGACCTGAACTTACTGCAGCGGAGATGGGTCGAGTTTCTCCAAGACAATGACTTCGAGATCTCTTACACTGAAGGTAAGGGCAACGTTGTGGCTGATACCATGAGCAGGAAGACACATAAGGAAGTGGTTTGGGAATCCGATGATGCTTGGAAGGCGATGGGAGAGTTGGCTGCCCTGCACTTAGATGAAAGGGAAGAAGGTGTTAGAGGCTGTTTGTTCCAGATGACGGTGCAATCCTTTTTGTCGCAGCAGTTTGAGGAGTCTCAGTGGGGGGACTCCGAGGCAGAGGTGATGCGAGATCGTGTCGATCAGGGGAATGCTCTAGAGGGATGGTCAGAGGACAGCCGACATCAGATGCTTTTCCGTGGAAGGTTGTTTGTCCCAGAGGCGATGAGTGAGGGAGTTCTCCGTGAGTTCCATAGTTCTGCCTTAGCGGTACATCCAGGAGTTTCAAAAATGTACCGAGGCCTGAGGGATCATTTTTGGTGGCCCGGGGTGAAACGGGCAGTGGCAGAGTTTGTGGCTAAGGTCCTTGTCTGTCAGCAAGTGAAGACTGAACACCGTGATCCCGGTGGTTTGTTGCATCCTTTAAATGTCACTGAGTGGAAGTGGGATCACATCTCGATGGACTTCGTCATAGGACTACCCAGAGCCCAGGCTGGTTATGATGCTATCTGGGTAGTGGTGGATCGACTGACGAAATTGGCTCACTTCTTAGCAATCAAGGAGTCGGGCCCGGTGAGTACCTTAGCATAGAGGTATGAAGACGAGGTAGTGTGTTTTCATGGAGTTCCATGGACTATCATCTCAGACCGGGATACTCGGTTTACCTCACGAGTCTGGAGGGGGTTACATCATGATTTTGGTACCCACCTACGCCTTAGCACTGCTCTCCACCACTAGACCGTCCGGCAGACAGAGCGGACTATCCAGACGTTAGAGAACATACTGTGAGCATGCGTTCTAGATTTCGGGGGATCATGGGTAAGACACATGCCTTTAGTAGAGTTTTCCTACAACAACAGCTTCCACTCTACTATTGTCATGGAACCATTTGAGGCTTTGTATGGAAGTCCATGTCGTTCACCCATTTGCTGAGCAGTGGTTGGTGAGACAGGTGCTCTTGGGCCAGAGGTAGTGCAGAGCACCACGGAGAAAGTCCAGCTTATACATGAGAGGATGAAGGAAGATCAGGACCTACAGAAGTCTTATGCTGATCGCCGTAGGAGTCCCTTAGAGTTTGAGGTGGGAGACCATGTGTTCTTGAAGGTTTCCCCTCGATGGGGGCGGCGGAGGTTTGGGAAAGGGAGAAAGCTCTCACCTAGGTTCATCGGACCTTTTGAGGTGCTGAGGCGAGTCGACGAGGTGGCATATCAGCTGGCCCTGCCACCTCAGTTGGAGAAAGTTCATGACGTCTTCCACGTCTTCCATCTTCGTCGGTACTTACACGATGACTCTCATGTTATCGACTAGGGAGAGTTGGATATGGGAGATGATGCGACCTTCAAGGAACGACCAGTCAGAATCGAGGATCGTAAAGAGAAGGTGCTCCTTGGACGAACCATCCCCTTGGTTCGTGTGTTGTGGAGGCATGACGGTCTCGAGGAGAGCACATAGGAGTGGGAGACCCAGATGCACGCTCAGTACCCCGGAGTTGTTTTGACTTGTCTTTTCCCTTGTTCTTCTGAGCTTTGTGTTGATGTTGTACTTTGTACCTTTGATATATGGAATTCTTGTCTTATCAGTTGTGAGACCTTTTTGTTTTCTTATTCCCTAGTAATGTGTAACATGTCTGGATGCGTGAGAAAGGGGAAAAACAGAACCTTAATCGAGATTCATTAATGCGGATGCGATTGAACCCGTGCGGGCAAGTCAGTGCCGCCTAAAGCGGATAATATCTCTACATAGGTGAAGTAATTTCCCAAACCCATGTGTTCAGGAAGTGTGTTGGTTGTGTGGTGATGGGGTTAGTGCGAGTTGAAAAATAATCATAATGCATGAAAGTGGGAAGACCCAATTCTTAATTGAGACACATTAATTAGGATGCGATTAAACCCGTGCGGGTGAGTCAGTGCCGCCAAAAGAGGATAATATCACGACATAAGAGAAGGAATTCCTAACACATATGATTAGGGATGTTGGTTGGGTTCCTCTTATAACGATAACCCTAAGAGGTATCTTGTTGGGTTCCTCTAGGTTGGTTGTTGAATTCTCAGGGACGAGAATGTTTTAAGAGGTATCTGATGTAATGGCCCGGACCCCTCCGGCCCATTCCTTTGTCAAAAAGAAGGCTACAAGTGTTCTGGAGGGTAAAATGGACTTTTCCCACACTTTCCAGAATTTTGAAACTACACGCCGTGTAGTTTGAGTACACGCCGTGTACCCTCTTGCCGGATATACCCCGTGTGGATGGCCGTATCTTTTCCGCGTGAAGAAAATGGGTACACACTATGTGTGCAGTACTACACGCCGTGTAGTCCCTCCCCGCATACGTGTTACCATGTGTTGACTAGTCATCAGTCATGTGCCGTGTGAAAGCAGTGTCCTTGTCATGTGCAATTAATGAGTACACATCATGTGTCTAAACTACACGCTGTGTAGACCTTCTCCGCGTATGCCTTACCTTCAAACAGTGTGTTTACCAGTCAACGGCCGCGGAGCCGTGTAGGAGTTCATGTGGAGACCGTGTGAAAATGGCTGAGTACACGCTGTGTACTTTTTCTTTTCACGCCTATAAAAGGAGGGGTCCCCTCCTCCTTTCAACTCACACCTCTCCTCCCCTCTCCTCTGAGCAGAGCTCTCTCAAGAGACTCGAAGGCTCTTTCTTCAATAACTTTTTCGTCCGAGCTCCGATCTATGATCCGTCAGTAGGCACATGATCTTAACAACGAGGCGGAACTTCCGAGATTGGATCTATTGCCTTTTATTTGTCTTTTCCTCTCCGAATTCCACCTGAGGAGGTTTTTCCGAGACTCAGACGAACATCTTCTAAAGTTGATCCGGGGGCGTGTTGTGACCAGAACCTGTTGAGGTAGGCCTTTTACCTTCGTCTCTCTAATTTGTGCATCATTCGGGGTGGGTATCCTTTTTGATTTCATGAGAAATGGTTGAACCTTTAAATAAAGATAATAACTGGTTAAAGAACGGGGATGGAAAGTTTTTGATTTCTGTTACTTAACCTTTTATATCTTGTGATATTTTGTTGTGAAATGAATAGGCTTATGCCTACTAAAAATAACGGTCGTTGGGGGCCTTTTCTTGCGCAATTAAATGTTTCCCAATCTTCTAGACCGTTTTTGTAATGGAAACTTCGTGGAATGTGGAAATTGGTTAATCACGTAAAGTTGGTTGTTTAAATGAAAATCTGGAACCCTTGTGTGATCACCCCGATTGAACCAAAATGGAATAATGAACATGTGAGTGTTGGCTTGGTTATGTGGCATGTGTTGGGGGTGTTTTGTGGGTTTCTGTGGTTTCGGTGAGCAGCGGGGCTGCGGTTGACTTTGTTGTGGGTTGGTGAAAAATTTGTGATGGTGATGGGCATTGGGGCTGCAATAAATGGTAATAAAGGGATAACGATGTGTGGTGTGGTTATGGTTGTTGGCAGCGGAGCTGCAGGGATGGGTTTAAATGTGAGCGGACTATGGTTTGTGTTTAATAAATAATAAATGAGGAAGAATGATGGGGCTTGGTAATTAAAAAGAAATAATAATCAATGGGTTGGTTTGTTATTAAGAAGGGTTTTGTTGTGCTGCTTGTGTTTCCCAACTTGTTTTGTGGATGGTAGGGATATGTTTTATGAACGATTGAAGTGGTTGGTTGTGGATAGTTGCCCAGTATTTAAGGAAATAAATAAACTAATTTCTTCTGAAACGTGAAAACCTAAATGGGGATGGGGTTGTTTGTTGTATGCATGCTTTGTGGTAGCAGTGCCGAGGAACGTGCTTAGTTTTTCTTTTTAGAAGCCATAGGTTGGGCTGAGTGGTTTCTATATATATATATATCTGTATCTTTTGTGTTTTATCGCACCACACCCATGTTGAGCACTTAGTGTCGAACATTGTTATTACATGGGAGAGGGTGTTTTCGCATAGTTACTAGCTCCTTCCTACTCCTTCTCCCCTAGGCTGTGATGGATTGAGGCGACCTTACACCCAAGACTCTTCGGGTAGGTTTCGATTAGGGTGATTAGGCCGAAGAATCCTCGGGCAGGCTTATAGGCTATAATGGCTTGAGGCGACCTTACACCTAAGACTCTTCAGGTAGGTTTCGATTCCAGGCCCAGATTTCTTCGGGCGAGAGTTCTATTACTATTCCCAAGAATCTTCGGGAGGGGATGTGGTTGTGGTTGTGAGGCCCAGGTGTGTGCGGGCGGGATACATGGTGGTGAGGCCCAGGTGTGTGCGGGCGGGGTGTGTGGTTGTGAGGCCCATGTGTGTGCGGGCGGGATACGTGGCTCTGAGGCCCAGTTGTGTACGGGCGAGGAGAGTGTGACAGCGTCAGGACGTTCAGCTAACTAATGGGAAATGGTGTGGGGTACCCAATTCTCTTGTTCTTATACTACTACTACCTGTTGTGATTGTGTTCTGGTGAGTGTGGCTGGCGAGGTTGGATGGATAGATTTCCTTGTTAGGTTTTTTCTGTTGTTCTCACGGGGCATTAGGATGTCTTCCCACATGTGCAGGAGTGCATTAGGTTTCCCTTATGAGTATACTTGTATGCTCACCCTACGTTTACTTTCAGGTTTCCAGGAGTACTACCAGGGCCGTGCGGGACCCTACTAGTCGGGCAGTTGGAGTTATTGCAGTTTCTGTTCTCTTGTTTTCTTTGGTATTGTACTTTTGAGCTTCCTTGTACTTGTACCTTGTTATAAAATTGTTTAAACATGCATGTGGGCTTGGTTTGGGTTTATTTATATACATTTGTTCTTTTCTTTTTGGTGGTTGACTTGTCCTATTTCCCGATCCAAAAATAATAAAAAGGGTAATGCCTCCCATATTTGTGAAAACTCATACCCTTGGTGCTAGTCGCCAACCTGGGGCCTACTGGAGGCGGGACTTGGGGGTCATTATCTCCCTTTCACCATTGCCAGCTCAGGAGGGGCATCTTTGGTGGGAGGGGGTCGTGACAGAATGGTATCATAAGTGATGGTTGAGAGATAGGATGGAGTCTGAAGTTCGGCACAGTGAGTATTGTGTGGGATGGTAGGGAAATAGTGTTAGTTAATCTTGGTGTGTGACATAGTACAGGGAAGACCGGCTAGGACACGAGATTTTAGTTCCCCCCGTGATATGATGCAAGGACTCTGAGCCTACTGAACAACCAACTGAGACTACATTGATTGCAGGGTAGAGACCCTAGGGAAGGTACATGCATCATCATGTTTGTGTTTTACATGATTTGGGTGTTCTAGGAAAGAAATTGAAATAAAATGATAAAATAAAACCTTGAGTTTTTCCTTACTACTTGGGCTTAGGCAATCCTTGTTTACCGTACTGCTATGGCACCTGGATGTCATCCCCGGGTGGCTCTGACGGCCGAGGCCCAGCAGATTCAGGCGGTCGATCAGTTGAGGATTGACCAAGAAGAGGAAGATATCCAGTGGCAGAAGACTCTCTGTTCCTTCTAGCGGTAGACCCTCAAGAAGTATGAGGGTAGTACTTCAGATATGGAGATGGAGGGGAGGCTTTAGGAGCTAGGGATCGCTTTCACCTTGATCTGTGCTCCGAGGGAGTACTGGGTTCCCCTAGCTGTCAGTCAGCTGAGAGGTACGGCGCGACAATGGTGGATGCTCTACCTCGGAGAGATGATAGAGGCAGAGGTTCCATGGGATGACTTTGGTAAGGAATTCTGAGAGGAATTCTTTTCTTCCATGATCAAGGTGGAGAAGCGGTAGGAGTTACTCTCCCTTCAGCAGGGGAGTATGTCAGTACGAGAGCTGGGGATCAAGTTCAAAGATCTCATGCGCTTTGCTCTGGATCTCTTTCCGGATGAGGAATCTCGGGTGAGATGTTTGGAGGAGGAGCTTCTTCCTCCTCTCCAGTATGATGTCACCCACTTTAGCCTTCCGACGTACATGGCAGTGCAGAAGCAGGCAGAGGTCGTAGAGATGATGCACTCGCTGGGAGGTGCACCACGTGAGGTGTTTCATCCAGGTTCGTCGAAGGGAAGGTAGTCAGCAGCAGGTCTCCTGTGACAAGACCTTCCAGGTTCAGGCCAGTGGGGTGTAGGCCCTAGCAGTTCTAGTTCAGATCTTCGGTTCCTCGTCCCTTTTCCACGATCCCAGGACCGAGGTGTTTTTCTTATGGAGGTTTCGGGCACGTTCAGAGTCGGTGCCCAACCCGAGCTCCGTACAGTGGAGGTGGGCAGGTTCAGCACCCACCGCAGCAGCACCAGTTGCCGGGGAGGCCCTTCCAGCAGCAGCAGGACCATGCTCCTCTTAGGGCATACATTGTAGGAAGAGGATGACCTTAGGGTGCTCCTCAGGGACCTCGACCAGGGCGTGGACGGGGAAGTGGATGAAATCAGAGAGGCAGAGGAGCGGGGCGTGGACAGTTTCACACAGCAGAGTTCGAAGCTCCAGCAGGACCAGAGGTTGTGCGAGGTACGATTTGTTTGTTCAGAACTCTTTTTTCTGCTTTGTTCGATTTGGGAGCCTCACACTCTTTTTTTTCACCTAGTCTATCCCATGTATTGGGACTATAAGTAGAGAGACGTTCCATGCCACTGTTACTGAGTACACCATTTGGGGGCCAGACCAGCATATCTTGTGTTTGTCGGGGATGTGGGATGACGTTTGGACCACATCGATCTAGTGGAGACCTTCTTCTATTACAGATTCAGCCATACGATGTCATCCAAGGCATCGACTGGTTTTTTTCTGTTATTGCCGTTATCGACTGCTTCTGGAGAAGAGTTATGTTCTTCGACGTAGATGGGCAGCGGGTATCTTTTGTTGGCGAGAGGAGCGTTCAAGTGGGAAGCTGTTGTGTGGAGCCTCTACTTTCCTTGTTGAGTGGGTTATCAGTGGTTCCAACTGATAAAGAAATGATGGATGTCCCAGAGGTTGTTGGGGAGTTCCTTGATGTTTTTCCTGAGGAGGTTGTAACTCTACCACCCCAACGAGACGTTGAGTTTGGGATAGACTTACAGCCTGGTGCTCGTCCGATTTCGATGGCCCCTTATCGAATGGCACCTTCTGAGTTGCGGGAGTTGCAGATTTAGATTGACGATATGATGGAGAAGAGTTTTGTTTGAACCAGCGTGTCGCCATGGGGTGCTCCAGTTTTGTTCGTGAAGAAGGCAGATGGTGGTCTCAGGCTATGCATAGACTACGAAAGGTTGATCCAGGTAACGGTCAAGAACCGTTATCCCCTCCCGAGGATAGTTGATCTTTTCGACCAACTGAGGGGAGTAGGATGGTTTTCCAAGATTTATCTCTGATCAGGATATCATCAGCTGAGGGTGATGGACAGTGACATCTCGAAGACAGATTTCAGGTGCAGGTATGGGCACTTCGAGTTTGTAGTGATGCCGTTTGGAGTTACGAATGAACCAGCTTTGTTCATGGGACTTATGAACTTTGTCTTCCTAGAGTTTCTGGACCGGTTCGTCATTTTGTTTGTCGATGACATCCTAATCTACTCAAGATCAGAGGAGGATCATGTTGAGCATCTCAGGGTAGTCTTGGAAGTCCTTCGACACCACCAGCTTTACGGGAAATTGTTGAAGTGTAAGTTCTTGACACAAGAAGTACACTTCCTTGGGCACGCGGTGTCTCAGCATGGAGTATCAGTGGATCTGTCTAAGGTGGAGGTAGTTGTTTCTTGGGCAACACCCAAGAGAGTAGCAGAAGTTCGTAGTTTCCTGGGGTTAGCAGGTTACTATCGGAGGTTCGTTTCGGGCTTCTCTCGAGTTGCTGCTCCATTGACAGCTTTGATTAGGAAGAGGCAAGTCTTCCTGTGGAACGAGCAGTGCCAGAAATCTTTTTACTACCTAAAGGAGAAGTTTTTCAGTGCTCCCGTACTCATGTTGCCAGAGGGTGGGTTGTTGTATGAAGTGTTTTGTGATGCTTCTGGCCTTGGTCTTGGGTGCGTGCTAATGCAGAAGAAGGGTGTGATTTTTTATGGGTCTAGGCTGTTGCGCCCTCACAAGTGTAACTATGCCACCCATGACCTGGACCTTGCAGCAGTAGTGTTCGCAATAAAGTTATGGCGACATTACCTCTTTGGGGAGCGCTTTGTGGTATTCTCAGATCACAAGAGCCTGCGTTATATCTTCTCCCAGCGTGACCTGAACTTATGGCAACAGAGATGGGTCGAGTTTCTCCAAGACTATGACTTCGAGATCTCTTACACTGAAGGTAAGGGCAACTTTGTGGCTGATTCCCTGAGCAGGAAGTCACATAAAGAACTGATTCGGGAAACCGCTGATGCTTGGAAGGCGGTGGAAGAGTTGGCTGCCCTGCACTTAGATGCAAGGGAAGAAGGTGTTAGAGGCTGTTTGTTCCAGATGATGGTGCAATCCTCCTTGTCGTAGCAGGTGGAGGAGTCTCAATGGGGGGTCTTCAAGGCAGAGGTGATGCGGGATCGTGCCGATCAGGGAATACTCCAGAGGAATGGTCAGAGGACAGCCGACATTGGATGCTTTTCCGTGGAAGGTTGTTTTTCTCAGAGGCGATGCGTGAGGGAGTTCTCCATGAGTTCCATAGCTCCTCCTTAGCGGTACATCCAGGAGTTTCAAAAATGTATCGAGGCCTGAGGGATCAGTTTTGGTGGCACGGGGTGAAACAGGCAGTGGTAGAGTTTGTGGCTAAGTGCCTAGTGTGTCATCAAATGAAGGATGAACACTGTGTTCCTGGTGGTTTGTTGCATCCTTTAAATTTCCCCGAGTGGAAGTGGGATGACATCTCTATGGACATCATCACAGGAATACCCAGAGATCAGGGTGGTTATGATGCTATCTGGGTAGTGGTAGATCGATTGAAGAAATCGGCTCACTTATTAGCAATCAAGGAGTCGGTCCTGGTGAGTACCTTAGCACAGAGGTACGTAGACGAGGTAGTGTGTTTTCATGGAGTTCCGAGGACTATCATCTTAGACCGGGATACTTGGTTTACCTCAAAAGTCTGGAGGGGGTTACATCATGCTTTTGGCACCCAACTACGCCTTAGCACTACTTTCCACCCCCAGACCGATGGGTAGATAGAGTGGACTATCCAGACGTTAGAGGACATGCTGCGAGCATGTATTCTGGATTTCGGAGGATCATGGGTACGAAACTTTCCTTTAGTAGAGTTTTCCTACAACAACAGCTTCCACTCTACTATTGGCATGTAACCATTTGAGGCTTTGTATGGAAGGCCATGTCGTTCAACCATCTGCTGGGCAGAGGTTGGTGAGGTAGGTGCCTTTGGGCCATAGGTAGTGCAGAGCACCATGGAGAATGTCCAGCTTTTATGTGAGAGGATGAAGGCGGCTCAGGACCGAAAGATGACTTATGCTGATCGTCAGAGGAGGTATTTGGAGTTCGAGGTGGGAGACCATGTGTTCTTCAAGGTTTCCCCTCGACGGGGGCAGCGGTGGTTTGTAAAACGGAGCAAGCTCTCACCTAGGTTCATCGGAACTTTTGAGGTTCTGAGGTGAGTCGGCGAGGTGAAATATTAGCTGGCCCTGCCACCTCATTTGGAGAAAGTTCATGACGTCTTCCACGTCTCCCAGCTTCGTTGGTATTTACACGATGACTCTCACGTTATCGAATGGGGAGAGTTGGATATGGGATACGACGCGACCTTCGTGGAACGACCAGTCAGAAACGAGGATCGTAAAGAGAAGGTGCTCCGTGGATGAACCATCCCCTTGGTTCATGTGTTGTGGAGGCATGGAGGCCTCGAGGAGATCACTTGGGAGCGGGAGACCCAGATGCACGCTCAGTACCCAGAGTTGTTTTGACTTGTGTTTTCCCTTGTTCTTCTGAGCTTTGTGTTGATATTGTACTCTGTACCTTTGATATATGGAATGCTTGGGTTATTAGTTGTGAGACCTTTTTTTTTCTTGTTCCCTGGTAATGTGTAACATGTCCGGATGTGTGGGAAAGCGTAAAACCTTGACCCTTAATAGAGACACATTAATGCGGATGCGATTGAACCCGTGCGGGCGAGTCAGTGCCGCCCAAAGCGGATAATATCTCGACATAGGTGAAGGAATTTCCCAAACCCATGTGTTCGGGCAGTGTGTTGGTTGTGTGTTGCTGGGGTTAGTGCGAGTTGAAAAAAAATCCTAATGCATGAAAGTTGGAAGAACCAATTCTTAATCGAGACGCATTAATGAGGATGCGATTAAACCCATGCAGGCGAGTCAGTGCCACCTAAAGCGGATAATATCTCGACATAGGAGAAGGAATTCCTAACACATATGATTAGGGTTGTTGGTTGGGTTCTTGTTATAAAGAGAACCCTAAGAGGTATCTTGTTGGGTTCCTCTGGGTTGGTTTTTGAATTCTCGGGGACGAGAATGTTTTAAGAGGTATCTGATGTAATGGTCCGGACCTCTCTGGCCCATTCCTTTGTCAAAAAGAAGGCTACAAGTGTTCTGGAGGGTAATATAGACTTTTCCCACACTTTCCAGAATTTTGAAACTATACGCCGTGTAGTTTGAGTACACGCTGTGTACCCTCTTGCGGGGTATACCTTGTGTGGATGGCCATGGCATTGCCGTGTGAAGAAAATGGGTACACACCATGTTTCCAGTACTACATGCCATGTAGTCCCTCCCCACCTAAACGTTACCGTGTGTTGACCAGTCATCAGCCGTGTGTCGTGTGAAGGTCGTGTCCTTGTCGTGTGCAATAAATGAGTACACGCCATGTGTCTAAACTACACGCCATGTAGACCTTCCCCATGTATGTGTTACCTTCAAACCGTGTGTTGACTAGTCAACGACTACAGAGCCGCCTTGGAGGCCACATGGAGACCGTGTGAAAATGGCCGAGTACACGCCGTGTACTTTTTCTATTCACGCCTATAAAAGGAGGGGTCCCCTCCTCCTTTAAACTCACACCTCTCCTCCCCTGTCCTCTGAGCAGAGCTCTCTCAAGAGACTCGAAGTCCCTTTCTTCCATAACTTTTTCGTCCGAGCTCCGATCTACGATCCGTCAGTGGCCACGGGATCGTAACGATGAGGCGGAACTTCTGAGCTTGGATCCGTTGTCTTTCCCTCGGATTTTCCTCTCCGACTTCCACCCAAGGTGGTTTTTTCGGGACGTCGACGAATATCTTCTAAAGTTGATCTGGGGGCGCGTTGTGATCAGAACCTGTTGAGTTAGGGGTTTTATTTTTGTCTCTCTAATTTTTGTATCATATGGGGTGGGTATCCTATTTTTTTTCATGAGAAATGGTTGAACCTTTAAAAAAAAGATAATAACTGGTTAAAGAACGGGATGGAGTGTTTGTGATTGTTGTTACTCTACCTTTTATATCCTGTGATATTATGTAGTGAAATGAATAGGCTTATGCCTACTGAAAATAACGGTCGTTGGGGGCCTTTTCTTGCGCAATTAAATGTTACCCTATCTTATAGACCATTTTTGTAATGGAATCTTCACGGAATGTGGAAATTGGTTAATCACGTAATGTTGGTTGTTTAAATGAAAATCTGGAACCATTGTGTGATCAACCCGGTTGAACCAAAATGGAATAATGAACATGTGAGTGTTAGCTTGGTTACGTGGCATGTGTTGGGGGTGTTTTGTGGGTTTTTGTGTTTTGGGTGAGCTGCGGGGCTGTGGTTGACTTAGTTGTGGGTTGGTGTGAATGTTGTGATGGTGATGGGAAGCAGGGCTGCAATAAATGGTAATAAAGGGATAACGATGTGTGGTGTGGTTATGGTGGTTAGCAGCGGGGCTTCCGGGATGGGTTTAAATGTGAGAGGACTATGGGTTTTGTTTAATAAATAATAAATGTGGAAGAATGTTGGGGCTTGGTAATGAAACGGAAATAATAATCAATGGGTTGGTTGGTTGTTAAAAAGGGTTATATTGTGCGGCTTGTGTTTCCCTAACTTGTTTTGTGGATGGAAGGGATATGTTTTACGAATGATTGATGTGGTTGGTTGTGGATAGTTTCCCAGTAGTTAAGGAACTAAATAAGCTAATTTCTGCTGAAACGTGAAAACCTAAATGGGGTTGGGGTTGTTTTTTGTATGCATGCTTTGTGGTAGTAGTGTCGAGGCACGTGCTCGGTTTCTCTTTTTAGAAGACATAGGTTGGGCTGACTGGTTTCTATATATATATATATCTGTATCTTTTTTGTTTTATCGCACCACACCCATGTTGAGCACTTAGTGCCGAACACTCGCATTTCATGGGAGAGGGTTTTTTCCCATAGTTACTAGCTCATTCCTGCTCCTTCTCCCCTAGGTTGTGATGGCTTGAGGTGACCATACACCCAAGACTCTTCGGGTATGTTACGATTGGGGTGATTAGGCCCAAGACTCCTTGGGCAGGCTTATAGGCTATAATGGCTTGAGGCGACCTTACACCTAAGACTCTTCAAGTAGGTTTCGATTTCAGGCCCATGTGTCTTTGGGGGAGAGTTCTGTTACTATTCCCAAGAATCTTCGGGATGAGGCCCAGGTGTCTTCGGGTGGGGATGTGGTTGTGGTTGTGAGGCCCAGGTGTGTGCGGGGGGGATACATGGTGGTGAGGCCCAGGTGTGTGTGGGCGGGGTGTGTGGTTGTGAGGCACAGGTCTATGCGGGCGGGATACATGGTTGTGAGGCCCAGGTGTGTACGCGCGGGGAGAGTGTGACAGCGTCAGGACGTTCAGCTAACTAATAGAAAATGGTGTGGGGTACCCAATGCTCTTGTTATTATACTACTACTACCTGTTGTGATTGTGTTTTGGTGAGTGTGGCTAGTGAGGTTGGATGGATAGATTTCCTTGTTAGGTTTCTTCTATTGTTCTCACGGGGCATTAGGATGTCTTCCCACTTGTGCACGAGAGCTTTAGGTTTCCCTACTGAGTGTACTTGTATGCTCACCCTACGTTTACGTTCAGGTTTCCAGGAGGACTACCAGGGCCATGCGGGACCCTACTAGTCGGTCAGTTGGAGTTGTTGCAGCTGTTGTTCTCTTGTTTTCTTTGGTATTTTACTTTTGATCTTCCTTGTACTTGTACCTTGTTATAAAATTGTTTAAACATGCATGTGGGCTTGGTTTGGGTGTATTTATATACATTTGTTCTTTTCTTTTTGGTGGTTGACTTGTCCTATTTCCCGATCCAAAAATAATAAAAATGGTAATGCCTCCCATATTTGTGAAAACTCATACCCTTGGTGCTAGTCGCCAACCCGAGGCCTACTGGAGGTGGGACTCGGGGGTAATTATCTTCCTTTCACCATTGCCAGCTCAGGAGGGGCATCTTCTGTGGGACGGGGTCATGACATAAGAATTTTTTTTTTCAAACTCAAATTGACTAATAATTTTATTTAATCATAATAATCATGACTATTCAATGACCTGATCCTACATAATAATGAATTTATAAAATTTAAAAAAAAACTACCTTTCTCAAATTATAAATAACACCCCTAACCACCTATGATCCTCTAACCTACACAGTATTGAATTTTCCAAATTTATATTTAGTATAAATCCCTTGTATTTCCATAATGTATATGTGTCTTTTTCCTCAACAAAATACAAATCCCAATTTCCCTAAATTGGATATCAAGGGTAAGAATATCAAGATGTAATATTCACTTTTTCATTCCTTTACATTATTATCAATTTATTTTCTTATCCGGTACTCAAATATCAATCCCAATGTGTCATGACAACTCCAATATATTTAATATAATATAATGATATTATGTAAATATTCTACCCTCAATCAGTTATTATATCTTCATCTTTTTTCAGAAAATGAAATAGGTGCTCGTGATGTATCGAATCACCATCTTCAAGGATGATGATTTATAATTTCCTAATACTCATTAATGGATGGACCTATAATGATATAATAATTAATTTTATTTTAAAATTTATATATCAACTTATTTAGTGTTCTTAATCTAGTATATATGCATGATATTAAATAATAATAAAAAACTAGTGTGTGATGATCGAAAAAGAATTCAAAATAATTGAAATGATTACCATAAATATTTTATCTAATCAATCATCATCATATACTGAAGAAAAATGATATATAATAACACATAATATAATTTAATATCATTAATAACATATAATTTTAATTCTGGATAACTATTCCCATTTTACATGGCCATTCATAAACGTATATAAATGAATCGATCATGAAATCCAAGGAAATGAACACTCCAATTCATGAAATTAAATCTCATAACTCACGAAAAAGGCCATAAATTTAATGAAGAAAATTATAATAAATCAAATATATATATATATTATATTCTGATTTAATTTATTAATGTATATAATTTGTTCATCCCAGAAATTATGTTCATGTGTAGAAAACATTCATACATAATATAATGGATTCTATCCATTCCTCAATTTTTTACACAAGTAATGATTTCTCTCTCTTTAACCAAATGTATTTCATCATCATTACTATGTAACACATCCAAATTCTATGTTTTTGTTCCATAAAAATGTATCCATATCAATTAATTATTATATTTGTGTAAATATTTGTTTCTTAATGTTGTTTTCTCAATTCCACCCATTGGTTAGCTTGTTTAATGGAAATATCATAGTTCCTTACGCTTTTTAATGTGAATTGAATAGTATAATAATTTCTAAAATTATTTTTCTAAATTCAAATCTTTTATAAATGAAATATATCTTGTTCATTTTGGGTTTTATGAAAATAATTATTTCTTTTTTGTTTTGAATAATTCTTAAAAACATTCATATAACCACACTCAAGTGACTTAATTTTACTTTTTATTGAACACAATATATACATGTTTTCACCTTAGATTTACAACACTTATCATGTTTTATGCCATTATATATTAAAAATTCCAAGAAGTGATTTATATCCATTCTTTCATGGACAAAATTATCATACACCCATTTATTATGTCTTCTAACATGATGATACACATTTCATTCCATCTATAACCCCTTTATTTATTCCTTATTTATGATTCTTCATGTGGTTAACATATTATTGAGCATGTTCTTATTGCTGAAACAAAAAATAAATCCATTACGTTGGGCATTTATTACTCTCATGAAACATCATTTTGGGATTTGGTGTAATCATGATTCATTTATTTTACATTTTCAACCATGTGAAGTGGTCTAGGAAGTTATCCCTTACTCGTTCCCCTCCATGTGAAATTGGCGTGGATATTACTCTTGATTCGTGATTATTTCATGTTTTATGTTGTTTCTATATTCCTATTATGCCATTAATATATGATCCTATGTTATACAAGATATGATTCCTTATGTTTATTTCCAATTCCATGCCTTTTTATTTGATCATGTAATGCCTTCTAACACATGAGCTATGGATTAATACAATGTTAATTCCCTTCAAATGATTCTTACCTCAACAATTTTTTCATGTATTCCCCATGATATCTTATGATGATGTGTGGGCTAAAATGATATAGGGATATTATTTGTTATATTAAATAAATTTTGTTTTATTTTTGGTCATGTAAATTTTATTTATGTATATAATCATCCAAATAAAATAAAAATTATGATCCTTGTCTATTAATGGTTGTATAATAATTCTTAAAATCAAGTATTAATACAAATAAAAGGATAGGGTCTTTATTTTTCTTAACAGAGAATGTTATTTTTTCTTTGATATTAGGACTAGAAAATTATTGTAATAACTTAGGGATAATTATATCACCATGGATAAAATAGATTAGTACTTTTAAGTAGCTAAAGAAAAAATATACATTACATTTACATGTTCATCCTTTTATAATACAAGTATCATTATTAAAATCATATTATGAAAATATCTGAGCCCCATAATTGAACATTCGTTTTTAGTTAACACCATAAAATATGAGTGCTCATGCCAAAAAAAATGTGATGTGCAATGTGATTATTTCCCTAATGAAATTTCAAATTTTATTATAACCGGTGGTAAAAAAATCATTATTATAATAAAACATATGGATCTTGTTATGAATAATAAATTGATTTATGTGGAACTCTATATATATCATAAAAAAGATGAACTTATAGTTGAATCCATTATGTGACAAAGTTCATTCATGTATAGTGTATCTTATGATCCTATTCATGTTTAAAAATGGATAAACTCAATTAAGAAAGTATTCTTTGTTCTCCGGTACTCAGAAGAAAAAGACATAGTTTTGGAGGATTATTTTGTGGGGGGAAGATGATCTGTAGAGAATGCTGATCAAGAAAAAAAATGTTGATAGAAGAAATTTATTCCATTAAATTACAATATTTGAAGAATTTGATTTCATGAAAAATGTTTCATGTGGTCTCTGTCTTATGATACAGAGGAATTTTTTTAGACTTAAGAAAAAATAAGTTGTATCTATCCAGGATTATGAATAAATTTTTAGAACATATAAATAGTACACCTTGATATTATCCAACAAAACTAATTTAATATTAGATCATGTCATTAAAAAACTATGGTCGATTCTATAAAAAGAATTACCAATTCTAGTCATTTATATAACATGAGGAGGTTTTCTATTGTTCACATATGGTTGAAATGGAGTTTATATACTGTCTGTGGTCTCATGGTGTATGAGACTATCTTTAAAAAATTGAATTTAATATTGGGATATTAACATATAAATTTAATTTTGTGTAGAAAACCCCACATTCCAAATGTCAATGTTATTGGAATAAGAATTTTTGGAACTCCCTAGCAGCAACCATAAGTGCTTTAAATTTGTATGATATATAGATTTTGAAAATATCAATCAAAGTCTTATGAAGAAGATAAGAAATGATGAATAATAATAGAAGTTTCATCCCAATACTCATTTTGTAATGTAGTTTTTTAACTACTAGGATCATGGTAAATATGTGATATATTTCCTTAAGACAAGGGTTCTTTTATGAAGTCAACAAAACATAATTTGGGGAATACATGAAGGGAATATTCATTGACTATTACTATTGTGGATCCTGAAAATAATGTTTTGATAGGTACAATAGTTAATCATCTATGAATTAGAGACATACAATTTTATTCTAGTTCTACACAATAATTAATATCTTATATGTTTAGTATAACAACTCAAACTCCACCCCTAAATATAAAAGATGATGTGTATTTGATTACATAAAATGGAAAAAATATTGATTCAAATGTATATAACTACTCCCTAGTTAATGTTTGTGGATAGTTCATCCTAAAAAATATCATATTACATCATTTGGGGGTGTTTTATTTAATATTGGTCATGGAATGGTTAACCATAAACAATTCCAACATCTACTATTAAGAATGTGGGATCAAAAACACATCATAAATAATCCACCGATTATATACAAGATTTAGGAAGAAGATGAATCACTTTCAGAATCATCTACATAGTTGTTGATAATATTTCATTCTAAGAAACCATATCTTGCACAAAAAATTGAGGCAATGAAGAGACTACTAATTTATAATGTTACCATTGTTAGGGATATCACTAATGTGTTCCATAAAATTTACCTAACCTTCTTCCTGGAAAAGGGGTTGTGTTCTCAACAAAACGTATTCATGGATCTCTTACCACATTATGGTCACCATATATAATGGACACCATCTAGTTTTAGGAAAATAGGAAGTAGTTAATGGAGAATATGGACAAGGGTTTTTATATGGTTGAGTGCTTCACCATGGGTTAATGTAGTCCAACTTGTCAATAAGAATGATTGATCAATGTGCCTCTTCATTTATTATCATGATCTCAACAAAATCAGGAAAATAAAAATGTAACCCATTCCATAGAGAGTTTAATTGATCAATATAAAACATTAGGAAAAGTATTTCTTTATAGTGTACCATTGGTAAGTATATAAAAAATTAATTGTGTATAAATAATATATTCCCAAAATATCCTTTCAATAAAAGTATGGACACTATGAGACCATAGTGTATTTAGATCATAATCACTTATTTTCATGTAATTTTAATTATATTAATGAATAAAGTCATCATAGAATACCACGAAAAAATTTCTGGTAGTCTTTGTTGAATACATTCTATTATAATCTAATAGAATGGATGGACATGAGAAGTATTTGAATAATATAATCAATACATAGATAAGGGTTAAAATCTCTGAAAAGTGAATCATATATGTGTCCTGGATGGTTTTTGAATCATTATTGGGGTATTCAATCACTATAAAATAGATATATACTGACCCTTCCAAAAAAAAGGAAATCGAATAGTCTCCAAAAATAACATCATTAATAAAAAACCATAGTTTTCATGGTTTTCTAAGGTGTTACCAATGATTTATGAATTACTCTTTACAATTTTAAAATCCCCTGACCATGATGACTTTGAATGGATAGCATTTTATATAGGCTAGTGAATATGAATACATCTTCAAAATAGTTGAAATAGAGGATTATCAATTCACTAGTACTCACACTACCGATAAGTGGGAAACTCATTGAGGTATACAGTGATCCTTATAATATGGGATTAGTCTCTTCAATGATGTAATATTGTAATGTGATATCCTACTCCTCATGGAATTTAGAAATTCATGACAAAAAACTATCCCATACAAAATTTGGAGTTCGAATCTATGAACATTTCATTGAAAATCAGACATGATTATCTCTATGCGGAGAAGTGTGAGATATATTCTGTTCTTAAGAGGCTCAAATATATTTATCCACATAGATGGATATTAATATATTCCACCAATGATAGTTAGAGATCATCAAGGATTATGACTTCTCAATCTAATGCCATCATATTAAAGCAAATAAATTTTTGGATACTCTATGTTGAAAGGATCCTAAAACATTACGAATGTTATGAATTTGGAAGGTTGTAATATTAAAATTATATTAAATGATGGGAATGGGAATCATTAAGGAAGGAACATCATAAATACATTATCAAATGATTTCTCAACCATATCTTCTTGGATAAAATAAATGATTTTCAATGCAATTATGTAAAAATAATTTATCAATAGAGAATCTATTTGAAATGGGAAACCATTAATGTTCAAAATTTATGAAAAAAGAGTATTAAAATATTAATAATTAGAATGTGTATAATCCAATACATATATTAAGAATTATATTCTTAGTTACGCCCATAGCTCAACCATCTCTATTCACCTTGGAAGAACACTAATGTAATGAGATCATTAGTAGCACTATTGGTAGAACAACATAAAGAAGGAGATAAGTGAATATACAACAACTGTGATTAGTATTCTAGAATTTTAAAGATAAATGAATAAAAATTTAAGAGGATGAAAAAACCATTTCACATACCAACATTATTGTTGGAAAAATCACCATTGAATTTCTCACGATTATTCCTAATACATCTAGAGGAAATAATGATGTACATCTCATTGTGTATTATATTATAAATAAATGCCCCTTTATCACTATTCAATAGGACCTCTCACACAATCCAAAATATAGGATATACATTAGTGATGTAGTGAGGCTGTATAAAGTACCACTATATATTATATCTAATCGTGATACAAGATTTATCTACCTATTTTGGAAAAGTATCCTACATGATGTAAACATTAATATAAGCATCAATATGGCTTCTTATCCTTAAAATCATGGATAGTCTGAGCATACTATTCATACACTTTAATATCTGCTGAGATAATATTCAATGGATTTCATATGAGTTTGGGACCAACATCTAGACTTGTTCAAGTTCTCTTACAACAATAATTTAAACATGAGCATCCAAATTGATCCATATAAAGAACTATAGGGAATGATAAACACAAAACAATATGGTGTGATGAATTTTGTGAACATATGGTACTAGAAAATGAAATAGATGATGGAATGGTAGAATATTTGAAAACCAATCAATAAACCATCATGGAAAACCATTGTAAACTGATGAGGTATGCAAAAAATAATTGACAATTGTTTGATTTTATCCTTGGAGTGATTGTTTTCCTCTAATTATCACAATTGAATAGGATCATGTGATTTGGGAAGAATGAAAAGATGAGTCACTAGTAAATCACCCCTTAAGTATTTTTAATCATGTTGGAGTAGTGGCCAAACGACTAGCACTTCCACCTACTATTTCATTATAGGATGATGAAATCTATGAATCAATCGTGAGGATGTATATAACATATCCCTCACATGTAATGAATTAATATATGTTATAGTAAGAAAATGATATCTCTTAATAGATGCATATGATGGAAATCATTAAGCATATAGATAAAAATATTTGCAACAACACTACCCACATGGTCAAAGTACTATGGAAGAATGATAATTATGAAGTGGAAAAATGAGAACATGAGGAAAGAATGATGAACATGTATCCTGACTCATTTTTCCCTTAGTTTGTAAAAAAAATCAATGAAAAAATTAATAATGGGGGAAGAATTTGACAACCCATAATTCAATCAAATAAATTTCCCTTTTCATAATTATGAGAAAATAATGAAAAAGTAGTACATAATTAAATAAATAATTATTATTTGTAAAATTAAGGAAATAAAAAATGGAATAGTAACCCGACATTTGAAATAGTAATTTGAACATTATAATTAGAAACTAAGACAACAAAATTGCAACCATCGATTAAAAAATATAAAAAAAATTAGGCATATTATAAATGAAAATAGTAAATACTTATGTTATGTAATAAGTAAATAAATGTTTTATAAATTATAAATGATGTATTGATAATTTTATAGACTTTAAATTTTAATTTATAATTTCTTAATTAATATAACATTTTAAATTAAGATTAATCTTCATAAATATATTTATAAATTAATAACATATTGGATTATAATTAGTGGAAAATTTTACTTGACCTTAATTAATTTTTTGATTTGTTATAAAACATGTTATAATTTAAATATAAATATTTTTTGAAGACATTTATATTTTAATAAAAAATAAATTTCACATATTATCATAATATGGAATCTATTTTTTAAATCTATACATCCAAAAAATGTGTTGGGTGTTTTTTTGGATTTCTCTCAAATAGTTGATTTTTTATTGAGTAGTGAAATATATTCATTTATAGTGTTGGAAAAGACATGAATTACTATGTAATGTATGAAGTATAGATGATGTTAACATATTTTTTTCAAACTCACATGAATTGTTTCTGTATTTATTTATATTAATCAATAGTATTCATAGTCTTGATCCCAAATAATATACTAATAAATAAAAAAAATGAAAAACACTCTTCACATACCACTATAAATACCAACATCACCACCTCTTCTCCTAACACCTTAAAAGCCATGAATTTTTTTAAAATTCAGTACAATAATTTTCTCAAGTATCTCCCCCACATCATAGAGCCTTTGTTTTCTATAGAAAACCCTAACCCAAATTCCATACTGAGGATTTCAATGGGAGATCTTCAAGAGATAAAACCCAATTTCATATTATGTTTTTTTTCAAATTCATTTTTCACCCATATATCACAAATTGAAATGATAAATCTTGTGTGTTTTATATTCATTAATGTTATTATGTTAATGGTATATCCAATATCAATTCTCTTAACATCTATTGTTTAAAAAAGAACATATTCCTTGTGGTGTCGAAGAACCAACATCATGGATGAATTTTTTTGTTTTCTAATACCCCCTTCAAGGATGGAAGGAAAACCACTATAAATTTTAATGATTATTAAAAAAAAATTATTTTAAATTATTTAGTTTTTCGTAACTAGTATATATAAATAATATTAACTAATATAAGAATAATGATTTGTGATTATAGAAAATATGAAAATTAATATAAATGGTTATTAGTAATGTTTTACCTAATGAATCAAACCCATATCTCAAAAAAAAAATTAAATATATAATATAATTAAATCATCTATAATGTCATTATAAATATAATATAAATTTTGAATAATTATTCACATTTTACAGGATCTTTCATACCTGAATACAAGTATATTGATCCAAAATAATACTAATTTGAACACTCTCGAATAATATAATTGAATCTTATAACTGATCATAAATTCGATAAATTAACATAATAAACTAATAAAAAATCAAATACATATCAAATATATTATGAATAAATAAATTAATTGATCTGATATTTTCATCCATGATATTAATTTCATGTATAGAACACATTCAGACATAACCTAAGGGAATCGTTCCAAACATCCATTTTCTATTTTTATAAAAAGTAGAAGAAATATTATTGAAAGAAGAAAATTATATAGGTCTATAGTACGAGATCATTTTACAATAATTATCATTAATTTGGAAGAGATAATTTCGGTGGTGTTCTCACTAGTTGATATCTTGTGTAATCCCCATGCTGGCCAAGCCATCTGCAACTGTGTTTTCTTCTACATAAACATGAGTAATGATATAGTTAAGATCAATTAGAGAATGGGTGAACTCAATCCAAATGAAGTAATCACCCATGAAATTTGGGTTATTATGTTCAAAATAACATGAATGATTTTCAACGTGTAACTTTCAATCTAGCAGTTGTTCCATATGAAGTGCTTGGTGAAGGAAATAACATGAATCAAGCCCATCATTTTAGCATCAAAGAAGGTGGAAATGCCACATTTACACATGGATCATCCAATAATTTTACCAAGGTGATTCCTAAAGATATCACCACAACCGGAGGTGCCCAGATTTACCTTAGAGGGACAATCAATATTGATTATGAACCATCCAGGTAGAGGGGCTCTCCCGAATACCTATATAGCGTGATACGACTGACAGTAATTGCTCTTTCTCGTTATATAACACTATTGTTTTCTTCATTATTCATATATAATAAATATAATTTATTTTGTTATACCACACATATTTATTTTGTTCTATTGTTCCCTATTTTAAGGGGAAATTATTGTTTTATAAGGTTTCCTTCACAAATCCTCCCTTATAAGTAAACCCAGTAAATGGTAACATCCCATATTCATTAAAATTTTAATTGAAATCCATAATCTATTTCATGAAGGAATTTTCGTAAAAATTGACTCATTTAATCATGAGAAAACTATATTGTTTTATTTCATGTTTTATATAAATAATTCGTCCTTTTCTGTTATAATGAATCACTAACAGTTTACTTTAAACCAGACGTATTGGAAAATTTATAATGTTTCTTAAACACTATATTTATATGTATTAAATTCATAATAGAATCATTTATCTTGTATTATTCAAATTTACCTTATGAATTTCAATGTATGATTTAATTCAATTCCTTCATAGAAAAATTTAGGATAAGTTTGTTCTATATTCCTTATGGTATGATTACGATAATCATCTCATTCTAAGGAAACCCATTATGTTTATTACTTATGTATGATTCATAATGTTGAATAAATATTCATGAACATGTTAACACAGATGAGATAATATAGATATATAATTCATTGGGATATGTTTATTCTCATGGGATGTCATTTTCGGACATAGAGTAAACCTGATTCCTTTATTGGACACGGTCCGGCATGCGAAATGGTATATGGTGTTAGCATTGACTTATGATCAACCAAATGAAATGATCATGGAAGTAAGCCTTGAATCAAAAATATTTCATGTTTTATATTGGTTCTTCATTCCTATGATTTGATGATTATCTGATTCTATAACATAAAAGTTATTGTTTATTATGTTTATTCATGATCCATTTTTTACATGTCATCATGTTTTTAATTCTATCCAATTTTATATTATTTATTCATATGTTTAATTCCTTACTAATTATTTTGTCTCATCGCACTGGTCATGTATTCTCCAAGATATCCAAAGCAGTTATAAGAGCTACAAATATGTTTGGAGATCATTATAAATATTAAATAAAAGATGACATTATTTTCATTTCATGTTTTATTATTATGTATTTAATTTTATAAAGACACCAGGAATTTCAATCTTTAGAATGTAATTGTATTTTAATTATTCTAAAAATTGGGTATTAATTTGTTTAAAAGGATAGAGTTGCTATAGGATAGCTTCTATCTACCATAAACCTAATTCATTGCTGATGTATGGATCCAACTTCAAATGGAGGTGAAATTAGAGTCATATCATTCTTCTCCAATTGATCTTCTCTATGAATAGGAATAATGTCATGGGGAGGAAAATAATCAATAATATATATTCTCATATTGTGATATACTATCCTGAAAGAAAATTAAATAATCAATAGGATTCGTATCCCGTAAATTTAAAACATTTCATTAATTAATGGTTATCCCTCTTAGAGAATTAATATAACTAGATATACCATGATGATGTAAGTATTCATCAACCAAAGAGTCATACCATAAATGGAAAACATCTTATGTACCTTCTTATTTATATAACACAAAATAGGGATACATCATAAAACCATTCCATTTTTTCTAGTTTAGGTAATTATTTATTCACATATAGGAATCATGACCAATAATAAAGAAAATATTCAAGATTTGGACATCCTATAAGAAATCATTATATGGCCACTTTCCATTAATGAAAAATAAAAACCCATAGAGCTTCCCATTTACTACAAAAATTTCCAATCATTATTATTATTGAATAAAAACATATTACTTGTTAGATTTCATATCAATTAAACTTCCATTTTGACCCTAATAAAATAGTTGAATCGAGACTTCTCTATAATTCTATCAAATTATATTGGAACTCTAATTGATGAAGAAAAATGATAGAAAATATTTTGGTACTAATAGATTCAATTATGACCAAAAACTAAACCTCACACTTAATCAAACGATTTCACTACCTCAATGGGATTGAATTTGGAGTCCCATTACAAGTTTTCTAGAGAACATGGATTAATATAAATTGAACTAAACCCCCATTCCTTATTTATTAATTAAGAATTAGAAACTAAAAATAGAATTAATACATGCCCCACTAGAATACATTTAAAATTTTAAAATACTAAAATCAAAGATAATTTATATACCATATTATCATATATCTATGGGTTCTTCCCTTTTAAATGAATCACACATCTAATAATGGAGTGAGGAAAAAGGGTAATTCATTATCTGACATCATATTACCTCACAATAGCATGGGAAATAACAACTTTTTTAAAGTGCCTACATGAGTTTCTATAAGGTATGGATGTGAAAATAATTTTAAAAAACAATGAGGGCATACCATCATTAGAGGGTATATCTTTATGAGGGGAATCAACAGGGATAAATTAAAACATCAAGGATGAGAAGAGATTTTTTATGTCATCTTCACCCAAAGATTTCTTGACTGTATGTGTTCCAATAGCCACTTCCCTTCCGATGAGGGAATCCTTTTGATGATTTTATAGAGTAGGTTTCAAAATCGATATCAAATTGTACCCCAAAAATAATAGAAACACTCGAGTGTGTGAGAACCCTAATCTCAATCATCGACATCCCTAGGACCACTCATGATATCATAATTCATCATCCTAAACACATTAATTATAACGCATCCCTTAATTTTTTAGAGTGAATAATATTAATTAATTTATGAAATATATATCCTAAAAAATATATATTTATTGAAAAATTATTATAAACTAAACAAAAAACTATTTCCTAATGTCGTTTTATTCATCATAAATATGTTTTCTTCATATACGGGTTTTATTGGTTTTAGTATCAAAATATTAAATTTTATTTATAGAACCATTATAAGATATTTTCGAAAAAATATTATCTATATTCTTAAATACTCATATTAAAATTATCATATCATGACATTTATAGCTATTTTGGAATAGATTAAGTTGTCATCCAATAGTGAAAACCTAGATTGCTTTATATATATAATCTTTTAATTTTCGTACAAGTAAAATTCTATTTTATATTAGTTTCAAAATTTATAAATATTATTTTCACTAAAATTAATACAGTAATTTTATTAGTATTTAGATTTATAATATAATTTCAAATAAAAATATTTTTATACATATAAAGTTTTTTGAAAAAAAACCGTTTTTAATTTCTTATTCTATTTTCATCGTAAATTAATTAATACCACTTCATTAAACTTATTCTCCAAAAATATATTCTATATTTTGAATCATAAAGTCGAAATTTTTTATAATGGTCCATTTTATTATTGGTGATTATGAATAGAATCCATAGGGTATTATTCTCAACACGGTTAGGGTAAATCATGAAACTATGGTTAAAATTTGTATGATAAAGAATAATTAACGACATAAAACATTCTTTTATCCTATTGGATTATTGAATTTTATAAACCTCTAAAAAAATTCTAATGTTTTCAAACATGATTCCATTTATTTATCACTTAAAATTATGTTATTTTATGTAAAAAAATCCATAAATTACATTCTATTTATTTTAATAACTCTAAATTTTCTTTCTTATTGATAAAAGTTGATATATTTAGTTTTAAATGTTTAATTTTAATTTTAATATTTTTTATAATGATAATTTATTTATAATTTTTAACAATTAAACAATTACAATAATTTCACATGCAATAGTGATAATAAATTTATTTATTTATTAAAAAATGAAATAAAATATTTTCAAAATTTGAAAACAATTTAAATTGGAAAAAAAATTTATGTGTCATGAATTTTTCAGAAAAAAAACATATGATTAAATTATCATTGGATTAGATTAACATTAAATTATCATCATTATTTTTTCAAGGTCATTTTAATAGAATAGTTTTAAATATGACATGATGGTTATTTTTGAATAAATAATGTTTTATTAATTGATTTAAATTTTAAAAAACTATGTTGATTTTTTTAGGTATATATTTACTATAAAAATACATTTCATTTTATATAGAAATACTCATTTTATATTTATGAAATTATTATTATTTTATATCTTTAGTATATTTTATATTTTTTAACATTACATCCATTGAAGAAGTTGTAATGTTGTTCAAGTGAGAATGAGGATTACCACACAGAAGAAGGGATGATATTTAATTATCATAAAAAACATCGATTATATATATATATATGTATATTTATATAAACGTATGTTTATTTAAATAATGAATACAGTATTTATGATATAATAATGTTTCAAGGAAGATTATCTAAAACATACCTTCTTTATACCTAGAACATTGAAAAATTGAAATCATAATCATTTTGTGTAAGCCTATCCCCGACTATTATTATAACATAGATCATGATTCATAAACACCATTATTTTTTTTTTGATTTAAATAATAGCTGATTTATAAATCTGGTAATTATAGAAATATTATTATTCAAAAGATTATTAAATGTTATCTTCATTAGAAATATTCTACCCAATAATGTAATTAGGACTAAGGAAAATAATTTCATAAAAACATCAAATGCAAATTTAGTACATTATGTAATTCAATATAACATGTTATTAAATAAAATAAAATTAATAACAAACATGTAAATGGTTCAAAATTATGTCAATAATTATTATATTTTTACTATTTAGGAATATAGATAACATGCTTGATGTATAAAAATCGTGGTAATGAACACTTTCACATAAAAATAGTTTTATATGTTATACATATTTTTTTCACTATGGTTTAAATCCATGTCCATATTCAACAAATTATTATGTGGATAGACATAAAAAAAATTATAAAAGTTATTTTATTTCACTTTTACTTTAATTGTTTTGTTTATAGAAGGATTGATTTTACATATTTTATGATGTACATTCTGAAATTATTTATATAGGAGAAAATTAGTTTTCTCTTTTAACATATATAGAGTTAATGACTTTTCACACAACTATAATCATTTTTTTTATTTTACATCGATAATAAAAATTATGCTTTTTTTAAATAAAAATTTTAGTTCGATTTATTATGTTTTTCAGAAATTGTTTCAAATGTAATGGATATTTTAATATGAATATATTTTTGCTTATGGTTAAAAATAATATATTTATGAGTGAAATTTTAAACATTCCATGTTTTAAGTGTCATGATTATCTGATGGTTCTTCAAAATCGATAATGAGTATTCTGGGTTATTCATTAGAAATATGATTTTTCCATTATAAAATATTCATGTGCAGTTGTGTTATAAACAAATATGTTATTAACAGTATAAAACAAACATGTTTGGTCCATTATATCCCCCCTCTTAAATTGTTAATGATTATGTTCTCTGAAAAATTATGATGGAAGATAAAATTTGTAATATGGATATGAAATGTATTTCACAAGTAGCTTATATGATATATTTTTACAGGAAATGGTGTCTACATAAACCCAATGACATCACAAGGTATTTTTATAATAATTTTTCTAAATGAATATATTAGTTACTTATTAATGGTAGAATCATAACTTTTTTGAAATTATTTTTTATTATTTAAGTAAACCCATATAATTTTTATTTTTTCCTTATATGATTATAAATAATTTTTAAAAAAAATACTTGGGTAGTTTAGTTTTTTCTTCAGTAAGGGAAACATTTTATGCTAAAAACTAGTTTTGAAAAAGGAAACATTTTATAGGTATCCATAGACTAATATGTTCCAATCATTCTTTTTAATTTGTCCATACTGTTTTTTTAATCAAATATTTTTTTAAAAAACAATTCACTGGTTTTTAAGGATGATGAATAAAATAAAGAGGTAGTTATGAAAATTTTGATGATGTTCCTTGAAAATAAATCATAGTATGTCTTAAATTCTTTGTTCTATGGGAAAAAAATATTTTGTAAAATTTTCATATTGTGATGTAATGTTTTCTTCATATGGTTGATGTCTATATCCAAAAAATTATAAATCATATGAACCCTCTATTTTCACTAGGTTGGATGGATGTTGTTCATGGACTATAGAATAACTTTTTACTGAAGTTATTTCATTAGTATTTCATGAAAAATAACACAATTAAATTTTTTATTATTGATGAAATGACATACCGTAATAATAAAAATATTATAAAAATGATTATTATGAATGTTAATCAGGATGTGGAAATGTTTTCCTGGATAAAATATTCATTAGACTCACCATGGGTCTTGAATGAAAGGATAGAGAGGAATGAGAAGTAGTATCAGAGCCTAAATGGTTATGATAAAAATATGTTTATTATTAGTTGGTTATTATGATCGCTTGAATTATATTTCTTTTGGGAAATATGTGATACATGAAATACAAATGAATGTGAAGGTCATGTGATTCATATCCGATTGAATCATAGTTGGAATAACATAAGTTTTGGGATAATGGTTTTTTCTAGTAGATTTAAATGTAAGTTAGTTTCTTCTATTACAATCTTAAAAATACGGAATGTAATGAGGAATTAATTATTCAATAATTATTTTTTTGGAAGAATTAATTTTGTTAAATCAATGATTTATGGTCTCTGTTCATAGATAGGACGACATCAAATAAGTAATATTTCAAAGTACATGGTGTTTTCTTCTAAATTTGAGAAGATAAAGATTTCGGTTATCATTCAGAACAATAATCCAAGATAAAATAATAAATTAGATAAAAAATTTAATGATTTTGGAATGATGTTTAGTAAAATAATTAGAAGTGGAAATAATTATTACGGGACAAAGCTACATATATGGGTTCATCAAACACATTCTACAACTGATCAAAATATAGATCTAGACACTGATTATAAATGATGTTATGGTTTCAAATGATAAGAGAAAAAGAATTGTTTTTGGGAGTTTTTTGGACCAATGAAAAAGTATATAAATTTATGTTGTTGAGACTGATGAAAATTGGGGTTTGACATCAAATAGTAATATAGTGTTAAATTTTCATCCTGATGAATTGTATTTCATTTGGGAAAATAAAGAAAGAAGAAATATTGTACGTTTTTAATTGAGCTAGTAAATTAAGAAGAAATATCTCGTTTTTTTCAATTGGTATAGGATTAATTGGACTAGCACAGACACCAATTATTAAGATAATGAAATGACTCGTCATTTAGAAGATAGATAACATAGATAAGTTAATCAGATTCAAGATCATCTGTATGTGGAATGGAAGACAAAATAAATTTAAAATTTTAATTACGTAGTTCCAAATGGGTTTCTAAACGATTTTTAACCACTTTATGGAGTATTTCCTATGAAGTGAAGGAACATTTAGAAATTATCAATAAGTTTTTAGAAAAATAATGGTCCCTATAGTCTATCAAAGTAGAATTTTTTTGAAGAATTATTTCAAATTTTTTAGCATTTAATTTGTGTAGAGAAATGTAATAAAGAATATAATATTGTAAGTATATATTCATCGGGTGAATAAATAATGATTACAATTCGAATTGGGAAAGAGAATGATTGTAAATTCGGATGTGAGGAGATGTTGCGAAACGATTCGAGAAGGATCGAGATGAAACAAGAATTGCAACATCCTAGGTATAGAAAGTATCTGATATTTTCATATTTATTAATATTTGTGATCTATATATTAATTATACTTCAATGATATTCCGTGTTTGATTTCGTACCCACAACACATCCGTTTTTTTCTCTGAAATCTCTTGTATCACACAAGGATGATTCATAATAAAAAAATAAAAATATTATATTATATTAAATTGTAGATAATGCCTAGTTTTTTTAGTGGAGGGAATAAATAGAAATAACTTCTATATGTCTATACGTGTATGAATTTTTTTAATTACCCAATAAAATATATAGGGTTAATATGATAATTAATCTGATTTAATGTATAAAAACTCTAATATTATTAAAAGGTCGTTTTACCAGCTTTTGATAAAAAAACCCCTTTTAAATTTAGTTTTTTTACTTTTATATGTTATGTTGTAAAAATATACATCATATTTAGAAGAGGGACAACCACATTTTCATTAGGAAACTTTTTGATATTTTTGTAATGAATTCATTTTTTATTGAAAAGTGAAAAATACTACATTTTAAGTCAAAATTATCTTTTCATCTAATTTATATATATACATATATTGAAATATTATTCGGTTTCAAAATTTAACTGGATTATAATTTTACCATTTAATCCAAATTTTGTTCATTTTATAAAATTTATGTTTTTTAATGAGACATAAACATATGTCAATAATTTGATAGTTATTATTCCATAAAAGTATGCTTTTTTGTTTTCACAACGAGAATTAATTATAAATTAATGTTTGAAAAATCTGTGTTATAAATTATGAAAATTGTATTCCATATTTGTAATCAGGAGATCCAAATTGTGTCAATAGGTAAATTTTATTTTTAGACACTATGAATTGTATTTTCAGTAAATATATTATTTACAATGGTTAAAAGATAAATCTGGAAAATATGGGTAACAAAATAATATTATAATAATAATAAATTACTTTGACACATGTCCTAACCATAATGGATGATACATTATCGACAATGGGAATCCTTGTTTTGATTTTGGGAACCCATGGAGCCACTTTTATGTGAAAAATTCATTTTTTGAAAATTAATTTAAAGGTATGTAAAATAAAACATAATAATATATCGTTTAGTAAATAAATATGGATTCATATAAGTGATATTATAAACTATATATTTTCATTAGAAATAGAATAATATTTCAATATTATGGTATTTTTTTAAATTTTTATAAATTAAATAAATAAATTTATTTTTGGAACAATGTTGATGTAGTGATTACCTTGTTAATGAATGATTTATATAAATGAGATTATAAATATTAAAATAAATTTGTTTTGAAACATTTCATGTGATAAAAGAATTTTATAGATCAGGATGAAATTTTATAATTTAATTAATGATGTTATTTCTAAACAATCATGTTTTGTTTGGATTTTCTAAAATGTCATGAAATGAATTGTGTCAAAATTTACATAATTCATAATTTTAAATTTAAAATATTTTATTAAATGTTATAAAATTCAAAAAATAATCCATTATTCGGCCATATAGTTAACATATGTCTAAAATTTATTCATTACTCTTTAATTGGATATTTTTCATGTTTGGGTAACTATGATTATTTTCAAAGTGTTAAATGTTTGATAAATAGTAACAATAAAAAAGGGTTCAATAAAAATATAATAATTAAAAAAATTTCCAAAACCTATCAAATTATTATTGAATGATTTTATTTAGACTTATGTTAATGTTCTATTTTATTTTTATAATTTTTGGACCTTATGAAACCAAATAAAATTTTATAATAAAAAAAACTTTCAAACATTCCTAAAGAGACACTCATCCCTCTTATAAAAGGCCACCACCTTTAACCCATTACTCACATCTCTCATGCCCCTTGAATCATCTATCATATTACCCAATAAGCTCCCAACATCCATCTATTATATCTAGAACCCTAAATTTTTTATGAAGGAAATTCAATAAAGCCTTCTTCTTCAAATCAATGAGAGTCACCTAATTTAAATGTAATGCATTCCCTTACGTTCTTTTATTTTATTTTACTTCTTCAACCCCATAAACCCTCTTTATTACCTTATTTTAGAACAAAACATTATTCTCAATATACTATTATGTTGTTATGAGAGGGATTTAGACTATACTCCCACACACATCCATCTATGTGATACGAACATACTGTTTCTATGGATGATGAACTACTGTCTCAGGAAACAATGATAGTTCAATTATCTCATACCGCCTCTCATGGATTCCATTAAGATGAAACAATATTTCTATGGGATATATATTATATTAATATTGTATATATTTTTCTTTATTATTCTTTTATATAATACTTTTATGGTTTCCATAATGGGTTAATATAAAAATTTCATTTTAGGATCTGTGGACGACCACCCACTTAATGTTATATGACTCATTCATGCCATACGTATAACATATAAAGGATTGCATTAATTAAAGTATATATTATATTAATCTGAAATGATAACATACCAATGTATCATTTTTTATAGTTATATTAAATAAAAAATATAATTAAATTAGTGTTCGTATGTAGGTACATATTACTGTCTCCATGAACGATTCATTTCATTTCTTGTCTCGAAATGTTATATAGTATTATAAAAACATAAATATATATTTATATATTCTACATGTATATGATTTATCATTATCTAAATCATTAATATCATTCTGTAGATAATGGTATTTTGACCACATGTACAACATATAATTAAAAAAATTCATTTTTTGATTGAAATCCAAAATATCAACAAAATAGTTGTTATTAAAATAAATGGTTATGTAATGATTATAGTGTAGTAATACGTGTAATAAAAATAACAATAAACTTGATAAATGGTTCTGAAGAAAGTAAAAATTAAATTTATTTTATTATTCAGATGATTAAAAAACAAACGAGTCATATTTGACATGAGGTAGGGGACTACATCTCAATCTTCTTTCATTAAGGAATACATTTATTTATACAATAATTCCCTTTATTTGTTGTATAAGACCCTTTTACATTTAATTTCATTTAAAGGGAATATTTTCCCTATGAATTGTATTACTAAATGTCAAAAATAATGTTTCCTTTTAATATAAGTGGTGAAAAGGACCTTTCTGCCACCACAATCATTATTTTTTATATTAATTCCTTAACAAGATGTAATTTTTTTAAAAGTAAAATAATTACCATATACTCTTTTTATGTATTTTGATATTGGAAATAAATTTGAGAATGGATTGTTTATATTAATATATTTGAAATTTATATTGTGATTGTAATATGAGAATGTTATCATTGTTTTATGGTTGATCATGTGTTTTGATTATGTTATAGTTTGTTGGAATTGTTTACATATATGGGTGGTACTGTGATAAACCTAGGGTGGGTTAGCCTGATATAGATCTTCAATGAATTTTGTATTGTGACAGAGTTAAATGTTAATGAATCTCATAAGTTATTTAGGTAATATATTGTGATGAGTATTCGAAACATAACTCCCTACGTAGCTGTGAATGCTAAAATGTAAGTATGGTTTGGATTCAACAATTTATCTTTATGATTTATGATCTCAATGAGTTATTCATAAATATAATGATTTAATAAGGTGTGTTAAAGTGCTTCTGTTTTGTGTGTATTTATAGACTAATGATTTCATTCTTTATTTTATAACCATCACTGAGCTTTTTATAATCATCCCATTTTTTTAAATATTTTTCACTGGGTATAATGGAGGGTAAGAGACTGAAATAATTAAAGATGATTTATATAAAGAAATGATTTTTTTTATTTTATGAAAAAAATTGATACTGAGTAGAACATTATACTTTGTATTATTTGAGATGTAATGTAATATTTATGGACTAGTTCTCTATAACTCTAAACCTGAAAAAATCCTCAATGTGAATTCATGACTTAAATCAAGATTATGTTATTTTTATGTCTAGGACTTATAGTTGTTATAAGAGGTTGGTTTAGACATCATTTGGATTTAAAATATTGTCAAATTAAAATCCATAATTTTACGTTAGGTTTTATTGAAATTATATAGCATTTAAATATTACCTTGTGGAATTGCCTAAGTTATTTTTCTTTTCAGAACGGTTTTTTGTAGTGGAAATATGGAAAAAACAATGGTATGACATCAAGGGAAAAATAACCTTCCAAATCAGAATCCTGAGACGGTCATAATCAGAACTAAATAGTTTATTATATTGATGGCACAATTGGTTCAAGATATAAATGGTGGTGGTATCCATGCACAAGCTCAGCCAAATCAACCACAGAGGAACATGTCATTAATGGATAATTTCATGAGTCAATATCCCCCATCATTCAAATGATCGTCTAACCAAGTGCTATCTTAAGGGTGGATTTAAGGAGTGGAAAATACATTTTATGTCGTGGGTGTTCAGAACATGTAAAGGTTAATTTTTCTATTTACCGTGATAAAGATGAATACGTTCAGTTGTTGTTAATGGTGAAAAATAATAGGGATAATGAGGAGATCTAGATCATGGTTGGGATGAATTTAAAGGTACGTTTCCTGATAAATATTTTCATAAGGGGGTTCTTCATAGGATGGAAAAACAATTCCTAAAATTGAGGCAGCAAGATGACATTGTGTTTTCTTATGAATAAAAATTCACTCGACCAGCATGGTATACTCCAAATTAAAAACAAGATCTTGATAGTAAAATCAATCATTTTTACTACGAATTAAATCCCATGTATTGGATAGATTTCTATTCTCATGAGTATTAATGTTTTGAAAAACATGTTCGATCTCAGGAGAAGATAGAAACAGATATTTTTTATGATCAGGAGTTCTTTGACAAAAAACAGAATAAAAGGTCGAGGTGCCAGAAAAAAGGGGTAAACTCTTCAAAAAAGTCTGATGGTATGAAACATAAGATTACTTTTTGTGAAAATTGTGGTAAAAATCACACTGGGGAATTCTTTTTGATTTTTGTTAAGTGCTACAAAAGTGGTAAAATGGGGCATAGGGCTTATAATTTCTTACAAAATGTATAATGAAATGGAATGAAAAAATATGATTTATACTTAGTAAAATGTATTATGAGCAATGAAATGGGTCATTGTGAAAATAAATTTCGAATGAATGTCTAAACTGAAGGAATTCTGCTAGACTAAATGTAGATAATGGTGGATAAATCCATTGCAACAACATCATATATTGGGCCATCTAATGATGGCATATCAGGTAAAATTTTTGTTTATATAGATTATTTCAATGTGTTGTTTGATTTACAGTCTACACATTAGTTCATTTCTAATTATTTTTCATGTACATTGGGAATTCCATATAAATAAATAAATACTGAACATACAGTAAAAATAGTAGGAGGAAATTTTTATACAACAAAGAATTATAATAACCTTTATTTACTTGATTGTGAAATGAATTTACCTAAAAACCATATTGTTTTGACACTAGTAGAGTTTCATGTTATTTTTGGGATGCATTTTATTTCTATTTATAATGGAATGACTGACTACGAATCTAAAGTGGCTTCTTTTCAGAAAGAATTTCAGTTTCTATACAAGAATGAACCCTTAATTTTGATAACTGGTCATGAAGATGATAAACTAGTAAAATATGGAAATATATGTTACCTTGCACATATTTTTGAAAACAATGGAACAATTTATATTAATGACGTTCTTGTGGTAAATGAGTATCTTGAGGTTTTTCTGGAGTGTTTATTAATATAATACATAATCAAGATGTAGAATTTATAGTTTAAATAGTTCCTGATGCTATGCCAATTTAAAAAACCACATATCGAATGGAAAAAATTGATCTTTTAGAGTAAAATAGAAATTGCAGGAGTTGTTTGATAATGGTTTCATTCGTCTTAGCACATCACTATGGTATCCTCCTATCTTGTTCGTTAATAAGAAATATGTTTTAATGAATCTTCGCAATGATTATAGAGCATTGAATAACATCAATGTTATGATCATGTATTATTTTCCTCATAATAAGGATTGGTTTGATTGTCTTTAGAGAAAACGGTATTTTTAGAAGATTAACATGAAGTCAGTGAACCATCAATTTTAAGTAAAGGATGAAAACACTATGAATACCACGTTTCATACTAGATATGGCCTATATGAATTTTTTTTCTTCCTTTTTTGATAACAAATAGACCTAATATATTAATGGATCTTATGAATATAATTTTTGAAGGGTTCCAGTATAAGTTTGTGGTTGTGTTTAATGATGTTATTTTGGTTTAATCTGAATGTAAATAGGAACATGAAAATATTATAATGGTTTTCTTGCAAACATTAAAAAAGAAACTTATGGGAAATTTATAAAGTAAGAGTTTTGGTTATAAAAAATTTAATTCCTTGTTCAAATTATTTAAAAAAATTTCATAAATATTAATCTTTCCAAAAAAATTGTTGTTAATGACAGGCCAAGACCCACCAATACTACCAAGGTCCATTGTTTTTTGGGTTTAGAAGGTTATTTCCTGAGGTTAGTTGAAAATATTTCATTTATATCTAGCCCACTGGCTATATTAACTCAAATTGTTGTAAATATAATTAAGACAAAAGATTGTGATGATGGTTTCCATGAATTGAAAAAGAGATTGGTGAATGCTACATTTTTGGAATTACCTTCCATATATGGTTAATTTTTTATCTACAGTGACTATTTATTGAAATGACATGGTTGTGTCCTTATCTAGAAGGGTCATGTAATTTCTTATGCTTCATGTCAGTTGAAACACAATGAGTTAAATTACACATCACGTTATTTGAAATTAGCAGCAGTTTTTTTCATTAATATTAATGATACGTCATTAGTATGGAGTGAAATGTGAAAAATATATAGACCACAAATTTTTTTATTATACATAAATATATAAGTAATTGATCATAAGACAGAGGATACGGCTAGAATTAATCATCAATTATGATTGGATTATTCATTACTATACAGTAATGGAAAATAAATATGATGACACTTTGAGATAAATAAGTAATGTTAAATTAACCATGTTATGTTGGGAAGAAGATCATTTGATTAACGATTTGTTGATATTTTGTATAGAAGTTATTTTTTAATGAAATTACTCTTTTTTATTTCAGCTGTAATTGAAATCATCCCTATCAGATAGTATTACTAAAGTAGAGAAGAAAGATAGTGAGTTGGAGAAAGAAAAGAAGAATTTGATTCAGATGGGTATGTTACTAGAAATTATCATTGATAGATACTATGTTTTGAGGATTGGAAATAGATTATGTGTTCCTTGGGATTAGTAGTTGATAAATAATTTTTATGTCAAGATCATTGTTCTCTATTTCTAGTTCTTCCTACCAATTCTAAGAAGTATATATATCATCTGGTGTTTTACTAGTGGTATGGAATGAAAATAGATATAGCTGACTTTACCCTAAAATGTTTGATTTTTCATCTGTTTAAAGTAGAATGTAAATTACCGAAATGGTTACTTCAGCCTTTACCAGTGCTATATTAGAAATGATAAAATATATTTATGGACTTCATTGTAGGAATACCAAAGACATCCCTATGCAATAATGAAATCTAGGTTATTGTAGATTGATTGACTTAATATTTTCATTTACGACACATTCAATATTCTCGTTCCCCAGATCAACATTCTTGGTTATATTTTGAATAGATAGTTAAGTTACATGGTGTTCTTATCTCCATTTTATTTGATCATGATCCATGTATTACTTATATCTTTTGGAAAGGCCTTCACAAGTCATTGGTTGCTGAATTAATTTATAGTACAACTTTTCTCCCTCAATCAGATGTGAATTCATAACTAAAAATTCAGACATTAGAAGATATGCTACATAATTTCTCAATGGATTAATATGGATTATGGGGAAAACATATTTATTTGGTTGAAGTTTCTTATAATAACAGTTTTCATTCTATTATGGAGATGGATTTATTTGAGGCATAATAAGGAATGAAGTGTCAGACTCCAAATTTTTGGGATGAAGTATGTGAAAAGTAGTTGATGACACCATAATTAGTAATAGATATTTTTGAGATATTTCAGTTGAAACAGAAACACATGAGGACATCTTAGAGTAGAAAAAAATCTTATTCAAATAATAGGAGGATGGATCTTTACTTTTAGGTAGGTAATCAGGACATTCTCAGTGTTTCGACATGGAAAGTGTGATGTGTTTTTTTATGAAGGGAAAATGAGTACGAGGTTCATTGGACCATATGAAATCCTGGATAATGTTGGATCAGTGCCATGTAGAGTGGATTTACCTCCATTTTTATTCTAAGAACACAATGTTTTTCATGTTTCAATGTTGAAAAGGTATAAGCCAAATCCATGTCATGTATTGAGTCCAAAGGTTGTTCAGTTGGAAGATAATATTTTTTATGAGAAACAACCGGTCTATATTCATGACCATAGAATGTGTTGTAGAACAAGGTTATTCATCAGGTAAATGTTCTATGGAAAACACATAAAATTGAAGGGGCATCATGGTAATCTGAGAATGCGATGAGGTATAAATACTCCCACATAATTGAAAATTTAATATCAATTATGAGGATGGGATTTTGAAAGTGGGGAAGGATGTTACATCCCAAGAAAATAAATTTTATTATATTTTTATATTTATTTATATTTTTGAATAAAATATTGATTTTACATTAGATGGGATTCTATGTTTGATGGAATACCAAACCTACAACAATGAGTTTCTCTAAAACCTATTGATGCACACAAGGATGAGTCATACTAAATAATTATAATATAATATTACATTAAATGGTAGTTAACACCTAGTCGTTTTATTTGGGGGAATTAATATATATAACTACAATGTTATTATACATGTTTATAAAATATTTTCACATTTATCGAATAAATTTTAGATGATTAAAATGAGAACGAATCCAGTTTTAAGTATGAAGAACATAAGTACTTTTAAAACACCATTTTTAACACTTTTTGATGGGGAACCACATTTAAATATATATTTTTAACTTTTATATGTCCCATGTAAAAAAAATTCTTCTTCTTTAGATAGGGACATCAAAATTTGTGTTAGGTAAATTTTGGGTATTCTTCTAATTAAATTTATTTTTTAATGAATCAAGAAAAATATTATAATTTAAGTCAAAACTTTCATTTCATATGATTTATTTGTATAGTTATATTTCATTGTTATTTGGTTTTAAATTTTTATTGGATTATATTTTTACCATTTAAACATAATTTTGGTCATTGGAATTAATTTCACTTATTAATTATACATAAGCTCAATTCAATCTTTTGATCATTATTATTTCATAAACACGCACTTTTTGGTTTTCACATTGAGAATTAATTTTAAATTAATTTCCGCAACTATGGTGTTTTTAATTTGTAAAAAAGGTATCCATATTTTGAATCAGGAAGACTAAATTGTGTAAATAGGTATCTTCTATTGGTAGACATTAAGAATAGTAACTTCGATAAATAGTTTATTTACCATGGTTAAAGTGTTAATCTAGTAAATAAGGGTAAACAAATAATATTATAATAACATTAAATTAACATAACACATGTACTAACCTTATTGTATGATACATGTCCAATAATTTTTATCATTTTGTCAATTTTGGGACCCCATTGAGCCACTTGTATGTTAAAATTACATTTTATAAAAATTAATTAAATAATAAGTAAAATGTAACATAAACATATATCACTTTATAAAAAATATTTATATGGTGATAAATAAGTTATATTTTATACTAAATATAGTCATTATGAATATATAATGATTTCCAACATCATGGTATTTTATTTATAATTATTATACACAGCATAAAGAGTTTTTTTGTTATAAAATTATAATATAATGATTACATTATTAATGAATCATTTAAATAAGTATGATTATAAATATTAAAATAAATTTATTTTAAACTATTTATGCTATAAAATAATTTTATATATTATAATGACTTCTTATCTATGAAGTAATGATTTTTTTGAAATAATCAATTTTTTTCGATTTATTAAATTGTCCTAATACGAATAGTTTCAAAATTTTCATAATTCAAATTGTACAATATAAATTTCTTTATTAAAAATTATAAAATTATAAAAAAATATATGATTCTGAAAGATAGTTTTCTTAAGTCTAAAATATCATTATTTATTCATTAATTGGATATTTTTCATGTTTTGGAAAATATTTTTTATTCTCAACAATTTAAAGGCTTGATAAAACAGTTAGAGTTAAAAGGGTTGAATAAAAATGATAAGGATTAAAAATATATCCAAATCCTATCTAATTCATATAGGATGATTTTCTTTCCAATTATATTAATCATATACTCTAATGTAATGGGGTTGGGAACTTTTGAATATGAAAATCATTTTACAATAAAATAAAATTTTCAATCTTTTCTAAAGAGCCCCTCCTCCCTCTTATAAAAGGCAACCACCTCTAACCCAAAACTCAATCCTCTCAAGCCCCATGGCTCATCATACCCATGCTCGAATAATATCCAAACATCCCTATCTTGAACTTAGAATCATTACTTTTTGTATAAGGAATTTATAAAATCATTTTTATTTAAACCAAGGAGAGTTACCCAATTTAATGGTAACATCTTCTCTAATGTTATTTTCATTTATTTTCCTTCTCCAAACCCACTAAACTCCCTTTTTACCATATTTTATAACAACAAAAGTATCCTCAATGTAGTGGGATATTTTTATGACATGTATTCGAACTAAAATTCCCCAAACCCTTATCTAATGGATACAAAAATGATGTTTCAGTGGATGGTGAACTACTACCTCATGAAACGATTATTGTTAAATTATATCCTACTGCCTCTCATGCTAGATATTATGATAGAACTATATTTATATGTTATATATATTATATTTATTTTGTCTTTATTCTTATTTATTTTTCATTTATGTTATAAATTTATGGTTTTGATAATGGTTAAATATGATAAATTCATTTGAGGAAGTGCGGACTACTGCCCCCTCAAAGTGATATAACTCATTCATGCCAAACCTGGAATGAATAAAGGAAAGTGTTAATGGAATTATATATTATATTATTCTAGAATTAGTATATACCAATTTTTCATTCCATTAAATATTAAATGTTAATAAAATTAGAGTTCATGCGTACGTACGTTTTACTATCTCCATGAATGGTGCATTTAATTTCTTATCCACAAATGATATGTAATATAATAAAAAAATATATTTATATTATATATATTTGATTTATATGATATCTAAATCCTGAATATCATTTTAGAGATAATAGAATTTCTACTACATGGATAACTTGTAATTATACGAATTTTATTACTTACTCATGTACCAAAAATTGAAAAAAGACCATTATTAACTTAAATGATTATGTAATGTTTATAAAATGGAAATAAGTGATATACACAGAATAGTAAACGTTAAAAATGTTATGAACTATGTAGAAACAAACTATAGTTTATTATTCTTGAGATTAATGAACAAACAAGTCAAGTTAGACATGATTTAAGGGACATCATATCAATCTCCTTTCATTGATACATAATTTGATTTATATAGGCATTTTGTTTATATACTGTATAAATCACTTTGACTTTTAATTTCATTCAAATGTAATATTTTCTCTACGAATTGTTTTGATAAATAACAAAAATAATTATTCTTTTTAATATACTTTGTGAAAATGAACTTTATATCTTTATGAGATATATTTGATATTTTTCTTCCATAACAAGCCATAATTTTTTTAAAAGGAAATTAAATACCAGATAGTATTTTTATGTATTTTTGTATTGGAATTGTTTTTATTAATGGATTTATTATGCCACTATATTCAAATGTTATATTGTTATTGAAATATGGAAATGTTATATTTACATTATGCTTGTTCATGTGTTATGATTATGTTATAGTTCTTGGGAATTGTTTGCATATACAGGTAGTTCTATGATAAACCTATGGAAGGTGAGCCTGAGATAGCTCTCCAATGCATTGGGTAACATGAAGGAGGAAAAGATTAATGTCAATTCTATGAGATTTAGGGAATATAATTTGATGGGTATTCAAAATGTGACTACAAACGTAGGAGTTAAATCTACAACGTAATTATGTTACGGATGACACAAGTTAACTTTATGATTTATGATTTCTATGTGTTATTCATAAATATTATGATTTCATTATACGTGTCAAGAAACTTATGTTTTTTGTGTATTGATGTACTAATGATTTATTTCTTTAATTTATAACCGTTATTATGTTTTTTATGCTTCTCCCCATTTTTTGAAAAAAAATTATAGGGTATATGGTAGATTAAGAGAATGGAAGTATTCACAAAGATTTATATCATGAATAGAATTCTTGTTTTTATTTTATGAAAAAATGGATACTAAGGGGAAGTGTTGACTTGTAATATTTGAGATGTTATGTAATTATTATGGTCTAAATCTCTATGAATAAAAATATAAAACGATAATCTATGTGAATTCTTGACGTAACAAAAAAATTATAAAATGTTTAATGTTGAAAGCATATAATAATAGTTGTGGTGTATCAAAAATGTCAAAGAGGATTCCAAAATGTGAGATATTATTATGTTTTGGGAAATTTGTATATGACTGGATAATTATGCCAGGTAATCAATCTAAATTATTTAGACTAAGGTACAAGTAGTTCATAAGTGATATAGTTGTAATTTAGTAGAAATTTATTTATCCACTGAAAAATCATACAAAATAATCAGAACGGGGTGTCAAACTATGTAACATTATAATGTAACAAGGATTTTATAAGGGCTCCTAGGTCTGAAAGTGAATTTTGATTATGAATATTTTTTTTAATATTTGTAACACAACACTTTAAAATCATCTAAAGAAAATGATTAATGATTATTAACTTGGAAAAAAATTAATTTTTTACATTATTTCATACTAGATGAAACACATGCGTTGTTTTATTAATCACATTGGTTAATAAGTATATGAGAATTTCTAGTTTCTTTTTACCCTAAAAAATATTGTTTTATAATAGAATGTGTGGGATTGAACTATATATTAACCATACAAATGACGTAACTACTCTTTTTCTCTAGTCAACATTGTATATTCATCAGTTCCAATTGATGTGTGATTGTTTTGTTTTCATCAAATTAATAACATTGTAAAAAGAGGATAAGGTTTTTTCTAATAGAAGGAAACATAAATGAAAAATATATCACTAATTCACCCCTTGCCCACTCTATGATACATAGGTCCTTATTATGTAATCTCAATTTTTTTAAAATTTAATCATCCATTATAGTACAGTTTTATAATGAATTTTAAGAGATGTTGTGATCGATAATATAAAATGTGTTATCAATAAGGGGATTATGGTCTACGATGGTAAAAACTATCTTATACAGAATGATATAATGGTTCCTTGCCTTTGGGATCATGTGTATGAAGATATTTAAGCTACAACTGATTGACGTTCTCATATTGATGAAAAGGTTACAAAAACATCTATTAACAAGAAGAATCTTGAGAATGATGGAAGAGCTAAAAATTCATTACACTAATAATCTTTTGAAGGTGAGTTTTTAAGGGTAATGGTTGGAACCACTACAAAATGACTCTATGATAAGATAATGATCATCAATAAAGGAAATACAAAATTGTAGAGGGAAATTTAATAAATATGTTGGTTAAAGTATGAATTTATCATGATGGGAGAATATTAATTTGTTGTTGACAAATATACCTAGATTAATGACATCCTGATCATTATAATATGTCTTGGGGAAATATTTGAAGATTCAACTATTGTTCAAAAGATCATGATAATTGTTCTTGATAATATTGATGTAAATGATTCATTATTGGATGATATATATCATGAATCATTATATCTATATTTTTTTTCAGAGTTTTATCATTACTTATGAATTGATAAGGGCGAAACCAATTAATGTTAAAACAGGTTTTAATAGAGAAATGGACTTTACGACATCCAGGAAAGAAATTTCGATAAATGTTATTGATGAAGTTGATATTTCTGATTATCAATGTGAAAAAGTTTCATGTAGAAGTAATGATGAATTTTGATACAATTTTATTAAAAATGGGAAAAGTGGCATATAAAAATATAAGGTGAAATGTCCAGTGAAGTGTTTTTATTGAAGAGATATTGGGAAATTTGTGGGTAATAATCCTTTTAGAATGAATTATTATGACAATGATGATGAAAAGATAATAATAAGAAGATCATAGAAGAAAAAAGGTCATAAGGTTTAATCGTATTGAAATTGGATTGATAAAAAGTTATCCAAAATCAAAAGTAAATATTTCCTATATATAAAGTGGATTATAATTGTGATGTTGAATCCCGAAATTCTTTTGAGAAGGTAAGAGAGAATATGTTCATTAAAATATTTAACATTAAAGAGTTTGGTGTAGTAGATATAAATAAGAATAAACTCAATTAGAATTTCATATAAATGGTTAATTGAAAGAAGTCATGTTAAATATTATATGTCATGAGAAAAAAACAAGAAATTTAATTCCACTACAAACAATAATAAACATCCTAATGAGAAAGATAAATTACATTAATATATTTTTTTAGTTGAATAAATAATTTGATAATAATAATAATAATAATAATAATAATATATAATTAGTAATAAAACAAAATATAATATTATCACTGTCTTGTAAAAAATAAACATCCTTAAACCGAGTAGTGAGTTACTTGTTTCAATAATTATATCTCTGAATTTAGTGAATGCACTAGAAAGGGTAAACATGAGAAGGATCATAATATTCCATCAAATGATAAGAGGAAATGTTATGATTTTTGAAATGAAAAAAAATGTGAATTTTATGTATGTGGACAAGATAAAATATGTCTTAAATTTAATAGTTCATGAAATTATATGTCCAAAAAAATATCCTACAAAATCTGTATCTGATAAGGCTAAAATGAAAATTAAGTTGAAAAATATATTTTGAATGATAATAGAAATTTATGTTGTTCAAAATGTTTGGTTAATAAAGATATGAATGATTATGAGAATTTTTTTTACAAATTATCATAGTCAAATAGTTTTATAGGAAACTATTCTTTATATTAACACTACTGGTATAGTAGTTGATTAAAAAATATGGAAAATATATGTTTTTTACTGACCACATTATTACTATTCCATATATTATAGATTGAAATTTTTAACGGTTATTCATTCATTTCAATGTGAGAATTCTGAGAAGTATGTTTTTAGGAAATATGTGGTGGTTTTGTAGATGTTTAATTTATATTCCAACATTTGGAATATATTTTATTTTGAAATATGTGAAAAAGCTAGATATCTTGAAATATTTTGTCTTTTTTTATTAACATAACAAAGAATGTTTGATAATAATTCATAGAACCCAGAAGTTTAGAAAGATGAGGAGAAGAAATCCAATATTTTATAAAATTATCCTAAATCTACAAAAGGAGAAGGAGCTTTGATCTTGGATACATAGTGTTCTTCTCGTATGATAAGATATACATTTTTGTAAAAAATTTGAATGAAATCAATGAAGAAACATTGAAATTTTGAAATGATTAATCTCTATGAATCAAATGTGCTTGCTTAAACATCATTAGTATATAAAATTCAAAATACATTAAATATTTATTTATTGACGGTATAATGCAAAAAATAATATGTGTTTCACAACATTTTGATGATGAAATTAATTTCTTTAAGAAAATATGATTTTGTTTTGACATGAGAGGAAGAAGGATAAATAGTTATAAGATTCCAACACAAAAAATTAAACATGATCCATGTTGGTTGGTTCAAAAATCATGAATCATATGATTGGTGGTTGATAATTAATAATATAATAAAATTTTGTGGAACATGTTTTAGAGAAACATGACAAATATATCAATGAAATAAAGTGTTTTTTGAAATTCGAATTTTTCAAGAAGAATTTGATTTGGGAGGAATAATTTTTTAGAAATGAATTATTACAATCATTTTTTATAAGAAACATGAAATTTATTAATACAACACTTATAGAATATTAATTCTTATATATATGGGATAATAAAAAATAATAAGCTCATGGAGATAAGTATAGAATTACTTTATTTGAAGAATGAATTTGAAATAATTTTGTTTTGTATATGAAAATAAGTCAGATACATTGAAATTGTTTAATTGTTTCAGAAGGAAATATGATATGAAAAGTGAGTATTCAGGAAAAAAATTCTAAAAACTAAAAATGGTGGAAAATATAAGGATTAATTGTTTAAAAATTATACAAAGATTCATGGAATTCATCATTGGCTTAATACACTACACAATCATCAAAAAAATTGTGTTAATGATATGATAGAATTGATGTTTAGATAAAATGCGAAGAAATATGATACTTTCACAAGGTCTCTCTCATTATATTTGGATGCAATCGCAGCCAAATGGTTATATTAAACATAGAATTTTCTATTGGACCTGTTCAGATATGATTTTATATGAAATGGTTTAATTAATAACTCTATATATATAATAATTAACAGTTTTTTAGTATATACATCATAATAAAGAAAGGTGAAATCCTTGTAATGTTTTAGTTGTCAGTTGATGATGGTAATTGTCATGGATAAACTATGGATGAAATAGTATATAGATGATTCACAATGGGAAAACAATATTAATTTTTTTTGAAAGATATTTAAATTGATAAGTAAGGCTCTAAAATATCTCATACAGATTAATAAAATGAATACGATGAAATATTTAATGTTAATAATTCTAATAAAATTTAAAACAATTTTAATCCTAGACATGAATACTAATTAGACACATTTGTTTCCATTAATGATGATGACTATCAAAAATATCAACCTCAACTGAATGAGAAAGTGAATGCTCAAAAAATATTTAGTGATCAATATCAAGGGGATTAAAAAAGAGGAACAACAAAATATATTTAATATATATAATGATCTTCACTAATATTAAGAACTTTCACAATGATGATTTTGATCATAAGTAATGGATTTAAGCTATGAATGAAGATCTAGATTAGATAGTGAAAAGTGATACATGGAAAATCATATATAAGATGAAAAAATATTTATTTGAATAAATTGTATTTTCCATAACATGCTAAATTGATATGGTAATGTGATAACAAACAAATAAATATTAATATATAAATGTTAATAAAAAACTAAAGGAATTTTAAGAACCCAGATCTTTTTTTCAGGTATGTTTTCTTTCTGCTGGCCATTTTTTTGCGAAAAAGGGGAATTTCTAGAATTTCTGAAGAACACACTGTGTACTTTATGAGTACGCACCATGTATTGGGTCACCGTAGGTGGGTGTGTGCTGGCTGTGTGATGGCCACAAACATGGCCATGTGGGGTGACCCGGTTTCCTCCTAGAGTGGTGTATATAACCGCAGGTACACACCGTGTATTTTCATTTATCATTAAAGGTGCCAGGGTCGGGTCTAATCACCAGAAACACCTTCTTCTATGTCTGGATCTACTGAGAGTTTTTGTACAGCTGTGATCATTCTCTGAGCCCTTGAACGAGCATCTAATCTCTTTTTCGACTATCATCAATTGTTTTGGGATTGCCTCAGTAAGCTCTTCCTTCTGTTTGAGCTTTGCTTCATGATTAATCGTCTTTCTCAAGATATCCTATATTGATCGCTTTAGACGTTTTTATTGATATTTATCATTCTAAGGTAATTTAATCCCAGAGACTCAAGTATATTGATCTCCCAACACCGAGGTAGGTGGTTTGTGCCTTTATATTGAATGTCTTTGAATAAAATGTGCAATTTTGTCCATTACCCTTGAACAGGGTATTGTGCGTTTACTGTTTTAGCCCTATTGTTTTTACTGATATGCTTGTATGATTGAGTAGGGTTGATTTTATATAATTAGGGTTAATTCATATGCTTTGGAGGGTTTTTCCCATGCATGTTTGGTTTATGGCTAATTAGTTTTTCATATCCTGTTAGGCAGCCTTGTTTTTCCCATGCATAGTATTGTAGGGTGGAGTGATCTTGTGTATCTGACATGCTGATATGCTGTAGACTACTAGTCATGTTGTTCTTGAGGTTTACATTGGCCGATACGCTTTTTTGTACTTTCTTGACTTACACATGTCCGTGAGAACTAGTTGTAGTAGACCATAGGGAGAATGGATGTAAGGGCTTCTCCAGAGTGTTTGTTCACTAATATGATGCCAGAACATAGTGGGAATTTATATAAGTGCTTCTTCAGAGAGTTTGTAGTTACTCGACATGGGCCATAGAGGGAATGTGACGTAAGTTCATCCCTAGAGAACCTTTCGTTATCAATATGAAACTATATAAATAATTGATAGTGTGTGATTCCTCGGAGTGTCTATGATTAAGGGGACCTAGACTGGATAGAAAGTGTGTATGCCTAGAGGGTTGTTTGTACTTGTAAGGTAGGACCAGAGGATATAGGCTGTGACTACTTCTCATAGGGTTACCTTTTGTGTTTAGCTACATGCTTTTTTTTTCAGGTAGGACAATAGGGGAGAGTTTGTGAGTACTTCCCATTGGGTTACCAGTTTCTTATTTACCTTCTTTATTAGTCATTGTCGAATGCTTTGAAACTATGGATTGTTTACTTCTGATTACATCCATGGTTACATCATTGTGTATTTATTACCTACAATATATTCACGGACTGTTAGGAATAGATCTTGTGGTGGTTTCCAAATGGGATTTAGTCTCACACCCTATTTGGGCCATGCTTTTTGGCCCAAAACAATTATATGGTTGAAATTATGGATAAGGGAAAGTGCCCTTCTACATCAGGAACATGATTTTCTGTGGATCTGGAGAGCATGGGACCAAGCTATGGCCTGCTATGTTGTGGAGCTGATTACCTGTTTTCTTTTGTACTTAGGATTTGTACTATTGTATTCATGAATTTTTATTTGTTTAACTATTTTCCTAGTTATATGTATCACGCATCGTTCATATATATGTGTGTGTGTGTGTGTGTGAAATAGTTAATTATTTATATTATTCTATTATTTACATTAGTATGGATAATTCTTGTTTCCTCTATTTCTATTTCTTTCTTCAATTGTGTTACTATAAAAATGAGGGCATAGTTTCCCCCCTATCACACCCAATGCACTCACTGCTAGTCTGTAGCCTTTGGAGTTTGGGGGAAATGCGCTTGAGGCCATGTGACCAAAAAGGTACGGGTCGACTCTGGGTGGATTCTGGAACTAGGACATTAACAAGTGGTATCAGAGGATTATTTTCTACATGATATACTATTTGGAGCCTATAGCAACAGATAGGACAGAATTGGTACTTGATATTAAGGTGTGCCTAGGAGTAGCAGACTCGTGTACAAGGAAAAGCTAATCTACCTCCTTTATTGAAATTTTTATGGTTTTTCATGTTTACAGTTGATCTGATTTTCACCATTGGGTGACTCACATGTATTGTGATATTATTGTTGACGTTATTCAGGTTCTATTTCTGTTGCAACCCGATGAGATGATGGTATGTCATATCATGCATCATATAGGCTCTTTCCTGGAATCATAGGTCATGAATTTTTGGAATTCCATTTAGGGTGCATTAGCAATTTAAAGTTGTTAGAAATGATTTTGTTCTAGATATGAATGAGGTTGTGTTAGATGCTTTGATAGAATACCAGCTTTTTGATAGGGTATTGATTTGTGTAAGTATTTGTTTAAATGAATGCCATTCTTTGGTTCTTGAGGTGTTACGGGGCCTCATGAATTGGAATTAAGTGGATAATTTCCTTTTTTACATTTATTTGAAAAGTATATGATACCATGAATTGATTCACAGAGAGTATGGTCCCTCATAGATCGGAATATGGCACTTTGAGGGATGTTTTGGTGTTTTTCTGGGCTCCGGAGTATTTTCTGAGACCAATTATACGAAAAAAACCCAGAAAAAACACCGTGTAGTTTTGACTACAAGCCATGTCTTCTTATGTTCAGGGTGAAACTATTTATATTAAGTAAACGTCGTGTACAATATGTACACGTCGTGCAGTTTCTGACTATTTCATAGGTCGCGTGGGCAGAGACACGAGATAGGGAAATCATTGGGGGGACCTTCGATGTACTGGTTGAGCACATCGTGTTGTGTTAACCCTGTGACCACCCATGTGACTAGCGACATGGAGGGATAATAACATTTAATATACACCTCGTGTCAGGATTGAACATGACATGATGTATAAACCAGGTACCCGGCTCTGTCACTAACAACACGGGTCGGTGTTATACATTCTCAAAGATTCCGTGTCTTCCTGGAAAACGTCGTGTAGTGTGAGACGTGTATCCGGTCGTGTCTCTAAAAAGACGGGTCAGTAAAGCTCTTATAGTACACATCATGTCTAGTACTAACACACCATGTAGTCTTGGGTTATGAGAACCATGTGGCTTAGCCGTGTAGGACTCGGGCAGGGGAAGTGGATTCAAGTACAAACTATGTGTTAGGCGATCACACCATGTGGTTGGTTTGTTACATGGACAATTATGGAAAACGTACTTGCCCAAGTGAATGGATGAAGGGAACACACCATGTAGGGGTTATACATGTCGTTTAGTCATATTTTGTAAAACGTAAGTTCTTTATTCCTCATGTTCCCTTCTTACACTTTCAGCTTTCAGCCCTTGATAATCTTGATCTATGGAGTGAATTCGACCTTGCACAGTCATGCCGCTGAGACGTCCTCCTATTGTACAACAGTTATAGTGTACTGATTTGACAATATATGTGGATGATCTGGGACTATCTATAGATCCTCCTGTTGTGACAGTCTTGGCAACATCCATTATACCGGATGTAGGTGCTGATGCAAAATTTATGGAAGGCATTATAAAGATGATGCAGTCTTTTCAGCGAGCACCGCCGCATGACCCGTCGATGGTAGAATTGACATGGTTCTTTAAACCAAAGAATCCTTGGACAATCATAGGCGATGGAGGACCCCAGGCTATAGAGTCATGGCTGGAAGCCATGTTGACGATCGTCGGTCATATGGAGATACCTATAGAGAGGAGGGAGAAGTTCGCTGCGTATATGCTTCAGGATTCCACCAAGAGATGGTGGGATGTGATCTCAATGGTGGGGCATCATCAGTTTATGGCTTGGGAGGAGTTATAGCATATCTCATATGAGTAATTCTATCCAAATACCTTGATGGACAATCGAACCTGAGATTTTATGAGTATGGATCAGGGTACTCTTTCTGTTATGGATTATTCCACTCGCTACACTATGCTACAGCATTTCACACCTATTCTTTGAGGTAATCAATTATTCCTGATAAGGATGTTCGAGGTTGGTTAATGTAATTACATTCTATTACATGAGAACATCTTATGGTAGACTTCCATCACTTCTATAATCAACCAAGCACTGATCACCGAGCACAATTTGTGGGGTTCTGGAGTTTTGAGCCAGGGTGGCTCGACATTTGGAGTTATTATTTCTCCTACTAACAGTAGGATGCACAGTAGGATGTCTACGCGTGGAGATCCAAGGAGGATAGATACTTTTTCAAGTTGTCGGTTGGTGTGATACCACTGCGGGAAGCGAAGGAATGTGAGGCTACACTGCACGGGAGACCTAGTGGAGTGCCGATCTTGTGACCAGATGGGTCATATCCTTTTCATATGTCAGATCATCTCACCAGATGCTGGTTACATGGGCTATTTTATGACTCCTCATTCCAGAGAACCACCACCAGTTTCACAATTGTCTGGAAACTGGTGTTCTTACAGCTGTTCAGGATGATGTGGAGGATGTGGTCATGGTAGCCAGTTGCCCGATTATTAGCGACAACAAGGTGGATCAGCTCATGGTGTCCATAAAAGGTCACAGGGCAGCGGTACAGGTCTGACTGTTACAGTGGTGTAGACCCAATAAGAGTAGGATCCCTATACCTCTACAGTGGAAAGTACGATCATAGTTTCCTCAGTTTTTGATTTTTTTTTCATTTCGATATTGTGGCTTCCCATGGATTTATATTTGTTGTTATTGTGGAGATCCTTGGTCTCTGTATCTTTTCTTCTGTCGATACCTAGACGCTAGACACTCTGGTAGGTACTATAATGAAAATTGTACATCAGTGCAAGGAGTGCCCTATAGTGGTTTGTGGGTGTCACATTTTATGGGACCTCTTTGTCTTGGAGATGACAGGATAAGATATCATTCTTGGAATGGACTTGTTAGTTTCCTTCCAAGTAGTCATCTATTATTATAATCATAGTGTGAGTTTCATACCACCATAGGGTGGATCTTTTATTTGCAATAGTGAATGTGATGTCCAAGGGAGCAGAGTGAGACCCGAGAATTATCGGTTCGGAGGAGTTATAGCCCATATTTTTAGTCTATATCTCGATGACTATGTGTTTTCACAGATGGACATTCCAACAGTGGTGGATAGTTTCAGAGATGTCTTTTCAAAAGGCATTTCAGTTTTGCCTCTGGAGCGTGACATATACTATTCTATTGATCTTGATCCAGGATCGGCACCTGTGTCCATTCCTCTTTATAATATCGATACAACAGAGTTACCGGAGCTCATGAAGCAGTTGGAGGAGTTCTATGCAAAGGGTTTCATTTGACCCAATACTTCTCTGTGGGGTTCACCTATCCTTTTTTGATGAAGGAGAATGGTAGCCTCATGCTTTTTGGGGATTATCGGATGTTGAAACAGTTGACTTTCAAGAAATGATATCCATTATCGAGGATTGATGATCTCTTTGATGAGCTTCGAAGAGACTGGGTGTTCTCAAAGATTGTCTTGAAATTCAGGTACCATCAGTTGCACGTTAGACCATCAAATATATCTCTTACAGCCCTTCAGAGCAGGTATGGTATATACAAGTATATGTTTATATCTTTAGGTCTCAGGAATGCGCCTGCAGTTTTCATGGAATAGATAAACCGAGTGTTCCATCCATAATTGGATTCTTTCTTGGTGGTTTTTTTGGATGATATCATGGTGTACTCTAACACCAGACACGACCATGCCACACATCATGAGATAGTTTTGAGTACAATGTGAGAGCATCAATAATATGCTAGGCTCTCAAAATGCCACTTTTGGATGGATGATATTCACATCCCTGGTCATGTTATCTTAGAGACATGAGTGTTAGTAGACCCGTAGAAAGTGGGTGTTCTGGTTTCCTAGGAGAATCCATTGATCTTTTTTGAGGTACAATGTTTTCAAGGACTAGCTATATGCTAAAAATATTTCATAGAATACTTTTCATGCTTAGAAGCACCACTGACGGGTCTGACTAAAAATGGTACAATGGTCTTGTGGCCATATTCATGTGAGTCAGCCTTTCATGAGATGAAAGAGAAGTTGACATCAACCCCAATATTGGTCTTTCAATTTCCTTGAATGAGCTATACTTTGTACTATGATGCTTCAGGTATCAGGCTGGGAGTCGTGCTTATGTAGTGAGGAGTTGTTGTGTACAGGTCTGTATAGTAGCGGCCACATGAGAAGAATTACCCGACACATGATCTCGAGTTGGTTTTAGTTGTTCATGCCTTACGCTTTTAGAGGCATCACCTTATAAGAGAGCATTTTGTTGTATTCACCAACCACAAGAGTCGCAAGTACATCAACACTCAACGTGATCTTAATTTAATACAACGAAGGTGGGTTGAGTACCTTCAGAATTTTGACGTTGAGCTTGCCTATATGCCTGTGAAAGGCAATGCAGTTGCGGATGTGTCAACCCAGAGGACTCAGATACATTAAGTTCAAAAGGCCAACATTGAGTGGCATCTTATGGCTATATTCTGTTAGATGCATTTGAAGGTGCACGATAGACAAGGTCATAAATTATTTTCTTCTGTAGTTGTTACCTATACCCTTTGTGATTGAGTGACAATGAGGCATTTATCTGACTTAGAAGGTGTTGTCCTATGGGAGAGTGTGTTAGGAGTCGGACCTTTTCCTGGATGGACTATAAGAATGGATGAGATCTTGTGTTTCCATGGGTGCTTATGGGTGCCAGCAGACATACTGGAGGAGTTGATGCAGGACTTTCATGCCTCAGTTTGGGCAGTTTATCCTGGTGTCACAAATATGTATTGTGATCAACACTGTCACCATTAGTGTCCTTGAATGAAGAGAGAAGATTATAGTTTGGTCATGATTTGTTCCAAATGTAAGAAGGTAAAGGCAGAGCACCAGCGAGCAGCAGGGAATTTATAATAGTTCCCCATTCCTGAGTGGAAGTGGATTGATGTCTTGATGGATTTCATGACAGGTTTATTGAGGTCACCTCAAGAGAATGATACTCTTTGGGTTGTCATTGACATACTCATGAAGGATTCTCACTTATTGCCGATCATGGGGACCATTAGTGTCAATGAGCTGGGACTGTCGTACATCCGTGAGAATAAGTGCTTAAATGGAGTCCAACACATCATTTTTTCAGACAGAGATGCATGTTTTACTTCTCGTGTCTGGCTGGGGCTTCAGAAGGATTTGGGTACATAGGTACTATTGAATACAACTTTCCACCCCAAGACAGATGGACAATCTGAGCATATGATAAAGGTGATTGTGGACATGAATCAATCATGTTTTCTAAATGTTGGAGGTTTTTAGGAGAAGCACTTACCTCTTTTGGAGTTTTCCTACAACTATAGTTTTCATGAAACTATTCATATAGCGCCTTAAGAGGATTTTTATGGTAGTCCATGCTGATCACCCTTATTTTGGTAGGAGGCATGAGAGGTAGCCTTGCTAGGACCTTAGCTAGTTCATGAGACCTCAGAGCAGATAGAGTTGATTCAGAAAAGGATGGCTATTGAACAGTGTCAAAATAAGTTTTATGTGGATCAGTGAAGACGACCTCTGGAGTTTGAGGTTAGGGATAAATATTTCCTGTGTGTCACACTATGGTTTGGACACAAGGGGATCAGGAAAAAGGGTAAGATTTTGCTGAGGTACGTCAGCCCGTTTGAGGTGTTAGAGAGATTTGGGATTTTTTCCTATAGGTTGCAGTTACCTCAGTTGTACAAATCTATGCATGATTTCTTCCATGTTTCTCAGCTTCAACATTACTTCTTATAATCCTCTCATATTTTCCAACCTGAGAAGGTTGAGCATGAAGTGGATATGTCATTTGTGGAGCATCTTATCTGGACTGTTGATCACAGTACAAAGGTTCTCCATGGATAGACTGTTTCTTTAGTACAAGTGTGCTGGTAGTACGTGTGAGTACAAGTAGAGACATGGGAGAGGGAGGATGATATATGATTAAAGTGTCCGGAGCAGTTAGTGGTTTCTTCATCTATACCACATTTCCAAGGAAAGTTGGGGATGAATTTCATTAAGGGGGGAGGTTTTTAAGTACCCAGATGTTTATTTTAGGTATGTTTTCTTTTGTCTACTTGTTTTGGAGAAAAAGTAGATTTTTTAGAATTTTTAAAGTACATGCCTTGTACCGGGTCGCCATCAGAGGCTGTGTGATGACAATGTGATGGCCACACACATGGCCATCTGGGGGTGAACAGAATGTTTCCTAATGGGGAGTACAGAAATGGAAAGTACACACTACTTACTTCCAGAGTACACATCATGTATTTTCATTCATTTTCATTAAATATATTGGAGTCATGTCTAATCTTTAGAAATACCTTCTTCTATGTTTGGATCGGCTTTGAGCTTTCATACAGTAGTGATCTTCATTTGAGGCCCCGACCGAGCATCTGATATCTGATTCGACCGTCGTCAATTTCTTTGGGATTTCCTCTGTAATATCTTCCATCTCCTTGGGCTACGATTCATGATTACTTTTCTTTCTCATGTTATCCCTTATTGAATTATTTATTCTTTTTTGTAGATCTCTTGCGTTCTAAAGAGATTAAAGCCCTGAGACGCAAGTATATTGATCTCCCAATTTTGTAGTAAGTGGTTTGTGCCTTTCCATTTATTTTCTTTGAGTAATATGTGAATTTTTCTTCAATACCCTTGATGGGGTATTGCGCGTTTACTATTTTAGCCCAATTGTTTTTCCTGCTATGCTTGTATGATTCAGTAGAGGTTGATTTAATATGAAAATGGTTAATTTCTATGCTTTGGAGGTTTTTTCCCGTGCATGTTTGTGTTATGTTTGTTTTTTGTTATACATAGCCTATTAGGCTGCCTTGTATTTCACATTCCTAGTATAGTAAGATTGACTGATCTTGTTTATCTAACATGGTCATATATTGTAGACTGCTAGCCAAGTAATTCATGAGTTTTACCTTGGCCTATACACTTTGATGTACTTGCATGACTTACCCAGGGCTGTGAGAACCTGGTGTAGTAGAATATCGGAAGAATGGATATAAGGGCTTCTCCAGAGTGTCTGTTTACAAATACGATGTGAGAACATGGAGGGAATTGACGTAAGTGCTTCCCTAGAGTGTCTGTAGTTCCTAGATGCGGGCCATAGAGGGAATGCAATGTTAGTGCTTCCTTAGATTTCCTTTAGTTACCGATACCTATATATAGGAGTAATTTACATTGAGTTCTTTCTTAGAGAGTCTATGCTTAAGCGGAACTACACGGGTTAGACTGAGTGTACTACCCAAAGGGTTTCTGGTACTTGTTAAGTTGGACCAGATGGGATAGGCTGTGAGTACTTCCAGGAGGGTTACCTTTTCTGATTGGCTACTATATTATGTTGCGAGGTAGGACCAGAGGGGATAGGTTGTGGGTACATACTATAGGGTTACCAGTTTGTGTTTACCTACTTGATTAGATGTTGCTGAATGATATGAATCTACGGATTTTTTACTGTTGAGTACTTCCTTGTTTACTGCTTTCTTTTACTTATTACCTACCATATATTCACTGACAGTTAGGCACAGATCTTGTGGTGGTTTCCTACATGTATTTAGTCTCACAACCTTTTTGGTCCATGCTTTTGGGACCAAATATATTATATGGTTGTAGATATAGATAATGGAAAGCACCCTTCCACTTCAGGTATTTGATTTTCTGTGGAGCTAGAGAGCATGTGACCAAGTTATGCCTTGCGATTCTGAGGACATGTTCACTTGTTTTCTTTTGTACATTGGTTTAATACTATTTTATTATATCATTGTTGTTTGTTTGGGTATTTTATTAGATATATGTATCATGCTTCATTAATATATATATATATATATATATCAGTGTGTGTGTGTGTGTGGTCTAGTTTATTATTTCCAGTCTTCCGCTGTTTACTAATGTATGAATTATTTCTTCTTCCACTATTGCAATTTCTTTATTCCCTTATGTTACTCTACCAATGAGGGAATTTTTTCCCCACTATTACACCCAAGGCCCTAACTACTTGTCAGCAACCTCGGCCATTTGGGGAAATGCGCTTGGGGCCATTTGACCAACATGGTATGGGGAACCTCTGGGTGGCTTTCAGAATTGGGATGTTACAGAATTAATTTTGGGGAGACATTTTCTCTGGTGGAAAGGTTATAAATAATCAGATTCATTCTTTTTATCAAGGAAATATAATGGTACAATAATATTATATTGATGTTAGAGTTGAATTTTTCGAATCTTGATCATGATATGGATGTTTATATAGAACAACCATGTGTCCCTATTGTTGGGAAGGATTGAATTTATGTGTGAAATCTCAATAAATCATTATATGAGATAGAACAAGAATTGAAGTAATGGTATTAAAAATTTAATAATTTCATAAGGAAGATGAACATTAATTAAGGTATATTTAATAGGAATTTGTACATCAAATAATGTTAGGCTTTCTTTATTATTTTAATTGACTATTATTATGAGATTATAATTTTATATAACGAATAAATAACCATTGAATGATTTTATAAATATATTGAATGTTTATTTAGAATTTCCCTGTATGGGCAAATGAAATACATTATTGGGAAAAAATATCCCAAAATAATACACATAAATTTATTTCAAATGAAATTTATTCTAAGGAAATTTGTACGATGTTGGGAATGGAATATTCAAAACAATTTTACTCGTACATTTTTGTGGAAAAAAAATTCCTAAATATGTAGAAGGAAATAATGACGAATCTGATGAGTTTCATAAGCTGGTTGTAAGTTTATTATGTTTGATATCCTCAAGACCCAACAATGTTAACATATTTATCTTATGTGAAGATGTTAGATTTCATTATTAGAATCTCATTTATTGTTTGGAAAAAGTATTATCTGATATATCATAAACACTAAAAATTTTAGAATCAATTTAGAAAACTCAAAAATTATTATTTTTTTGTGTATTCTATTTATGATTGGGAAGAAAATATTAATGAATGATGTAAAAAAATTATGGACACTAATTTTTTTTGGTATATGTTTCTTTTGGCATCCAATGAATCAAAATTTGTAATCTCAATACATTTGATGAAGTTTATGAAATTTTAAAAAATATTTAATATTTATGTTTATTAGAAAATGATGTTGAATAATGGCATTAGGCCTCTTTTTTATCATCTTTGAGTTATAGGTTACATTCCCCTATCTCATATTGTATTTGCATTGTGTTTTAAATGGGGATATTTTTTTCCTAAATATATCCACAGATATGAGATAATAATATTATAGAATAATGTTTTTAGGGGAAGATGTAGGTATGATATGATATCAACAAGTAAATTTGGGAAATATTCTAATATTTTTTGTAGTGGTTGTGGTAAATTTTTTTATAAGAATTTTGTAGAGGAATGAAATGAATGAAAGATGTGAAGAGAAGCAGAAGATGTTTAATGAGTCAATGATATTGGATATTATGGTTTTGTATTAATTGATTCTTATTTCCTATAATGAGTTAGATCATGTTGGTGTATAATTTATAATAATAAATACATTAATAAAAATTTAAAAGATCAGTGATTTATGAAACACAGATGAAAAAAATTGAATTGGGATATTTTTGGGTCTAAGTTGGCTATAAGATTATCTTAGAATCGAGATGAATTTAGTGAAAAATGTATTATATTTTTTTTAAAGAAAATAAATCAATTCACATTCAAATTATTAATTTTTAGACTCTTTCTCATAAAAATATTATTATATACATAATAATTACGAAATTCAATTTGGAAGTGGATATGTTTTTATGGAGAAAAGCATCATAAGACTCAAATTGAATCTGAAATGAACTATCTGATCATAATAAGATGTTGTATTAGAATTCGAATGGATCTGATGATATTATGAAGATGCATTTTTGAGTAGTAATTTCACATAAATCATATGTTCCTTTTGACACTTGTGATTATTACATTATAAGGGAATGGTGGAAATAAATTTCACCCAATCAGAATAAATCCTAGTTGGAAAAAAATAATTGATGGAAGAATAAATGTTTATAAATCATTCTAGTGTGAATTATTGGATTCATTGAAATTCATTAATGGTTTAAAATCCATCAAGAGTTCATAATATAATAATATTTTTGTGTTATAATGGTGTTTGAGTAGTCAAAATATTCTAGTCATAGTTCATTATTATTAGAACATTAGATGCAAATTTTATTTAAGGAAATGATTTAATATGAAACGTGAGAAAATTAATATTGTAATTGTTTGTTAGTAAAATAATTAACAAAATATAGGACATTAGAGAATGTAGTTGACGAATTTTGGAAGGATGTGTATACTGTAATCATGAAATGAAATAAGTTTCTAAATCGGATGCTCTTAATACCTATTCTTCTAAAATGGTGTACCACTGATCAATAGAGTGATCCTGACACATATCATCAGACACAGTGATAGTTGTACATGATATTTTGTGACGATTAATTTTTTTTGGAATATTAACAGGATGAGATAGATGAAAAAAGTGATCGTAGATCATGAAATGTTGTAGTCAATCATTTTGATCATGTGAATTGTCCATCTTTATGGTATTGAATAAAATATGAACTCTAATATCTTTTCATTTTAACCAAGTGATAATGAAAATATATTTCATTTCTTATCAATTTGGAAAAGTGTTATTAGACTGGCACTGACTCTGATTATCAGAGTGAAGTGGAGTTAGATTCATCAGACATAATTCTAAAAAAATAAGCTCAATTTTTAAATCACCATTGGTCTGGGGGAGTAGAAGAAACGATAAGAAGAATATATTTTTAAAGTACTTGAAAAAGTGTTTATCAATGAAGGTTGAAGCTATTTCTGATGTGTTTTCAACGATGTGTAAAAATATTTAAAATATTTAACTAATTTTATGGAATAAATTTTTTTATTGAAGTCTAAAAAAATGTAAGTAATGTTTTTGGTAGAATGATTTAAGGTGGATTAGCATTCCATTGTTGTGGATAAATAGCATGAATTTTATTATTTTGTACATATTTTTCAATATAATGAATAACTTGACATAGTAAACTAGTTAGACTTAAGAATTTATATAAAGGATCATGTGAGATTAATATTTTATATTATTTTATATTGTTCTTGATGAAACATGAAGAGTAGACATTTTTTTAATCACAAACATATGTTAATGAAATGTAAGGGAATATGATGTTTTGATAATTTTTTTAAGTGGGAAAACATTCTATAATATCACATTAACTATGATTGGATCACATAGAATTAGATAAAATTAAATTATACATGTTATCACATTTTTAATTAACTTATCAAGATATAAGGAATAGAGTTTAAGTCCATAGGAGTTCTTACCATTAGTTGGGAAGGAATGTGAAGATGTGTTCTGATGATTATATATTTTAATGTTTACTAGGTTTGAAAATTTTTACATATTTATAAATAATGTTAATGATTCAAAACATGTATCAAAATTATATGTGACATCGCATTATTATACATGAAACTGATTGGTTGTTGTATTAACTGTAGTGCTTACCATGTGTAATGGAATATCCTTGTTTTTTTCAATAGGAAAGGATTTTTATATAGTGTATTCTGTAGTAGTGGATAGTTTCCAAACCATAACATTGAATTATCTACTCTTTTATACATATAAACATGTAAATTGTTTTGTTCATATGTTTAGGTGATTAATTTGTTTTTTAAAAAAATCATATCACTTTAACGGGAGGTGAAGGCTGTTTCAAAAGGATGAAAACATAAATAAAATGATATGAATGATTCACACCCTACTCTTCTTAGTGATACATTGATCCTAGTAATATATTCTCATCCTAAAAAATAAAATAATGATTAACATAATTAAAAATCAAGATTATATAATATTTTTGGTCGAGTCCTTATAATTTTATTAATTTGTAAATATATTAAAATATTCACTAATTAGAGAATGACATCATGTATTTAAGGAACAATCCATAATGTATTCTTCCAAAAAATGGTTTGGAAACAAATTAATGTATATTCAATTATCATTGTCCATAAGCTATGAAATTCGTACCTTTAATGAGAACATAAAAAAATAAATATTTATAAGTATTTAAATATTCAATAGTGATACCAAGTTAGTATTTAGGAAATGTTATAAATTTCATATTAGTGTTCCCATGTGAACCATTTTATAGTATTCATAGATGATTGCTACGATTCATTGAAAATAATGATAATATATAATTTTTTTTTCTCCTATGAAATGATTGTAATTCCCTATATTCTTCTTATTCACAGTAATTGACTTCCCAATTGTGTCGAGGAGGAAAAACATTTCCCCTATTTTAGGTGTCAAGTTCAGTATTTCAATTCCATCATATCTTTGTTTACTTTTCCTGTGTAATTATTTATTTTAAACATTTACACTTTATAATGAATATCTAATATGATTCATTCTTCATATATTATTTTCTTGAGTGATCATATACAAGTACCCAACCTTAAACGTTGCATAATCATTAGATAAGTCAAGAATTCACATTGTATATCATTTTTTGTTTAGTTTTTTAGAGAATTATGCCATAACTATTACATTAGAACTCAATTATTAATAATTAGACACTTGCACTCTATAAAATAATTTAACAATAAAACTACATAAATAAAATTAAACTAAATTTCTTGGTAAAATTATTCTTTAATTATTCTATTCCATTAACCATAATTATATCTAGTGAAAAACATTTCATAGTCATGAGATGAGCATAAAAATCTCATTAAGGGTTATAATATAAGGGAAGAAAACATTTGTCCCTGAATACATGCAAATCAAAGAAATAATTATTTTCACTCATGAAACATAAGCTGTTTAATGTAACTCGTGAAATCATAAAATTTATAAACAACTCATATAAATTATAAATAATAAATATAACATGTGGAATTAATAATATACATTCATTTTAGCCTTCACATATATATAAGGAGTAAACATCTTGTTTGTGTTTGGATTACTCATCACATTTTAATCCCTAATTCTATTAGGATAAACTTTATCATTTAACTCCGTCAGGTTACCCAATGAATTAGTGTTCTATCTTGGTCACACCCACCCTCAGTTTATCATAGAAACACCTATATGCATAAACAATTCCCCAAAACCATAAAAAATTCATGACACGTAAAATAAGCAAAAAGAAAATATAACATTTCACATTGTAATCACAATATATCATTTTAAGATAATTACATAAACAATGCTTTCTCAAAAACATTTTCAACATCAAAATATTAAAAAAGTTCATAATATATTTATTTTTCTCTTAATGAATTATTACTTTTTACGGAATCCAAATATCTAATAATGCTCGCGATGGCGAAACGGTGGCTGTCACTGTGTATGTTAAAAAGAAAAATTCCATTCAACATTTAGTAAATAACTTCACAAAATAAATGATTCATTTTAAAAACTATTTAATTAAATTAAAATTTAATGGGATTCAGTATATACCATATAAAATAAATCCATGTATAAATCAAAATTTTCCATAATGAAAGGAGATTGAGACGAAGTCCCTTACCTCAAATATAACTTGTCTTATTCATTCTTTAATATCCTAAATAATAATCGTAGTTTAATTTAGTATTGCTTCAGAATTTTTTTCATTTTTATTATTAATTTATATCACTAAATACCAAATTATAATATTTACATAATTATTTATGTTTATTTCAGTTGTTTTTTCGATATTTGGTACTTGAGTCTAAAATAAACATGTTTGGATTAAAATTGTCCATGTAGTCAAAAGTCCATTGTCACTAAAATATTTGCCATGATTAAATAATTATATACATAAAGTATATATTTATTAATAATATTCCATAATAGTGGGAGACCATAAATTAAATTCCCCATTCATGGACATGGTAGTTCGTACGTGTGAATGAACACTACATTCATTTATTTGTTATATTAATGGAATGAAAACTAAATGATAGAAAGTTATATTATAATTCAAGTATAATATAATAATATATATAAATTACATATTTTAAAAAAAATCATCTTTTCTACGTACCATGTATTGTATGAACGATTCATATCACTTTGTGGGGGGGGGGGGGTATTTCGTAGATCATAAAAAAATATCATTTTTAAACATTATGTAAAGCATAAAGGTATTCTGTAAATAAATATAAAAAATCCTAGAAACAAAATAAATAAAATATATATCATATTTAAATTCAGTTCCATCATTATGGCCACCATGATCGGTTCTTGGGGAATATTTAACAATCATCGTTTGGTGAGGTAGATGTTTGTCGTACACAAAAATAGAGTGTTCATATCCATTAAGTAATGGAGTGTGTAATTGTGGTTTGAATAATTCTAATTAAATGATCCTGGTATATTGAGTCTACTGTTGTTTTTATGTAATCACTTATAAGGAAAAACATAGGTAGTATATAATGAATACTAAGGAAATGAACTTGATATAAGATGTTACCACTAAATCGGGTTACTTCTTTTTATATGAGCAAAAAGAACTTCTTGAAATACCTTCATCCCAAGGTAAGTCTTATAAAGGAAGGGATTGATTTTTAATGATTATTTAATCATAATTTAGATGACACATGATTTTTTAGAAATATATGAATGTCGGTGGAGGTGGTAGCTTTTTATAAGAGGGAGGAGGGGCACATTGGAAAAGCCTTGAACTATTATTTTATTATAAATTGATTGTTTGTTTCAAAAGGACCCAAAATACTATTTTAATGTATTGGATGATTCCTATTTGAATATAATTCATCTAATAATTTTATGTCAAATTTTAAATATTTTTTATCCATATTATTTTTTAACCCTTAGTTAAAAACACTAACTCTTTCCATTTCTTCTTTATTTTCTCAATATTTAAAAATTACAGTCACTATAAAATGGAATGTGATCCATAAGTGGATCTTTAATGAAATTTGAACCATTATATAAGATATTTTTCTGAGGAATATATTTTTAGGAAAATTATATCATTTCATAAAATAGTATTTGTTTTAAATACTCATTAATGTCAACATTGATACTATTTAGTAACTGATTTCCGTTAAAGTCACAACCACTTGATTACTTCAAAAAAAGGAATTAGATAAAAATAATTGTTCAATATCATATATTAAATTCATATATTTCTTCAAAATAATCCAAATAAATATATTTTAAAATTTATAATAATATTTATTTGAATCCTTAATTAATATGGTAATCACAACATGATCATTGTGTCATAGTTATATTTATTTATTTAATGTATAAATATTATAATTAAAATATCATTATGTAAGAAATAATCTTATATTTTGAATGACTATTTATTTTTAATGTGATCACTTATATAACCCCCTATAAAAATTTTCATAGTAAAAAATTCCTGTTTATGTTATATTACATTTTTCATTAGATTAAATATAATAAAATGTCAATTTCACATTAAAGTGTCTCCTAAAAGCCAAAATTTTCATTTAAGGATGATCATGATAAAAAATATATCATCTAATAGGATTAGGACACGTTTTAAAGTATTTTTATATTATTATAATATTATTTTTGACCCTATTCTACCAGATATTTCCATTAACCATTGTAATAAAATATAATTAATGACCTTACTATTCATAATGTAGAAAAAATAAAAGAAACTTATTTACACAATTTGATCCTTCTGGTCCATTGTACAAAATTCTTACCACAAACATTTTAGTTTTTATTTTATAAATAATTTCCATTGTCCAAACAAGAAAACATGATTTTATAAAGTAAAAACTAACAAAAGATTGATATATGTTTACGTGAAATTAATATGTGAATTTACATCAACTGTAAAATATTATATTAGAAGGTAAAAACATAATCCAATTAAAATTTAAAACCAATTAATAAGAACATATAACTATAATAAAAAATTTGATGAAAATGTATGTTTTAATTAAAATTATGGATGTTTTACTATTCATTAAAATATGTATTTTATCAAAATAATGAAAAAAATTCATCAAATTTATATTTTGAAATCCCACATCTAAATAATAAGTGTATTTTTCAAATATAACATATAATAGTGACAAAAACAATATTTAAAAAGGGTTCTCCATAAATAGTTAGTAAAATGAACTTTTTAAAATATTAGACTATTTTATGCTTAAAATAGGATTCATTCTCATTTCAAGCCTCTAAATTTTATTTGATAAATGTAAAAACATTTTAAAAAATGTGTAAGATTAATGTATTTTATTCTATTAATTCTTGCCATTACAATGCCGAGACATTAACTACCACTTAAAATAATAATATTATTATTGTATTAGTTGGAATTATAACTCTATATTGTGTGCAACAAAAGATTTCAGAGAAATCCATTTTTTTGTGTCAAGTACACTATTAAAAAAAGATTCATCTTTAGAAATAAATTAATATCATATTAATAACTATTAATAGATATGAAGAAATTTATTATTTTATAAATACCTAGGATCCAAAATTTTTCTTATATAACTACTAGTGTAAAATAAAATATGTATTTAAAAAGCGATTCATATTCTATTATATATATGATATGTTTATTTAATTAAATGAATTAAATTGATTAATATAATTAAACTTTGTTTATATTGAAATTTAGGTGATAAAATTACCCATATTAGTCCCATGTAACTATATAATCAACCATTTCATGGAAAAAGAACTCTCACTATTGCATAGATAAGTCCATGAGCATGTAAAAACATAGTTTCTTTGTTATTTTAGGTGGGGATAATGTAAAATCAATGATTCTATTCATTGTATTTGTAGTGAACAATAAATATATATTTTTATCATTAAATTTTGTACATTTTCCATTTTCTATAATGTGCCTTCCATATTAGAAAATATTTGATACCCCGTGGTTCCTTATAAGGAATCATATATTCTATATAATATATTTTTTAAGTTTCTAATATGTTGTAGCATGATTTGATACATATGACAATTATTACATTCATTGTGCTGGAATGATTATTGAAATCATTTTACTGACCCATAAATACATGGAATTATTATCGTAACACCTTTTTAGTTAAAAAAATTATTCACCAATCCTATAGGAACAATTTTATTTTACCGGATTCAACATGGGTTTTATATATATGGTATATAAAAATACGCAGTGACAATGAAAATCATCTATATCTATGAATTCTTGAGGCCTCATGGTTATTGTGAAAATTTTCCCAAACCAGACTCCAACCATGTTCCTTCATTCAGAACAAATTTTCACTCATCTTGGTTACCTTAATAAATCCCTATGGATTTTTCTGAGCACTCATTAACAGTGTAACCTATAATAATTAACCTAAGGTCTCATAACCTGATAAAAAATATCAAATCATAACCCAATCAATTTGTTTTTTTAAATTTATTTTATAAAATTGTGTATAATTGTAAAGTAGGTGTGTTACAAGTCACATATACCATGTAACACTTGTTTAGGAATTTTTTCATGGAATTTTTAAGTTCCCATTAATGTAGGGAACTGGAATTAACATTAATTGTGATAAATACTTAATTGAAATTATCAAATTAATGATATATAAAATAAAACACATCATGTGATGATATATAAATTTACATTAATAGTATACTTATCAATGGTCAAATTAAGTAGGTTTTTATGAAACAACACGAATATTGAGCATTCGTATAGAAAGAAACTAAGATATGATATAGGGTATTTGAATCCATCAAGTTTGATATATTGATAATGTTTTTAAGAGTATATGTAAATAATTTTTTTAATCAAAAAATATATCATTTAGGATAATAATATTGATGACTAAAAGTTACGATATGAAAATTACCACATCATTTACCCTACGAGAGAAGTTACCTAATTCCCATTGATACATTAATTGATGGTATGATTACTGATTGGATGATTTGATAACAATAACAGATCACATAAAGGGGTGTTATAATAATAATGGGGAAACTAGTTAAACTAACTACAACATACCACTACTTATAGAGTAATGGATAATACTATAATATATATGAGAAGAATAAATATCCCCTCTATTTTTTGGGAATCTTAGTGAAAGTGGTTGTTGGAAATGATATTTTATAATCTAATGTATATAAGGATCTAAAATGTAACATTATTCTGTAAATGATGGTTTGGAATCAGTAGGTAGTTTTGGCTTCAACATGGACATCTATTTCAACTAAAAAAATATAAAAAAACTAAACGGTATGTTCAAAACCTTTTTCTCACAAAGAGGGGCCATTATAACTATGCAATTAAAAAAAGTTCGTAAATACTATTTATGGATGGGAACTAAGAGATTGTTATGGTGGTTTGTTATATAACATAGATGGATTTTATTAATGAAGAAATATTTTCTTTCCTATTTTAACTAAAATAAGTTTGGTCTTTGGTACAGGTTCTAGTAACCATGTAACCATATTCATGATGATTTTGACATCATTATATAAATCAATGAAATGAATGAAAAAAGATATTATATATCTATAAATTATAGAAATATATATATATATATATATAATAAACCATCATGAATTTGTTATAATGATAATAGTGTTTTTAGTAAGGTCTATTTTATACTTTTACATTGTATAAATTGATTTTTTCTTGTTATCCTCAAAGAGGAAAGCTGCAAGGCCAACATTGGGATAAAGTGGTAGTAAATATATGAATGTAAGAAGAAACTACTATAAAATATATTTCTCTTTATGTATAGGTTTCACAATTTATCCTTGGATAAAATTTGGAAATATTTACTACTATCAAACCCCACTAATGTTGTTCTCTTGATGAACGAGTGATACATACATGATAACTTTTCTAAAATTCATGTTATTCGAAATAGAATTATTTTATAGGATACCCCTCATATGAAGAGATGATAATGTATCTAGTTCCCGTACTAATGGTTACAAAAATTGTAACCCAATTCACTATTACATTATAGATAATTTTTTCATGTAGTCGTGATAGAACATATTGAATTGCGATACCCAAATATATCTATCAAAATATAATGGGAATTAAAATTTAATATAATATTATATTATAATAAAAATTATTGTTGATGGTGGTCTTAGATTTCATATATTATGAGATTATCATCATGAAAAATATTAAGTTCAAATCTAAAAATGATATGGATTTCTTGGGTAAGGAATAGCCCATTTATTTTTTTTGGGAGATCAATTCCTTAGGTTTTCAGACTCCAATGAAAATAATTGTTTTAGTGTTGAACCACCACACATTACTCATAATTTATTTTAACCCTAGTGGTAGAAATAAGTTAGAGTTAAATTAAATTTTTTCATGACATTTTATTTTGACCAAATACTATCATGTATAAGACATGAAGGGAATGAATCTATGTGTAACTCAATACATAAAGGCTATATAGGATATGTGATGGGATCATTATAAAAAACTATTAGACCATTAAAGATTGCTTTTTCACTATCAACATAAGGTAAATCATACATTATGATGTTATATCAATAGTAAATTACATTAAGATGTATTCACTGTTGAGTCAATAAGGTTTTCCTTATGACTTTTCCATTCCTTCTTGTTTTGAAAATCACAAACACCTTATCTCAAGGAAAATTGCTTTCTTAAGGAAAATCGCTTTTATAAGGAAAATATCTTTTATATGGAAAATCGCTTTTATAAGGAAAATTGTTTTTATAAGGAAAATCTCTTTTATAAGGAAAATCGCTTTTATAAGAAAAATTGTTTTCTTAAGGAAAATCGCTTTTATAAGAAAAATTATCCTTATCATATTTTCATCCATTTTTTTAAGTATGAGATTCGTATTCATTTTCACAGAATTGTTGAATCTTTGATATGAAGCATTCTGTTTTAGGATCCAATTTCTAGATAAGAACTATAAGGAAGTTTTCATTCCGAATTCCGGATATGAACTCTGACTAAGTTCTATTCCAGATTCAGGATACGAATTCTTATGAAGTTTAATAACGAATTCTCAATACTAATTCTAATGATTACTTCTCATTATGAATTCTGATGAGGAATTCTCATTACGAATTCTGATAAAGAATTCTCATTACGAAATCTAAAAGAAAAATTCTCATTACGAATTCTGATGAAGAATTCTCATTACAATTTCTGATGACGAATTCTCATTCCGAATTCTCATTCTGAATTCACCTATTAAACAGAATCTGATCATCTTTGTTTTATACACTCTGAATTAATTTAGACTCCGAAAAATATTTTGGTTAGACTCTGAACTTCTATATTACTTACATTTCTATAATTTTTCTACTCTTTATTATTGTTCCTCACACTCCGAACCTTCACTCTGAAGTTTTCATTCCGAACTTTTATGTTAGAGTTTAAAACGATGTCGTACATTCTGTTACACTTGTTTTGTTATAAAACGATGTCGTCTATTCTGTTTCTTATTAACCGTTGTCTAAGTGACGCGTGTACAGGTCCCTCCGATCTTTAAGGAAAATATGACTGTTGGAGAAGGAGCCAACCTTACCTATAAATAGGAGCTCATTTGAAAGAGCTCGATACTGATGACATATGAACAACTTGGTTTTGTGCATACATGATGTTGATGTGAATTCTAGAGAGAGAGGCTCTTATTAACTCTCAAAGCTTCGTGCGACTCCGAATGTTGGTGATTACATTTGAGGGCTTCCGGGGATAGGAAGACAGAGGTTGCCGACTACCTTGAAGTTCGAGGGCTTTCTTGCTGAGGAAGATAGAGGTTACCAACTACCTTGAAGTTGAGGGCTTACGGAGATAGCAAGACAGAGACTCCGATCTTCGTATCGAGGGCTTACCCTGGTGTGGGTAAGACAGACTTGCTTGAAAGTATAAATCAAGGGACCATTATCCAAGGTTGTTGGATACCCTTCTCTTTGGGTTAAAAGACTTATATCTTGTTACTTGTAGTTTAACTACTTTTTTTATTTCCGCTGCATTTTGTATTATAAGGAATGTATAAATTTATTATACTTCTTTACTTGTACTCTGTTTCATTTAGATTTTATATGCTTGAAGGTAGAATATCATATTGTAATCTTCTGTTAAGTTTCAATTTCCGGAACCATATTTCCAGAACCTACGTTCGGAATCTCTTTCCATGTTTGCTTTTGGAATTAGAGGTTTTGTGAATCTACTTAGTTTAACTTTGTTAAACTTAGCCCTTTCCTTCTCTTAAGGAAAACATAGTTATTCTTAACTAACTTTAAAGGTTCCAAAGTAATTTTTAAAGTATACAATTCACCCCCCCCCCTCTTGTATATTGAGCATCTACATCTTTATTTCGATCCTACAATTGGTATCAGAGGTTGGAAACCTCATACTCTATACCAATCTTACATTTGGTATCAGAGCAGGTCTCTGAAATACTTATACTCAAGAATAAGTTTTTCTTGCTCACTTTCTCATTCCGAACTTTACCATTCCGTTTTCCCATTCCGAACATTGTGATTACTAACTTTTGCTACTAACAAGTTTGTGTGGAAAGTTATATTAAGTATGGCAGGAATTAATGTCGGATCAATTGATAATCTGAATCCTAAAAGACCACCTATATTTGATGGTAATTATTATGAATAATGGAGAGATCGTATGAAGACTTTTGTTATCAATACTGGAGTAGACAACTTTGTTATGCTTACTGGTGATTATAAAATTCCTGACAAGGAAGTCAGATCTTTTACTAATCAAGAAAATCAAGAATATCAACTCAACTATAAGGTACGCAACACTTTACTATGTTCAATGACCATAAATATATATTGCCAAATTTCTTCTTGTGAAGCAGCTAACTATATATGGAAGAAGTTAGAGGTTACACACTTTGGGACTTCTAAAGTGATTGAGACTAGAAGAGCTATGCTTAGAGCTGAATATCATGGCTTCAATTTTCCTTATAGAGAATCTATCTGTAAAGTCCAACAGAGAATTATGACTATCGTCAACAGTCTACAATCTATGGGAGAAAAAGGTTTAGATGATGAAGCTCTTGTGGATAAGATAATTGATATTATGCCCAATGAGTGGGAGTCCAAGAGAACAGCTATAGATGAGAACAGAAAGGTCACTCAAATTACTCTAGATGAATTATTTGGAACTCTTCTACAACATGAAACCAGAATGAAGAGAGATGCAGACAACATCAAGAATAAGAATGGAAATGGTATTGTTGCTTTTACTACTACCTCAAATCAAATGAAAGCTAAGACTCCTGAGAGAGTAACCAGGTCCAAGTCTAAGAAAGTTATTTTTCAATCCAAATCTAGTAAGTGTGAAGTCTCAGAAAATGAATTAGCAAATCTTGCTCGAAGGATGAACAAGATAGCTGGACAAAGAAATTTCCAATCCAAGTATAGGAAAAAGGAAAGGAAATATAAGAATGAGGAAGATGTTTGTTAGGGGCAATAGGGGCCTATATACCCTGAGAGGGGGGGTGAATCAGGGTATGGATATTCTTTTTCAATGTTCTTTCTACCCCACTGGATCTTGACCTCTTTGTTACAAGGGTCACTTTGTTTGCACATGTGTGGTTACTGTGATCACTTGTCTCCTTTACCTGAGGATGATGCTTTGAATGCAATGCAGGTAAGTAATCATGCAGACACATAGATTTTTACTTGGTTCACCGCTAAGGGCTACGTCAAAGGAGCATACGCCGACAAGTTGTCGGTTTGTACCAAATTCTACTAGACTTCACTAGCTGTGGATTACAATGTTCGGGCTAGATCACTTTTATGCCCAGGCTCACTGCCTATTCTAAGTTTAGGGTTAGCTCACTGCTTTCCCATAGGTCACTTCCTGCTTCTCTCTCTCTGGCTCACTGCCGGTGGAGAGGATCACCTTCTTCCTCTTCCTAAGCTCACTGCTCTAGAAGGGATTCACTCACAGTTTATAGACCTGTAGGTCTCTTCATTTACATTAATTAATGCATCTTTCTCTGTATGTAGATTCTCTATTGAAGTTCAACTTTCACCCATAGATGAATACCCCTTTGCCACTATCCACTGGGCAAACTTCCTTTGGAAAGACCTTCGCGAAGCACCCTACTTCGCTAGGCTCCCAATTTCGCGAAGCTCAAACAAGCCTTCACGAAGCTCCTACCTTTTCGCGAAGCTCACTCGCGAAGCTCACTCGCAAAGCTCTCTCGCGATGCTCAAGCCGTCAAAAAGCAAAGACCCTCATGAAGCTGAGTAAGACAACGCGGAGCTCGTAGGTTTCGCGGAGCTACAATAGCCGCCGCGAAGCACCTCTTTTGCGAAGCACACTGGCTCTGCGAACCACCTTCGCAAATCGAGAGAAAAGTACTTTCTCTGAAAATTCTCTCTACTTCGCTCGAAGGGGTCGGCCTCTATTTATAGGTGATTCCACCGACCCTCATAACTTCCACGCGAAGTCAACGCCACGTCCTCTCAAATCGCGATGCTCTAAAGTTTTCGCCGGAATTCTGTCCAAATCGCGAAGCTCCACGACAATTTTCCATTCGCGGAGCTAGACGTAATCGCGAAGAATCACCGTCAACTTACCTTCGCGGCTCATGCCTTCGCCGCGAAGCTCCTTCGCGAAGCCCAACATTCCTTCGCGCCTTCACTACGAAGCTCTCTCGAAAATCCCTTCTCCGCCGTGATGCGCTTCAACCTCTGCCATTCGCGAAGCTTGACGTAATCGCGAAGCATCACCGCCTCCATTCTTCTGGTCTTCGTGAAATCCCATCCATACATCCTATCTTCGCGAAATTCATGCCTTTGCCATATTAAATTATGCTCTTCATGGAAATCCACTTTTTGCGATGCTCACCAAACTCCAAATTTTGGACCCCAAAAAATTGGCAAACACTGGAAAACGGCGCCACCTTATACTGCTCTTTTGTACCGCATCTAGATCGTCCTTTCCTTTGTCATCGTTCTTTGTAAACAAGGATTGTAAAAAAATTATTGGGAACTTGACAATTCTCCATGAAAAACCGCTTTGTCAACAAACACAATCAACCCAAAAATACTGAAATGTTACCTTGAGGGATTTTTGCCCAACAATCTCCCACTTTGGGTTTGTTGACAACTCTTCACAACTCTACTCAGGATGATGTTCTGCACTTTGATACCTCACTGAGTCTTCTTCCAGTCGCTACCACCATTCGCCTCATGCGATTCTGATAGCATTCAAGGATTCACTTAACACGTACTCTAAGCCCACATGAGCAATGCTCGGCGTGAGAAACAAGAGTAGTATGAAAAGTTCATCAATGAATCACTTCATGTCAGACCCAAATTGTCGATTCCAACCTGATACCAATTAATAAATTGATACCAATTGTTGAACCACACTGATACCAATTGGTGATAGCTGGACACCGTCTCACACCATTCCAACACCACTGTTCTGCTTTTATCACGATCCTCAGCTGTCGTGATCTCTATGCTTTGACCGATCACTTCTAGCATCGTCAGATTTAAAATTCTCTCCCCCTTTCTCATTGCTCCCCCTTTCTGGTTGCTTCACCTGTCAGCTTCTCCCCGTATCAATTATGATTTATCAAATCTCTGTACTATCTCCCACTTGAACAATCACTATTTTCTCCTCCATTAACAAACACTTTTCTCCCCCGTTGTCAACGAACCCAAAGGTCACTCCTTTGTAGTCTGTAACATAGTAGAGAACACATATCAGCACATTAGGGAAAACACATCATACCTCGGGGAGAGGGGGGGTCCCACATCCACACTATTTCATGTGCGGGGAATCGACTGAACTCCCAGAGCCAGTCGATGCCTTTCAAATACTTCCTTGGGTAAGGCCTTTGTCAGAATGTCTGTAACCTGTAGCGTTGTAGGCACGTACTCCAACTTCACGATTCCCTGCTCAACCTTCTCCTTGATAAAATGATACTTAATCTTAATGTGCTTTGTCCTTGAATGATGGACGGGATTTTTGCTAAGATTTATAGCACTTTAGTTGTCGCACTGGATTCCGATCGGAGACTTCACTTCAACTCCCATATCTTCAAGCTGCTGCTTCATCCACAATAACTGTGTGCATGCTTGAGTGGCCGCAATATACTCAGCTTCTACGGTGCTCAATGAAATGCAATCTTGCTTCTTTCTTAGCCAAGAAATACACAATCCACCAAGATAGAATGCACCACATGACATTGATTTTCTATAATCTGCTGAATCGGCCCAGTCTGCAGCAGTATATCCCAATAACTCTGTCTAAGATTTGTCATTATATGTCAAACCGAAATCCACTGTTCCCTGGATATACCGAAGTATTCTTTTCACGGAAAGCATGTGGCTTTCCTTGGGATTGCTCTGATATCTCGCTGTTTGTCATGTGGTGAATACAATTTCAGTACCATGCTCTTGGTGCTTGTTTCAGCCCATATAACGCCTTCTTCGGCCTGCAAACTTTGTTCTCATCCGCATGAATAAGAGAACCATCTGGCTTCTCAATATACACCTCTATCTGGGAGTCTTCTTTGCACATCAGTCGTGATTTGTTTTGAATCAATGTGCCATATTCATTTGTCGTGTCTTAATAGACCCATTTAGTCTTAATGACATTTTTATCTGCTTGCCTCAAAACAATCTCCCACATCTTGTTCATCTCAATCTGATCAAGCTCTTTGTTCGTAGCCTGAACCCAGTTTTCATTTCCAGCTGCATCAGCGAAGCATTTCGACTCAACCTATGATAGTAGTGATGTCTGCTGCAGTGATTTCATTCTTCTTGTCTGAACTGGAGCTCACTGATCACTAATGATATTCTGCCTGTCAATTTCAGCTTGATTCTTTGTCTTTTGTGTAGATAAGGATTTTACTTCCTTGTACTCATCATCAGTATCTTCTTCTGAGTCACCCTCAGCCACTTCTTCTCCCCCTGTGTTGCTTTCTTCCTCAACACATTCTTCATGAAATTTTTCACTGACTCATTTTTCAGTGGCTTCATTTCTTTCAGCTACTTTTCTGTATTTCATTGTTCAATGAAATCATTCCTTTCAACTTCTTCTCGCAGCTTCTTGGTATCCTGAAAATAGTCAGCTGATACCACAATGTTAGATCAAAATAAATAATCATGAAAACTCATGTGTTGCTGCTTTTACACCAATCATTCTTCATGAGCATAAACATTCATCCTTCATATCATATTGAGATCATGCATCTGATTAGGATATATAATGATCCCTCTATGTTATTCAACTCTTCAAGTTGTTAGGCCCAACAGTTTAGACCCATAACACGTCTTTTCCTCCTGCATCATTTGTTCTCATCTTCCACACATATTTGAGCCATTAACAAAATCTCTAAGCCTACTGAGTTGAAACTCGGTGTAGGAAACAAGAGATAAAGTTAATAACACAATCACTTCCTATTGTGCTCTGTTTCTCCCCTTCTTCTTCAACTCTAGTACCTGATTTGAATCAATTGAAACTCTAGAGCATATCAATTCTCCACTTCGCATCCTTAGATGCCACTTCCCCTTGGATTGTATCTCCCTAAAACCTGAAACACACAGATCATCAGTTAATAGCATTTATATACATAGGGAGAGGGGATCTTCTTCTGGACTCCTCAAGATGAGGATTGTGGTTGATCCTGATGGGTCAACCCTTTGATTCTTTCTTGGAGGGCATCACACTCCTTTATTGCTTCCTCCAACTGCCTAGCCAACTTCAAATGTTCTGGCCATATGACCAGGCATTCATTGCCCACATTTTGAGTCTTTTTCTGATGCGTAGATTTGGTAGGCTCGACCTTTCTCACCTCTTGGGGTATAAACCTGCTAGTGCACATTTCCTTCTTTGAGGTTCTACCAAAATTCCATTTTCCTTGATTATTTCTCTGAGTAGGAATCTCTTTCCTTTCCATCTTCCCTTGCTTCTTCCACCATTGCAAGGATCTTGCACTTTTCTGTTCTACTAGTTGTGGCACACGACTTGGAAATTTTTTAATGCAATCTTTGTTTGTCTACCTTTTATCATATTTATGAGTCGCCACCCTAGTTTTCATTGGTGGTGGGTCCTCCACTGAATGTACATTCTTCTTACTCACATCTATAGCGTTTCCTCCCTTTTTCTTCCATATTTGTTCATGTTCATTCTTAGAGGGCGGTTGTGAGTGTGACTGAGGAGGTCACTGACACACTTCTTGTTCAGCTCCATGTCATTCCCCTGAGGCTCTATGCCTATTTTCCAATTTACCACTTTGTCTTCCAGTGTACGATTTCTCATTAGACACCACTAGAGTGAGGAATCTCCTTTGACGTTCCTTTTCCTTCCCTGCCTTCTTCTTGCTGCAATGTCTTGCTAAATTTCCAAAATCAGAAGATATGAAACATCTTCCATCAAAGACATACCTCATTTCGTCACTTCTCTTCTAAGATGTTGTAGCAAGTTGAGGTCCTCTTTTTATATTGGGCTCCTGAGCTTCCCGACACATACACATTGTGTGTCCCTTTCTTCCACAGAAATAGCATCTGATTAATGTTTTCCTCGGAGAGACTCTCCTCTCTGATTTCTCCTGATGCTTCCTCTTCTTCACGGATTTAATACAGTTTCTATTTTCACATCTAGAAATGTATTCCAGAGCCTCTGAACAGAAGCTTGATGTGTGGCCATGAATCCCACAGAAATAGCACATGTCATCACTTCTTTTTGTAATTGTCTTTTTAGGCCTATCTCCAGCACCTGCAGGATCTTTTCCATTTCTAGAACTGTTCATGGATCTCTTTCTGTCATGCACAGGATGGGATTCATCAAACCCAATACCAGTTTTTCCCAAACTGTATGGTCTTTGAGCTGAGAAAATTTGTCCCTGCCTCTTTTCAGAAATAGCACATTTTCTTTTCATTTCATCGTCACCAGTAGAAGGATGATCAAATAGCATGTTCAGTGCATCTTTCAACTTGGGATTATCTTTGGATTTAGACATCTCTATTTCCTGCTTGACTGATTCTAGCTCTTCTACCAACTTTTGAATCTTCATATCCCTTGATTCAAGTTGGAAATCATGTTCTTCCTTGAGAAGCATCCCTCTACTCATCTCATCTTCCAACTCACGTGTCAGCTTATCCACCATGTCACTCTGCTCCTTTACTTTCAATTTTTCTTGAGAAATAGAATCAGAACAACATGCATTCTCTTGTTGTAAAATTTTATTCTTCTGAAGTAGTTCGGATAGCTCTGTAGTTAGATCCGCATTTTTATATTTAAAATTTTGAATCTCATATGAGTTCAGATTCTTTTCCTTGTCACCAGCTTTTGATTTTTCCACCTTTTCAGGTCTCTTTTTCAATTCTTCATCTTGAGAATCATTTTTCTCCCTCAGATCAGTAGCTACATCAATAAGCCTTTGATTCAAGCCTCTTAGCTTGTTGATCTCAGTTCTCAGTGCTTGGATCAGAATATATTTATATTTAACTTCTTCGGTGTTTCCAACGTCACTTGGAATATTAGGTTCTTCGATGCACTTGACTTGATCTTTCACTTTTTTATTCAAGCTATCGATCTCCCTTTTCTGTTATTCAATCTTAAGCTTATACTCACCAACTGTTTCTGAGTTCTCTGGTGCTGATAAATTGAGTTCCTCAATTTTATCCATCAACTTAGACTTCTCTTCTTCTTGCTGCTGCATATAGAGTTTGGCATCATGAACAACTTTTTTATCTTTCTTGGTTTTGGCTCTCCAAACATCTATCTCTTCAAGAGCAGCCTCAAACTCAGCTTTCATATATATTCTTCCTTCAATTTCTTCTTCTTATTCGTCAGTGGTTCCTACGTCACTAGGAAAGTCAGGTTCTTCACTCATTCCATCAGCATCTTTGGATGAGTAAGTATTTTTGTTGTATGATTTATCCAAATCATTTTTCTGTTCACTACATGATTCCTTCAGTAAGTTGTTTGATTCTTTTAGTAGAATCACACTTTTTCCAAAAACACTTCCACACTGAGGGATACCACCTGACATCTGATTCTTCTTTGAAGATTTTCTTTTTCCCAAGGTAGACCGAGATAAGAAAAAACAATATCTTCAACTACACAAAAATACTACACCAAGTCGAAGCAAACAAATCTGATAAAAGCAACCTTCCCTCTGATACCAATTTTTAGGTCCCATAGGGGCCTATATACCCTGAGAGGGGGGGGGGGGGTGAATCAGGGTATGGATATTCTTTTTCAAAGTTCTTTCTTCCCCACTAGATCTTGACCTCTTTGTTATAAGGGTCACATTGTTTGCACTTGTGTGGTTACTTTGATCACTTGTCTCCTTTACCTGATGATGATGCATTGAATGCAATGCAGGTAAGTAATCAGGCAGACACAGAAATTTTTACTTGGTTCACCACTAAGGGCTACGTCCAAGGAGCATACGCTGACAAGTTGTCGGTTTGTACCAAATTCCACTAGACTTCACTAGCTGTGGATTACAATGTTTGGGCTAGATCACTTCTATGCCCAGGCTCACTGCCTATTCAAAGTTTAGGGTCAGATCACTGCTTTCCCAAGGGTAACTTCCTATTTCCCTCTCTCTGGCTCACTGCCGGTGGAGAGGATCACCTTCTTCCTCTTCCTAAGCTCACTGCTCTAGAAGGGATTCACTCACAGTTTATAGACTTGTAGGTCTCTTAATTTCCATTAAGGAATGCATCTTTCTCTGTATATAGATGCTCTATTGAAGTTTAACTTTCACCCATAGATGAATACCCATTTACCACTATCCACTGGGAAATCTTCCTTTGGAAAGACCTTCGCGAAGCACCCTACTTCTCTAGGCTCCCAATTTCGCGAAGCTCAAACAAGCATTCGCGAAGCTCTTGCCTTTTCGCGAAGCTCACTCACGAAGCTCACTCGCGAAGCTCTCTCGCGCTGCTCAAGACGTCCCAAAGCAATGACCCTCGCGAAGATGAGTAAGCCAACACAGAGCTCGCAGGTTTCGCGGAGCTAAAATAGCCGCCGTGAAGCACCTCTTTCGCGAAGCACACTGGCTCCGCGAACCACCTTCGCAAATCGAGAGCAAAGTATTTTCTCTGAAAATTCTCTCTACTTCGCTCGAAGGGGTCGGCCTCTATTTATAGGTGATTCCACCGACCCTCATACCTTCCGCGCGAAGTCAAAGCCACGTCATCTCAAATCGCAAAGCTCCAAAGTTTTCGCCAGAATTCTGTCCAAATCGCGAAGCTCCACGGCAATTTTCCATTCGCGGAGCTTGACGTAATCGCGAAGAATCACCGTCAACTTACCTTCGCGGCTCGCGCCTTCGCCGTGAATCTCCCTCGCGAAGCCCAACATTCCTTCGCGCCTTCGCCACGAAGCTCTCTCGCAAATCCCTTCTCCGCCGCGATGCGCTTCAGCCTCTGCCATTCGCGAAGCTTGACGTAATCGCGAAGCATCACCGCCTACATTCTTCTGGTCTTCGCGAAATCCAATACATACATCCTATCTTCGCGAAATTCATGCCTTTTCCATATTAAATTATTATCTTCATGGAAATCCACTTTTCGCGATGCTCACCAAACTCCAAATTTTGGACCCCAAAAATTTGGCAAACACTGGAAAATGGCGCCACCTTATACTGCTCTTTTGTACCGCCTCCAGATCGTCCTTTCCTTTGTCATTGTTCTTTGTCAACAAGGATTGTCAACAACTTATTGGGAACTTGACAATTCTCCATGAAAACCCGCTTAGTCAACAAACACAATCAACCCAAAAATACTGCAATGTTACCTTGAGGGATTTTTTCCCAACAATGTTGTTCAAAAAGTTGTTGATGAGATTGTTCAAGTGTCTACTGGCGAGCAGAAAACTCCTGATCAAGAATCGATTCCGAAAAAAGACAAGGGAAAGCAACTCCTTGTTGAAACTCCGAAATCAGTGGCTAGTAAGAAAAGAGAATATGGTGATTCGTCTAAAAAGAAGTTGGAGCTTATTGAGGAAGAAAACTCTCCAAGAAAAATTTCAGATTCGGAGTCATCCTCGTTGGGGCATGAATTTGTTGTTCAGTCCTTAAAGAAGTTGGTGGGAACCATTCCGACCTTCTCTAGTATTGACTCAAGATGCCAGATGCTCCAACATGCTTTGAATCAGAAAACGGACTCCGTATCTATGGTTATAGACAAGTGCGTTGAGATTGAGGCTCAGTTCAAAACGTTTTTTGTTTGTTATGAAGCTCATAGAAGATCTTGCAAGAGGATGACAAACAGGTCAAATAAGACTGTGGAAGAGATGAGGCTCTTCGATGAGTTTCAAGACAATGTTAAAGATGCTTTTGAAACCAAGGACCAGAAGATAAATGAGTTAACTGCATCCTTTGAAGATAAGTTGACAGAATAAAAGAACTTCCGGATTCAAGAAGTGAGAGATCTGAATGGGAAGCTGAATTCCGTTTCTCAAAAATAGAAGTTTGAAAGGGATCATCGGATCGATTTTGAAGAAAGGATGAAGGCTGAGGAAGAGAAGATCAAAGCTCAAGAAGAGAAGCTGAAAGCCCTGGAAGAAAAAATTGAATCTCAATCCGCAAGAATAGTTGTCTTAGAGAAGCAAGCTGAAGAAGATCATTAAGACCTGAAGAAGATCAAGACTATTCTAAAGGGGCTCATGTCGAAGGAAAAAGATCCGAAATAACCAAATCCGATCTTTTTGTTGTATTTTTTTTGTTGCTAAGATTTCAAATTTAATGAAAGTTGTGCTTGTCGTTTCTATTGTTGTCATTACTAATTTTTCAGGTACTTTGTTATTTTTTTCCATTCCCTCCAATTCTTTTTGAAAATCACAAAGGGGGAGAAGGAAAAGAACCTTAAGAAAAAGAAGAACTCTAATAAGAGTTTATCAAAGGGGGTGAAGAAAATGATCCTTAAGAAAAAGAAAACTCTAATAAGAGTTTGTTTAAGGGGGAGCTTTTTCATTAAAGAAGACCTTCTTTTTTATCACTCCGGAAATCTGAATACGATCCTTAGAGTTTCAAAGCCTAAGGGGGAGTTAGTCGTAATCATCAATATCCTTAAAACAAAGGGAGATAAGCCTTAATGTTTTTCTTTCTTCTGAGAATTTCTTTTTCGTAAGGATGTTTGTGCTTTCCAAAAAGGGGGAGATTGTTGAGTCAATAAGGTTTTCGTTATGACTTTTCCATTCCTTCTTGTTTTGAAAATCACAAACACATTATCTCTAGGAAAATTGCTTTCATAAAGAAAATCTCTTTTATATGGAAAATCTCTTTTATAAGGAAAATCGCTTTTATAAGGAAAATCGCTTTTATAATAAAAATTGATTTCTTAAGGAAAATTGCTTTTATAAGAAAAATTATCATTATCATATTTTCATCCATTTTTTTATGTTTGAGATTTGGATTCATTTTCACGGAATCGTTGAAACTTTGATATGAAGCATTCTGTTTTAGGATCCGATTTCTGGATAAGAACTATAAGGAAGTTTTCATTCCGAATTCCGGATATGAACTCTGACTAAGTTCTATTCCAGATTCAGGATACGAATTCTTATGAAGTTCGATAAAGAATTCTCAATACGAATTCTAATGATTAATTCTCATTACGAATTCTGATGAGGAATTCTCATTACGAATTCTGATAAAGAATTCTCATTACGAATTCTAAAAGAAGAATTCTCATTACGAATTCTGATGAAGAATTCTCATTACGAATTCTGATGACGAATTCTCATTCCAAATTCTCATTCCGAATTCACCTATTAAACAGAATTTGATCATCATTGTTTTATACACTCTGAATTAATTCAGACTCCGAAAAATATTTTGGTTAGACTCCGAACTTCTATATTACTTACATTTCTATAATTTGTCTACTCTTTATTATTGTTCCTTACACTCTGAACCTTCACTCCGAAGTTTTCATTCCAGACATTTATGTTAGAGTTTAAAACGATGTCGTACATTCTGTTACACTTGTTTTGTTATAAAACGATGTCGTCTATTCTGTTTCTTATTAACCGTTGTCTAAGTGACACGTGTACAGGTCCCTCCGATCTTTAAGCAAAATATGACCGTTTGAGAAGGAGCCGACCTTACCTATAAATAGGAGATCTTTTGAAAGAGCTCGATACTGATGACAGATGAACAACTTGGTTTTGTGCATACATGCTGTTGATGTAATTCTAGAGAGAGAGGCTCTTATTAACTCTCAAAGCTTCGTGCGACACCGAATGTTGGTGATTACATTCGAGGGCTTCCGGGGATAGGAAGACAGAGGTTGCCGACTGCCTTGAAGTTCGAGGGATTCCTAGCTGAGGAAGACAGAGGTTGCCAACTACCTTGAAGTTGAGGGCTTGTGGGGATAGCAAGACAGAGACTCCGATCTTCGTATCGAGGGCTTACCTTGGTGTGGGTAAGACAGACTTGCTTGAAAGTATAAATCAAGGGACCTTTATCCAAGGTTGTTGGATACCCTTCTTTTTGTGTTAAAAGAATTATATCTTGTTACATGTAGTTTAACTACTTGTTTTCTTTCCGCTGTATTTTGTATTATAAGGAAAGTATAACTTTATTATACTTCCTTACTTGTACTCTGTTTCATTTAGATTCTATACGCTTTAAGGTAGAATCTCATATTGTAATCTTTTGTTAAGTCTCAATTTCTGGAACCATATTTCCAGAACCTACGTTTGGAATCTCTTTCCATGTTTGGTTTTGGAATTAGAGGTGTTGTGAATCTACTTAGTTTAACTTTTTTAAACTTAGCCCTTTCTTTCTCTTAAGGAAAACATAGTTATTCTTAACTAACTTTAATGGTTCCAAATGAATTTTTAAAGTATAAAATTCACCCCCCTCTTGTATATTGAGCATCTACATCTTTATTTCGATCCTACAATTGGTATCAGAGGTTGGAAACCTCATACTCTATACCAATCTTACATTCATAACCCAGTGTAGGGCCCATGGCTTATTATAGGGTTGAGATATGAATTTCATAGAAATTTTCTTACATTTTGATAGGAGAAATCAAGTTGTAAAATCACATAAGAATGATGCATTAAATTTTATATTCACCCCAAATTTTTTTATTATGTAGTAAAAAACATAATAGACCTACTACTTCCAAAAATAAGTTATACTGAATCAATGAATGACACTTCGTATAATAGACATGTTTTTCTATTTAATGATGAGCCTATATAAATTAACTTATTTTGATATGTTGAATTTTGGTAGTGTGACATAATAAAATACATGTATTCTGTCAATAGAAGTGAATCTCAGGTTCTTCGAATTCTCCTATATAAACATAGATCAATAGATCTAAATTGGGTGATCACACTAAAAAATACCTAGTTGGTAAAAATTTTAAGTAAAAGGATATCTCAATTAATTGATGATATCATAAATGAACATAGTTTTGTTTTCAGACAGTGATCATTTTTAATGACTTTTTTGGGTATGTGAAATAAATAATTTCTCAATAAATAATTACTAGATTCCATGTTTAAAATATAACTTATAAGTGTGTTTCCATGAATACATGTGATTCTAAAAATATTTCAACCCAAAAACAACATGGGTTAATTTATAAAATATTGGAAAAAATAGAGTTAAATATATAGACGATTTTATATGGATGAAAATGAATTCTTCGATATTTTCATTGTAGGGTAAACTAAAAACAATGAATTCTTTTTGAGATTCCCGTATAACCCTATTTGAAAATAGACTGAAAAACATTGATTGTTTTTAATGAATTATAAGATAATTAATTACCTAAACCCTTTAAGGAATATTATCTTTAATATATTTGGGAACTATGAACATATTATATCATGACATAATTGAATACAGAAATAACTAAATTGATTATGTGATCTTATAAGTTTCATTCCATGACCAAATCCATGTCAAAAAAATTGATCACAGGGGAATATAAAACTAATAAATGCTATAATAATTGACTAATATATTGAGTGAAAAAGAAACATTTATTTCATAGTTTATAATTTATTTTTTAGATTATCATTTTAGAACTGTGATCAAATGATTGGATAATTTTTAGGATCAATATTTATATCATATATTAATAACCATGAATGAACTTATGAATCAGCGTACAAACCATAAAATGGGATGTGGATATGATTGAGGTATGAGTTGTCTTGGGGCGTTTGATTGAATCATTGGATCCGAATATTGGTATAACATTATGTATTTTAATAATAATTAAAAATCCATATGGGAATCACAATAATATGGGACATATATAAAAATAAAACATTGTAAACAAATATTAAGGATTGTGTCTGTGACATCAAAACATAATTGTTGAATTAAATTTTATAATCTACTTAATAACATTGTAAGAAATGATATTTTGATCTTGTATATGTAAGGAATTTTGAATAAAGTGTATTGTATTAAGTACACTCATAATTATATATACAGATATAATGATTTTTAGAATGTATTAGAGTGAACTATAATTCCTAAAACATATATTAAATACTAATAAATCAAATTAATTTGTGAATCATTGAATAAAAAACAATAAATTGATTACATTTGAATTCTTATGTCTATAATGTATAACCCATTATTTAAAATAAAGGATATTGATTACAATATGATACATCATATAATGGAATAACTCATTAAATAAAATCCTATATGATTAACATTTCTCACATAATTTTATAGAATAAAAATAAAGAGAATTTTATGAAATGAAAAAAATTCAATTTTAACCAATATTTTGATTGGATAGACAATCAATAAATAATTATTCTCAAATGTGTAATTGAAATGAGTTAATAAATTTGTTACATTATGATTTTTATGTATTATTTAGAAATAAGAATTTTATAAAAATAGAATATATTTCCAATATAATATCTAGATAAAAATAATTTTAATACATTTGATGAAATATATATAAAAAATACATCCATTTAGAATAAAGGAAATGATTTTATATAGTTTATTTAATAAAAATTGGACTTTTGCGCAACTATATGTGCATTCTTACTATTCTCCAAAAAAATTACAAATCTTTCAAAATTATAGAGTACTACATGTATAATGAAATATACCGTGGGCCCAACATTATAATATGAACATTATTTTTCTGTAGTTAATGGATTCTATTGTCACCCTTACTTGGAAAATAGGACCAAACACCGAGGTTGATTCAAGCAAGGATCATGTGTGAAACCAAGTTGGCTGCACCCATGGGAGTTAATCTAGGATAAACAACGAAGCAATAGGAGAACAAAGAATCCATAGTAGAAGAGTTGGGCCTTTGTATAGGTGTATCACTTTCCAGCAACCATGTGTGCACATAGGTTGGACGAGGGCGGCATGTTGGAGGTGATTAATATAATACAAGTGTTGATCACATTGCCAGTTTGATGAAACAACATATAAAAGATGGATTATTAACATTAGCAGAAGTGCATCGACATATTATGGTGGCACAATATATTTTATGCGATATCAAATCTTTTTTGTCAGATCAAGTTCCCAACAATGTGCAACATCCAATCTAGCCTCACACCAATCACAGTCATCCACCAAATATAATGCCACATGATATTGAATCAAGAGTTCTAGTGTGCCACATGAATGTCATTATCAACCTCCTGACACCCTTGTCTAAATCACACCTAATGATCTTTCGTCATCACCTCCATCCATCTGATAATTATCTAATATTTCCTCGTGTTTGAGGCGACCAACAAAAACCCATTTCCATATACATATCTAGCTGCTCATGTGATCTTCCACATGAGACCCCAAAAACACTAAGGGATGTCACAGTATCAGTTCTTTTTTATGATACTGGACCAAGGTCAATCATTAAAACCTACTACAATCTCTTCCATCTTCCCTTGAGGTTGTTCAGATGTATTCAATGCCATCACATTTTCACTCTCTCATCATGATATTGAGGTGAATAAAACTAAAAAGATTTCACAAGTCTTTTTAAATTGTAATCCCCTTCTACCTTAATGTATTTTCATTAGATTCAACATGGAATTTATATGGTCAAGAGATGTAATTAATATAAATATATGTGTCTTATGATTAGATGAAATGATCATTAAATGTCACAAATTATTATCTTGTGAAGAGATCTTCACCCCATCTATTGGGTCATGCATTCTTCATCTGATGAAAAGAAATGCCGTAATCGGCCTCGCATGGCTTATATAAACCTCCTCCCACATTAAATATACAAGAAATAAGAAAAGGGAGTTAGGTATGAAGAATATGGGAAAGCTGATCTCCACCAATTAGAAACCTCATTCTTGTAAATCATGGGACTTTCCCTATAAATAATTCACAACAGTTTGTAGTCATAGGTTCTGTAACAGCTAGGGTTATTGGGGGTCCTTTACTTTGTGAAAATCTCGTGTTGGGTTTTCTGGTCTCAGAATCATGGTGGTGTAGGCCTACCAGTAGCCTTAGCCTACCGGTAGCAGGTCTACCGGTAGCTCGGAATACTGGTAGCCTGAGCCTACTGGTAGCCTGAGCCTACTGGTAGCTTCATCCTACCGGTAGTAGGCCTACTGGTAGCTCGGTATACCGGTAGCCTGACCCTACCTGTAGCCTTAGCCTACCGGTAGCCTCAACCTACCGGTTTCCATCACCCATCGGTAGCCCTCAGCCGCTGGTGGATCTGGCCTATCTCGCAGGTTCTTTCCAATGGCATTCCTTCTTGCGCAATTAGGGTTTTAAACCCTATTTTGACTCGTTTAAGCGTGTTTTGAAGACCCGTAACACCCATAAGTGATTTTATTAAATACATAATGAATTAATGAGTCGTTTTAAACCACCCGACCCCCTTTAATGACGAGTGGGGCCACGTGGTCAACCCATGACCCCCGCTCTTTACGTCGTATCGTTTTCTTATCTAAACCGTCCACGGGCCTTATAAACTAAAGGGTTTGGCATGGTTTCTTTTTTCCTCAATCATGGCTTTTCACGAACATCTTTTTGTGCTTCGGGCTTGTCACATCGTTATCCGTAAAGTTCCACGCACGGCCTAAGCGTCCATCATCTATCAACAAGTAGGGAATTTCTTCACCTCTCGCTTTTGTGTATCATGCGGGGTGGGCGTATTTTTGATTCTATGGAATTGGATAAACCATACCTAATTAAAGATAATAAAAGAATTTTTTATAAAGAATGAAGGGGGTTGTGATAGTTGATGTTTTTATATTATTATCATCTTTTTGAGTTGTGTTGGCTTACGCTTTCTGAAAATCGAGACCATTGCTGGTCGTTGTCTATGTAATAATGAAATCATTGTGTTTTAAATGGATTGTTTTGTAATTTTAAACTCCTTCTGTGAAAATTAAATTTGTTAATCACATATACCGGGCTGAATAAATTGAAAGCACCAGGATTAACCCTTCTGTGAAAACTCCCAGTTAAAAAACACAGAATTGAAATCATGGAGTGTGTTAAATATTTTAAATCTAAAAATACCCGCATGGGCCTATTTTGCTTGATGGTAGTGGTTTGATTGTTCTTCTTCCACGGGCTGGTTGCTGGAGATGTGGGAGGGGATGGGATACCCTGCTTTTATACTCTCGGTGGTAGTGAAATTGGGAATGGGATTCCCAGTTGTTATGGATTCTATGGTTGTGAGTTTTTTGGCTGGGTGGTTACCTCATTTATATCACGAATTAAGGTGGGATCATCTGCTGATGAAAAACCGCTTTAGGGGAAGGGACACAAGGCAGTGTCTCGGGGTTGTCTTTAGTTCCTGGGCTTTGATGGATCTTTCTTTTCTTGTTGTTGTGGCTTTTGGCTGGTTTCTTTTCCTTGGATATGCTTATTGTGTTAGTTTCCCAGTAGTTCATAATCTTATTTGAACATTTTTACTGAACATGAAAACAAGAATGTGGAAAATGGGTTTTGTTGGAGAGAGTTGTGACTCAGACTTGAGAGTTGTTGTGATCTTTAGGCTGTCTAAAGAAAAAAACCCAGCTTTTGGTGAGTTCTTGTTACCTATGTATATACTTTAAGTTTTATGTTTCTTATTCGTGCCCCACCCAGGTTGAGCACTTAGTGCCGAACACCCCCATTTCAAGGGGGAGGGTGTTTTCCCAACACTAATATTAGTGGTTAGTTATTAGCTCCATTTCTGCTCCCTTTTTCGGATAGCCCAAGTATCTTCGGGAAGGCTTTGATGGCCTGAGGTCCATTATTAACCCAAGAACCTATGGGCGGGGTAGTGTGGTGGTTATGGACCAGGTGTGTGCAGGAAGTTGGTTTCCCAAATGTCTTCGTGAAGTGGCCTAGGTGTCTTCTAGCGTGGCAGTGGATCTTCTAGTCCATGTGTCTTCAGTCTTGGTGGTGGTTGTTCTGGCCTAGGTGTTTGTAGGCATGGTTACATGTGACAGTGGTGGCCCAGGTGTTTGCTGGCAGAATTTGGCAGTGGGACTTCATGTGGCTATGGCCCAGGTGTGTGCGGGTGGTTGTGGCAGTGGGACTGCGGTGACAGAATGGCATGATTGGTTCGATGCGTAGGATGTCTCAATAACCAGTGGGAATGTGGCACAGGGTACCCAAACATCGATGTGCTCTTATTATATATATAACTTGACTTGTGTTATTTGGGGAGTGCGCCTTGGTGATGCTTCGGTGGATAATTTACCTTGATAGGTGTTTTGTTTACTCCTTTTCTCATGGGGCTTTAGTACGTTCCCCCACTTTTGCACGAGAGACTTTGGCTTTCCCTACTGAGTGTACTTGTATGCTCCCCCAAATTATATAAAATTGCTTTCAAGTTTCCGGAAGGACTTCAGAGATCATGTGGGACTATACTAGCTCAGACCTTTGGGGCGGTTGCAGTTGTTGTTTTTCTTAATTTGGTACTTACCTTTGTAGTCACCTTTGTACTTTGTGGCTTTTACTTTTGGAACATGCATTTGGGAATGGGTTTCTTTTGGCTATACTTTTCTTTTACCATTGGTGTTGTTGGGTTTCATCATCTTATCTTTCGATCCTATAAAACAAAAAGGGGTAATTCCTTCCATTGTGTGTAATTTCTATACCCTTGGTTCTAGTCGTCGCTCCGGGACCTATTGAACGCAGGTCTCGGGGTCCTTTATCTCTCCTCCAACTTAAAGAAGGAAGGGTCTAGTAGTCTGATGACCCTTCCCTTTTTTTGGTGAAGGAGGGTCGTGACAGAATGGTATTAGAGGTGATGGGTGATAGATAGGATGGAGTCTGGAGTTTGGCACATTGAGGATTTCATGGGATGGTAAGGAAACATTGTTGGGTGACCTTGGTGTGTGAATTAGGGAAGGGAAGAACAACTAGGACACGGGATTTTAGGGACCCCCGTGATCCGATGCAAGGACTCTGGACCTACCAAACGACCATGCGAGGCCACACTGATTGCTAGGAAGAGACCTTAGGAAAGGTACATGCATCATAATGACTTGTGTTCTCGTTTTTATGAGGTGTCTTGTGGATTAAGAATAAATTAATTTTTTTAGAAGTTTTATGAACAATATTCTATAGTACTTGGGCTTAGGCATTCCTTGTTACCTTACAGCTATGGCACCTAGGTGGTGACCATGTGTGGTACAGACGATTGAGGGCCCGGAGACTACTTTGTCCGATCGGCAGAGAGATAATCGAGAAGAAGAGGATGACCTAGGGCAGATCGGCGAAGTGGCTTATCAGCTAGTGTTACCACCACCGCTACTAAGGATTCATGATGTCTTCCATGTGTCCCAGCTCCGTCAGTACCTGCATGACGATTCACACGTCCTTGATTATGGTGAGATGGACATTGAGGATGATGTGAATTTTGTGGAGAGACCAGTGAAGATCGAGGATCGCAAGGAGAAGGTGCTTCGTGGGAAAACCATCCCCTTGGTTCGTGTGTTGTGGAGGAATGGTGGTCATGAGGAGAGTACGTGGGAATGGGAAGCACAGATGCGTACCCAGTACACAGAGTTATTTTGAGTTTTTTTCCTTATTGTACCTGTTGTGGTAGAATGTTTTGTCTTGTTGACTATGAAATGTACTGGTTTTCTTTCCTCTGAATGCATGTGAAAATACCTGGCTATGCGGGAGGAGAGAACCTGACCCCTAATCAAGACGCAATAAGGTGGATGCGATTAAACCAGTGTGGGCGAGTCAGTGCCACCCAAAGTGGATAATATCTTGACAAGGGGGAGGAGACTCACCAACCCACATGCCTGGGCAGCATGGCTTGGTATGTTGGAAATGTTTTTAGTTAGGGTGGGATCACTCCTAAGAGGTATCCTTCGAGGTGGTTGTCCAGACCCTCTCTTTCCTTCTGGTTTGTTTTGACTCTCGAGGAAGAGAATCATTTATGAGGTATCTGATGTAACGTCCCGGTTTTTTGGGGGTCATTTACTTTGTGAAAATCTCATGTTGGGTTTTCTGGCCTTGGAATCACGGTTTTATAGGCCTATCGGTAGCCTCATCCTACGGTAGCAGGCCTACCAATAGCTCGGTATACCGGTAGCCTCAGCCTACCTGTAGCCTCAGCCTACCGGTACCCTCAGCCTACCGGTACCCTCAGCCTACCGGTAGCCTTAGCCTACCTGTAGCTCGGTATACTGGTAGCCTTAGCCTACCGGTGGCCTTAGCCTACTGTTAGCCTCAGCCTACCGGTAGCCTTGGCCTATCGGTAGAAGACCTACCAGTAGCTCGGTATACCGGAAGCCTTAGCCTACTAGTCTCCTTAGCCTACCGGTGACCTTGGCCTACCGGTGGCCTAGCCTACCGACATCCTTCACCTACCGGTGGCCTCAGCCTACCCACAGCTCGGCCTACCGGTAGGTACAGCTTATTGGCAGCTCGGCCGCCGATAGCCGTCACCCACTGGTAGCCCTCAGCCACCGGTGGGTCTGGCCTACCCCGTGTGTTCATTCCAGTGGCGTTCCTTCTTGCGCAATTAGCGTTTTAAACCCTATTTTGAATCGTTTAAGCATGTTTTGAAGACCCGTAATGGCCATAAGAAATTTAATTAAATATATAATGAATTAATGAGTTGGTTTAAACCACCCGACCCCCTTTAATGAGGAGTGGGGCTGCGTGGTCAACCCATGACCCCCGCTCCTTACGCCATTTTATCTCAACCATCTGTGGGCCATATAATCTAAAGGGTTAGGCATGGTTTCTTCTATCCTCGATCACGGATTTTCACGAATAGCTTTTGGTGCATCGGGTGAGCCACATCGTTATCTGTAATGTTCTTCCCCCGGCCTAAGCGTCCATCGTCTATCAACAAGTAGGTAATTTCTTCGCCTCTCGCTTTTGTGTATCATGCGGGGTGGGTGTACTTTTGATTCTGTGGAATTGGATAAACCAGACCTAATTAAAGATAAAAAACTAATTTTTTATAAAGAATAAAGGGGGCTATTATAGTTGATGTTTTTATATTATAATCATATTTCTGAGTTATGCTGGCTTACGCTTTCTGAAAATCGAGGCCATTGGTGGTCGTTGACTGTATACTAATGAACTCATGGTGTTTTAAATGGCTTGTTTTGTAATTGTAAACTATTTCTGTGAAAAGTAATTTTGTTAATCACATATACTGGGCTGAATAAATTGAAATCACCAGGATCAACCCTTCTGTGACAACTCCTGGTTAAAACACAAAAAATTAAAATCATGGAGTGTGTAAATCTTTAAATCTGAAAATACCCACATGGGCCTGTTTTGATTGATGGTAGTGGTTTGATTATTATTCCTCCATGGGCCAGTTGCTTGAGATGTGGGAGGGGATGGGATTTCCTATTTTTTACTCTCGGTGGTTGTGAAATTGGGAATGGGATTCCATGTTTATACGGATTCAGTTGTTGTTAGATTTGTGGTCGGGTGGTTACCTCGTTTATATCACGAACTGGGGTGGGATCCTCTACTGAAGAAAAACCACTTTGGGGGAAGGGACATGGGGTAGTGTCTTGGGGATTTCAATGGTTCCAGTGCTTCGAGGGATAATTCATTCCTTGTTTTTGTGACTTTTTGCTGGTTTCATTTCCTTGGTTATGCTTATGGTGTTAGTTTCCCAGTAGTGCTTAAACATATTTGAACATTATTACTGAACCTGAAAATAAGAATGGGAAAAGTGGGTTTTGTTGGTGAGAGTTGTGACTTGGACTTGAGTGCTGTTGCGATCTGTAGGCTATCTAAAGAAAAGAAAACCCATCTTTGAGTGAGTGCTTTTTACTTATGTATATACTTTTAGTTTTATGTTTCTTATTCGCGCCCCACCCAAGTTGAGCAATTAGTGCCGAACACCCCCATATCATGGGGGAGGGTGTTTTTCCCAACACTAATATAAGTGGCTGGTTATTAGCTCCTTTTCTGATCCCTTTACAAGATAGCCCAAGTTTCTTTGGGCAGGTTGTGATGGCTTGAGGTCCATTATTATCCAAAAGAACCTTCGGGAGGGGTAGTGTGGTGGTTGTGGCCCAGGTGTGTGCGGGCAGGTGGTTTCACAAGTGTCTTCGGGATGAGGCCCAGGTGTCTTCGAGCGTGGCAGTGGATCTTCTATCCCATGTTTCTTTGGGCGTGGTGGTGGTTGTTCTAGCCTAGGTGTTTGCAGGTGTGGTTACGTGTTACAGTGGTGGCCCAGGAGTTTGTGGGCAGAATTCGGCAGTGGGACTGCGTGTGGCTATGGCCCAGGTGTGTGCGGGTGGGTGTGGCAGTGGGACTGCGGTGACAGAATGGCGAGATTGGTTCGATGCATAGGATGTCTCAATAAGCAGTGGGAATGTGGCACGGGGTACCCAAACATCGATGTTCTCTTATTATATATAATACTTGACTTGCGTTATTTGGTGAGTGCGCCTTGGTGAGGCTTGGTGGATAATTTACCTTGATAGGTGTTTGTTTTACTCCTTTTCTCACGGGACTTTAGTATGTTCCCCCACATGTGCACGGGAGTCTTTGGTTTTCCCTACTGAGTGTACATGTATTCTCACCCTATGTATATAAAACTGCTTTCATGTTTCCAAGAGGACTTCGGGGATCGCTCGGGGCCATACTAGCTCAGACCTTTGGGGTGGTTGTAGTTGTTCTTTTTCTTTCATTGTTAATTACCTTTGTAGTCACCTTTGTACTTTTTGGCTTTTACATTTGGAACATTCATGTGGGAATGGTTTGCTTTTGGATTTACTTTTCTTTTACCTTTGGTGTTGTTGGGTTTCATCATCTTATCTTTCGATCCTATAAAACAAAAAGGGGTAATGCCTTTCATTTTGTGTAATTTCTATACACTTGGTGCTAGTCGCCGCTATGGGACCTATTGAAGGTGGGTCTCGTGGGACATTATATATCCTTTAACTTAAAGAAGGAAGAGCCTGGCAGTCTGCTGACCGTTCCCTCCTTTTGGTGAAGGCGGTTCGTGACAGGATTCAATTCTGTGATCGTAGTGGGGTCATTTTTTTAATGGATTCTAGTCTTTTAATAGTGTTGTTTATTTGTTGTTAAAATATTCATTAATGTTGACATCGCTGATTCCTCTTTCTCTCCCCCCCCGCTGTGTTTGACCCAACCCGATGACATGGAAAAGTTGACATGGGATTCCACTATTTCCACAACTCCCTATAAAAGGTATCCCCCCATTCTCCACACTTCCAATTTACCCAATATATCATCATTCCACTACATTTATCTCTATGAAACTCACTATCCATGAGGTGGAGTCTGTGATCCCAAAAAACACTTATTTTTTTGAAGCATCAATTAAAATTATATTTTATTTAATTTAATTTTATTTATTTTTATAATCGAATTATTTTTAGTTCAATATATTTCTTTTTTTTTTAATTTCAGTTAATTCTAAATATTTGGGTTTTTAGGATATTTAATTAGTTATATATAGTTTTGAATAATATATATTATTATTGAAGATTAAGATTCGATCCTGTATAGATTAAGTATAGAATAACATATAACTAAATATTATAATTTTTTATAAGAAATTGAATTTGTGGTTATTTAAGAAATAAAACAAATTTATGGATACAAATAAGAGGATGCGACTTCTTTGTAGATGTTCATAAAGGTAACACACAAAAATACCACTTTGAGCAAGACTCGAACAAGAACTGGTGCATCACAATTGGCATGGTGTCCCTCGAGGTTTAACACTCCTAAGAGATATACATAAGATGATCCCAATTTTTTCTATAAACTACTAACATATATAATAAAATAAAAATCAGGTCAGTATAATTTTCAATGATAAAATGATATTATGATGATATATAATGAAATGGGAAAGGACAACGGAATTAAAAAATGAAAATTATTATTAGTAATTAAATTAATTTTACTAAAATAGATTTCTGTTATTTATTAAGTAGTTAATTTAGTTATATATATTTTATAAATAATAATTATTATTAGAAATGACTAATTATAGATTAATTAATTAATAACATAGGATTAAAAATGAATGAATATGATTAGTTAATTATAAATATCAAATTAACATCATTTGACTAATGATTAAAGAATAATTAATAAATAAATAACATAATAATCATTATTTAATTATTAAATAATTATTGATTAGATAAAAAAATGTACTAAAAAATAGAATCATGGTTTCAGATATTAAAATATATTATGTAATTTTATTATCATACAGATTATTTAGTATGTAAATAATATTTTTTGCTAAAAATGATGAATTATTGATTAATTACTAAATAACTATAGATTACAAGATGAATACATGTAATCATTATATAATAATACATATTGTTGATAAAATAAATATTATGATTATATAAAGAGAAATGTATCAGAACAAACACATTAAATTACAGATTAATTCTTATCAATAGACATGATATATAATGACATTTTTTAATTAAATATGTTTTGGAAGAGATTAGCATGACATTAGGAGTGAGGTAAAATCCAGTTTATTTTTATTTGGTAGATAAATAATATCAACTAAAGATATGTACTTAATAAGTTAATTATATACTTGTAAAATATTTTATTAAGTTATCAAATAAAAATAACCCAGGTTTTACATAACTTCTCATCATAGGCACATATCATCCAAACCATGTTTTGTTGAAACATTTAGGTATTTATTGTATTTTATAAAATATTCTTGTCTTATTTTATGTGTTTTATTTTCTCTATTATATAGTAAATTATGAATGATTAACTAATTATTAACTAATGATTGCCCATCTAATGATTAACTATTGAATAAACAATGTTTATCTTAGTAAAAAAGTACTATGAAAATTTAGTTTCCTAGTTATGGGTATAAGAAAAAGTTTTAAACTTTTAGTATCATAAATATTTTAATGTTTAGAAATTATAGGTATTATTAGTAATTAGTAATTATATATTAATTAATGAATAACATAGGATTAAAAAATTAATCCAAATAATTATTTTATAATGATACTTATAATCATGTAAACAGAAATGAAGAAGAACAAACACATTAAATAAAACATGAAATATTTATAACATATATGAATTATGTTGAAATTTTTCAAGATAATGCGGTTTTGATGTGATGAGTCTCACTTCGTACATGTGGTAAAATCCATCTTATTTTTAACTGCCATCTTAATATCATCTTCGAAGCATATACACTTCAATTTTTAGCATTCAAAAGATTTTTCACTTATAATTACATCTATGAGGACATCTAAGATATCTAATTATAAATTCAAATGATTTTAAATTTACAAATATGTGTATATATCATTCAAATTTATTATTGAGATGCCAATAAAAAAAACTACATTTAACCTTATATCCAAAGTGACACTCATCTCATCAAACCAACATTTTTTTGAAAAATGTCAATGAATTTATTTTATGTTATAAAGCATTCATATATTAGTTAATGAGTTTATTGTTCTTCATTTCATAATATATGACCATAAATTTCATTTTAACAATGCTAAATAAACTAATTTTGTGTTTCATCATCATTTTACCATGGTTTCCAAAACATTCTGTGACATGTATTTTGATAATAATATATATAATTAATCATTACTAGCATGTTTTAGGGTATAAAAAGGATTCCTAAAATTAAACTCTAATAAATATTATATGGTAAACCATCATTTTTAGTATTTGTTACTCTATCATATTTTTTTCTAATGAATATTTTTGAGGTAGTGAGTCATGTTTTCCTATGTGCACTGTTATGGAGAGGTTATTCAAACTGTGCAAGGAGATTCTAATACTACACAAATACTAATAGTGGTTATTATAGATAAATTAGTAACACAGAGTGACCTTCGATACAAAATTTGTGGTCCCTTAAATTTGGGACATGATCAAGAGATTAAGTCTATGGTTTACAGACAATTTGATTTCTTGAAAATACTGTGGCATCTTGCTTTCCCATTAGTTGTGGTTGTGTAGTAGGTCCAAGAATGATATAACATTTTTCAATGGTCTGATTAGACTATGATGGAGTTATGTGTATATGATTCAACTGTACAACCCAGATGTCTATTTGTATGAAGACTTAGTGTTATAAGTGTTGTTGAAGATAATACAAATAATGAAATAGAGCCTATTCCGAAGTATTCAAAAGAGGACAAACTATATGATCTCTAGGATATACATGTAAATCTGACATCCGATGATATTTATCATAATGATGGAAGAGATGATGACAACAATGATTAAGATGAGGGACCAACAAATGTTAGAGAGGTGGTTTCAATAAATGCATTAGTTGTACAACAACCTAGTCCTACAAAAAATCAACCACCACTCTGTGCCACATTGTTATATGCAATTACAAATCTTCATGAATTCAAAAATAATGTTCTCACACACGGATATTTATTTCCAATAGTTTTACCTGACTGGTTTAGTGAGTTGGACAAAATATGATATGTTAGAAGGTATTTTCAAAGTAAATATATATTGAAAAGAACTGTAAATATGTTTTACATTGAGGGGCACTGCTGATATATTGTTTAGGAATCAGGATGTAGTAAATATCTCATACGATATGTGAAGTATGTGGATAATTATATAATAATCTTGAAGGTGATTCCAAACATTTCATTTAGAGGTTACTGTATCCCATGGATTGAGGTATCTCATATTTTCATTTAGCCAATCGTAAAACAAGATCATTCTTAATGGGATGCTGAATTTGTGTCATACATTACTATTGAGATGATTGGGAAATGATAAGATGATATGATATCCCTTGTGTAAGAGAGGATACAATATGAATTCCATAATAATATTGTCTATAATAAGGAATAGATGGTGAAACATATGTAAATTATGAAGGCTTATGGTGATTGGGATGACTCATATCGGGTGTTTCCACAATTACAATCCATACTGAGGCATCATAAACATGTTTTCATCCATCAGAAAACCTAAATACAAACTTATTATTGTTAATCCCAAAGCATAAAACCAAATCATAATATATTAATCCTACACCCAAAAAAGTATTTTTAAAATCATAATATTTAAAATTTAAAACATTAAAGATGAGCCCTGAACAAAAATACATATTTTCAACAACCTTAATCATTGTAAATAACCATAAAACCTATCCATGAAATAATAAAAATAAATCCAAAAACCATAGAAAAGATACATAAACCATGACCCAAAACCCAATATCTCATACCGTAATATATAAACCCTAAAACCAAAAATATATACGTTAATCCCAAAAAAAACATATTCCCTTTACGTATGTTTACAAAAAACTATATGACTGATATTATATTAGTTTTTATATAATGAAATAATATTATCATATATTATGGTACAAAAAATAAATATTATATAATCAACAATCTTTTTCAATATTAGTTACACTATCAGAATCATGTTCGGAAAACATTTTCTTCTACTATAGTCATTTTTTAACTATATGTATTACTATGGGGAGGTTATAAAAACTGTTAAAAGATGTTGTTATAGTACTAAACCAAAAATAGTGTTTAGTATAACTGAATTTGTAACAGTAACTAAACATCAAGAATATTTGGTAAATGAACCACAACACAAGATGAATTGTTATAAAGAGGATGATGATGGAATGAGTTTACATAATCACTATCATTATGGTCACCATTCCTCCAAATTCGTGGTTCATTTCCCACAAATGCATTCTTGATGTTTAGTTAGTGTTACATAATGACATGTACATGTGATAAAAAATCATGAAACATACCATCATGTTGATAGCCATAAAAAATAGAAAATCACATGATTTTATAATAAAAATTTAATAAAAGAAAACAATTTGTTTATATATATAAATATATAAAATCATATCATAAAAACACCCTTTTATAGATAAAATAGTATCTTAACAACACATTATTAATATTCTTTAAAAACATGAAGATATGACCCTTTGTTTTGGTAAAAATGCCGTCATAAAAAAATGTGAATAAACCTGGAATGTCTTACATTATTCATGTCATAACATTCTTCTAACCATAAAATTGTATTTATATTTTACACTTATGACACGTTTAATTTTTTTATGTAAATATGAATGATACCATAATACTCACTCAACTAGATAGCTTTATTTTTCAGGTCGTGTTAGATGGAGGTGGGGATTGATCGATTCGGGTGTGTAGAGCACACCATTTTCATCATAGTGTGACTCCACATGACATTAGACCATACTTTCACTTTGATGGATTCTATGGAATTGTTTTATCAGACTTAACATTTTTATACCTTCACCTTCTTACAACACTTGTGAAGTGGTGGAGACTAGAGACATTCACATTCCACCTACCAATGTATGATTTGACCAACAACCTTTAGGATGAGAATTTTCTTCAATGTCTTCTTATCTAGGGGGATCTGTATTCGACCCACTCGTGCATTTTGGACCGGCCTTGCTCATTGATTGTTATGCTTAAATTTTATATAACATATTTATAAAAATCTTATACCTCTGGATTTATTATACCATATTTACCATTTTTATATTCCAATATGTATTGTAATCGATAACGTGCTTGTGTGTATGGTTGACTGTAACCTCGTGAGGTGATATAATTCAAATTTCAGTAATGTGTTATATGGAAGGTAATATGGGTATTGATAACACATATATGAGATATAAATGAAATATTTATTATATTAACTTCATATTAATAATTAATATAATATTATATATTTTATTTTATTTATATTCTCACACACTAAATAAAATGATAATGTATTTTGTGTATGTGTGGCCAACCAACTCCTCAAAGCAATGTGATTTTTTTCATCACCACATCACAAGAATATATATATATATATATATATATTCCTATATTAAAATAATATAGGATTATTGATATTATTATCATTAATTTGAGATAAAGTATAATATATTTTCATAATGATATTTGGTAAATTGAAATGTTACACATATGTACGTACGACTTATCGTCTATATGATGGAATCGTTAGTTCATTTTTGATGTCCATATTTAAAAATTTGTTTTAAAAATAATTTTTTTATAAATATGATGATAATATCATGATTATTATTATAATGATAATAAAATAATTCCCCATTTGACCATAGTCAGCCTTAAAAAGTTACTTTAGAAAAATAACATAGATATAATCCAATCCCCTAAATTAAACTTAATTGATAATGTGATTATATAAACCATATAAAGTAGTTTAATTTTAGTACTAATAAATTTGAAATTGATATAATGATTGTCAATATTTTTTTTTTTATTCATGAATATAAAGACACGTGTGGAAGTTAGACTGATGGTGAGGGATTTCATCTCATTTTCCTTTCATTGAGGAATATCTCAATTTTATACACCAATATTCATTTAAGATGTGTATATAAAGTCCATTTTACATGTTATATCCAAAAAATATTTATTATAATGATATTTAATATGTTCTGTGTTATTATCCCCTCATGGGTTATATGATTCACATATACACAAGGACATAATGTAATTTTCCTTTAAAAATACACTTTTGTTCTTTTTAAATCATATTATATTTATTTATTCCATGTCCATTTTTATAAATTTTTTACTAAAATATTTATTTGTTCATATAAAAGTTATAAATTAAAATTTATGTATTAGTTTAAAATATTTTTAAATTGTTTAAAAGGATTTTTTTCATTTTCTTTATATAGAAAATTTTGAAATATTGAAAAATTAATGCCTTATTCATAACATACATGTTTAAAATGACCATTACCCCATCTTTACCATTATTTTATTTTAGGAATTTTATGAAATATTTCCTATATTCTTTCAATGAATATGAATTTTAAATATAATTTGGGTATTTTGGAATCAAAAAATGTTTTAAAAAATATATCTTTCTATTAAAATATGTATTTAAAATATAGGTATATTTTGATATTGATATGTTATATATTTAAGAGTTGGAAATTAATTTAGCAAAAGTACAAGAATAAAAAAAATTATTCATGTTATTTTATAAAAACATTATACATGATAAATATGTGTGATCATGTAGCATTGAGTAATCCTATTGTAGCTCATTTTAATGGACATCCCAAAAAAACTATCAATGTATATTATATTATATAGGAAGGATTGGAAAAGAATGTAATGAGTGATCCCATTGAAATATATAAGATGGGGTGGATAATATAGAACATAGATATCAAATTATATCTTAAATGATTGGTGCCCCTAGATAATGTTCCAATGCATTCAACAATAACTATTAGGGATTATTATTTTAATGTTATTTTAATATTTTGATTTTTCAATTGATTTGATTAATATGATGCTCTAATTCATTATAATGTGGATTCAATTATATGATATCTGTTTTAATTATTCTTATTGGATAAAATCATGTTTTTTGGCATGAGAAATTTTTTTATATCATATGATTAATGAACATTGAATATAATGGTAATAGTTATATAGGTTTTCATTCGTTCAGTGGACTAAATGTTTCCTTTATTTTTATATCCCTTATTGAGAAAATTCTTTTATCACAATTTTTCAAATGTGTTTCAAATGATGGAAAGGGAATGAATAGATTAAAGATAAAAAAAATTTATGAATTTTTGTGTTTTTTTAGAAGTTTTTATATGGAGGAATTCATACTATACGAATGTTTCCACATTCCATTATAGGGTTTTATAATGTATTATTTTTAACCTAATTATATAAACATATAATTCTTAAAAGATCCTAAAAGTGAAATAATTTAAATTCTTTAATAAATGCCAATATTATATAACCTTTATGGAAGGGGACAACTTTTTTAGATCAATAATCTCCCAAAAACTATAAATATATGAAAACATATTCTCGGGAAAAAACATTCACACTGGAATTATTAGAATCCATTAAAAATAAATTAATTTCATACAAAATATAATTTTCAATAAATATCTATAAAATAACTATATATCAATGTTAATTAACTAAATGTATCCAATTATAACATTTAACAATAATATTATGTTATAGTTAAAACACATTAATATATTCAAATACTAAAAATTCATCATAATACTGATACAATTTTGGAAATTCAAATTTTTATAACCCTTCAACACTATATGGGATCATATTAAAATGAATACCTCATGATCATAGTAAATATTACCTCGAATCCCCATTATAATCTAGTCCAAATAAATATTCTCACAAATTAAGCTCGAGTGGTTCACATGAAGAATTTATAGATTAACCCTTGTAAAAATCACTAAAAATTTATGGTCTATATTAAGAGTAAAAATTTTCCATTATATAGAACACATATAAATGATTTAGACAACCATTATAGTTTTCCTATATAAATGATAATTAATTGGGATTAAATACATTAATGATTTAAATATAACATTATTAATCTTTCTATTTATCCCCTGTTGAAAATTAAAATCTAGTGAACAAGTGATAGATGAGATATATATATAATTCCACAGCCACCAGATAAATAATGGTAAACACAAATTATCTATATTTTTATTTATAACACATACATTGTAAATTGATTAGGGAAAAAATTATTTATCTCCCAATTTTTTGAAAGAAATATAATTCCCAACATATTCTATCCCAAAAACTCATTTATGACTTGATATTTGATATCAATGTTCTTTAATCTTGAATACTGAATATTATATTTTGAAAAATTGATAAAACATTGATTATGAATGTAAACAAGAAGTGTTAGATTAACTTAAACCTTGATTTTATATAATTTTGTCCCTATCTCCATAAATCTTCTTATTTTCATTAGAGACACATATTCTGACTCAATAGTTCCCAAGGTCTAACACATTCACTTTTTTTGTACTTCCATGATCACCATTTATCCAAAAGATAAAACATCACAATATGTATTCCTTATATCATTAATTTTTTGAACCAAATATGAATATATTGTCACGTCCTATCCCCTAGGGCTCGTGCTCTGACTACCCCATGGCCCCATTCTATTTTCCAGGGGTTGGTGACTCGCATTGGAAATGCATATCCCTATAGAGGGAAGGAATTTCCTTTAAAGCTGTACACAAACATTCTTTTTACATAACAAAAGTTGACCACATAGTAACATATCTCATTTAATAGTGTGAACTGAAAGTTATGGGCCAGTATACATGCCCAACTGAAAGTGATAATACCAAATAAAAAGAAAAAAACTCTTGGGAATGTCCACCAAGGATCCTACCTGAAGGGTAGGAACAACTTTTCACTACATATCTATGTCTCAATCGGTCACCTCCATGGAGCATCTGGTACTAGCACCCAAACATCTGTCAATGTTGTCAATAATTTAAACAAAATAGAACAAGTTGTAGGAAAATCCCATGGAGGGGTAAGTATAACAATACCCATTAAGGACCCTAAGACCCCTCAAGGTATCTCATAAATTTAAAAAGGTAACCCCACAAATAATAACATCAGTTTACAAACATAATATTTCATAGTAAGTTATTTTATTTAAAGTAATTCAATAGCTTGTGCTGCACGCAACACTGAGTTTGAACGAACCATGATATACCAAACTAGTCGCTCAAAACACGGTTATGAATAACAACTAAATTTTTAATTTTTTATACTCCATATAATTTTATAATCCTTATTATGTGTTTTTCTAGACACAATATTAGAACAAATTCAATTATTCAGTTAAAATAAGTATTTTTTAAAAAATACAATTTTACCGCATTTTAATGGAGAATCCTTTTTAAATACAATATTGAATAGATTTTTTATATTCAATTTGAAAAAATAAAAATATTATTTATTATTGGGACATAAAAATTGAGTTTGGATAAAATTATTGTGTTTTTCTGAAAACATTCATATTTTGATGAATTGTGAAAATAGTAAATTTTAATTGAAAATAACTTTTTTAGTTAAAATAATGTATAATGTTAAATTATAATTTTTAATTTTTTTATGTATAATTAATTTATAGTTTTACCATTAAATCCAATTTTTTAATTTTCAATAATTTTAGTCTGAAATTGGACACAAAGAAATGCGAAACTTTTCATAGTTATTATTTCTTAAAAACGCGATCATTATTTTGACAATGAGAATTAATTTTAAATTAATTTCAGCAACATCTGTGTTTTGAAATTGAAAAAAATGGATTCCTTATTTTGAAGCTGGAGGTCCAAATTGTATAAATAGATTACTTTTCCTTGTATACATTATGAATATTTACTTTAGTAAATATTTTATTTACCATTGTTAAAGGGGTAAATTCATTATATAAATGTAAAAAATTTAAATTATAATAATATTAAATTACGCTAACATGTGTCGTATTCCTATTGGTTTAAAAATATCAAACCATATGAATCCTTGGGTCTATTTTGGGACCACATGTAGCCACCTGAGAGTGATAGTTACACCTTATATTAACTATTTTAAAGTGAAGACACAATTGACATAACCATATATCTTATAGTAAAAAAATTTGTACATAGGGATATATAAGTTATAGTATAGACTATAAATATTAATTTGAAATAATAAAAAACTTATAACATCATTGTAAATTTTTTATAATTTTATACATCATATAATTAATATTATTTATGACACAATACTGATGCAGTTTTTATCACAATATTAAATTATTTAAATAAATAAGATTATAGAAATTAAAACAATATCCAAAACCATTAATGTTCTTATTGGATTTTTTTGTTTCGAACATGAGTCGTCTATCTTTTACTTTAATGCTTTTTGGACCTTTAGAAACCAAAAATCATTATATAATAAAATAATATTTTCAATCATTCCTAAAGAGCCCCTCCTCTCCCTTATAAAAAGCCCTCACTTATAACTCATCTCTCACACTTGTCAAGCACCTTTGTTCAACCAAACTCTTCCAAACTAAATTACATTCATCCATATTTTCCTCTTGGAAGCCTTACCTTATACAGAAGGCACTTCAAGTAATCTTTTTGGTTCAAACCAAAGGGAGATACTCCAATTAATGGTAACATCCCCTCTTAAGTTCTTTGCATTTATTTATCTTCTCCAACCCCCTAAAACCTCATTATTCATTTATTTTACAAAAACAATAGCACCCTAAATATACGAGATAGTTTTTATTAGATGTATTTTACAAACACTTAAACAAACCTCTATTGAATGGGTATTGAACATAATGTTTCTGTGGACAGTGAACTACAGCCTCAAAAATCGATGATTGTTCAATCATCTACCACTACCTCATATGGTGGAAATTATAATGAAACTATAATTATATATTATATTTATGATATTTATTTTATCTATAATCTTCTATAATTCTATTTTATATCATACCCTTATTTTTTTCTTATTGTATATATACGATAATTTTATTTGAGGAAGTGCGGACTACAACCCCCTCAAAGTGATATGACTCATTCATACCATACATGGAACAAATGAAGGATGGTATTAATGATCATACATAATATATAGAAAATATTATATTATATTGAAATAATAATATACCTATGAATCATGTGGTTTTCTTTCCCTTTAAAATAAAGAAATGGAAGTAGCATTCACGCGTACATATGGATTACCATCTCAATAAACGCGATGAGATTCATTCTCCATTGTAATTATTCAAGAATAATGTTCATTTAATTATTAAAAATAATATTTATTAATATAATATCATTCTTTATATGAATCCAATACATCATATCTATAATAAAAATGATTTATGTTACATAACATATAAATGAAACCAATCAATTAACAACTGAATCAATTATACAACTAAAATATTACTAATAATGAAATATTAGAAGATCATATATGATATCATATTTATGTATGTATTTCATGTATAATTCAATAACAATGATTTATCCATTATATAGGAGGTTAACATAACCTTGACTAAGGAAAAGTACAAGGTAAAGGGTTCTCATCTCACTTCTAATTCTAGTTAGATTCATGCTATATTGCCATTATTTCTTTTTGGGTGGTGTATGTACTACAAATGATTTTATTATTTGTGTAATATAATTTAATTTAGGGGTATTTACATATTCATTGGATAATAATTCTTTCATTAATTGTATTTTTTGTAAGTTTCCAAATAGGTAAGAATATCAAATTTTAATTCTTACTCATTAGGCTCCACACACACATTATTGATTATTTTACTCCAAGATTATGTGTCGAATAACTATATATTATTTATGTAGTAATATTCACTCCCCTTTATATGTATATACCTTTGATACACATAATCACTCCATTTAAAATTTCACATTCTATTGATATGAACTTGTTAAGGGTAATCTTTACTCAATTTCCATTCATTGAGTTAAACATACAAGTCATTGGTTTTTTTTACAAGAATATGTGTGAATGTAATCTTATTGATTAACACAAAATATAAAATTATATTGAGTGTATTTATATTTTTATCACATTATTATATCATTGATTTATCCTTAATCTAAGGATATATTATTTATAAGGTATTTCATCTCAATTTACATTCCTTTGAGACCACTTTGTCATTATGCACTAATTGAATTTTCTATGAAGTATATACTGTCCTTTGACGTATTATATCAGGTATCCCTTTATTCTCATGATATTAAAATTATTTGATTAATTTTATTCCACAAATACTTATATTAAAGCGTCTCTTATTTTGTAAGAAATGCTTTAACAAAATAATTATTTTAAATGTTTTAAATATTTATTCTTCTTATTCATTCAAATTAATGTCTATATTTTAAAAATGGTTTTATGTATTTATTTTTATGGATATTTATTTTTTGAAATTAAATTTCATTTAAATTGTTTCAATGTGTTATGAGACAATTTTATTCAAAAATATATTTTAAACGACTTCTTTGATAAATAGTGGGACATTTAAAAGTTTTCAAGAAAAATGGGATATTTCTATCAAATATTTTTTATGAATATTTTCATCTATGTCAATATCATTTAGAATATTTTATTCTTGATTGAGGTTGATTTAACATAATATAGTGAACCATATTTTATGAAATGATTTATGTTTGACTGTGGATGTGCTATTTTAATGCCATTAATGGTTTGTGTTTAAAATATTGACATTTCGTATGCTAGTTTTAATACAAAAGTTTAGATTATGTTTCAACCTTTAAAATGAAGAACATATTGGACATAGTATGTGATGGTTGGACCCCGCTAGAGCTCCTTGATGCATCGGTAGGTCATGAGAGACAATTAAACATGGAAATGGCAGAGGGATTTCCAAATTTTTGATATATGGTTTTGTCTGAGGATTTAATCGTTTTTAATGTCCTGAAGAAGCCCTTAAAAACAATTTAGAATGTATGGAATTATAAAATACCTCCTTATGAAAATAATATATATGGATCATGTTGTTATTAGACTATTATAATACCTATTACTATGTTTTATTATGACATTATTTACTCAGCTCATATTCCTGCCATAAATTGTTCATGTTTTTTATTTGTAAAGGCATGTGTTTTGAATTAATCAACATTTCTAGTGTCTATGTAATCATCCATTTATTTTTTAACCTTACTGAGATTATGAACTCACCCCTTTCTTATGTTACATTTTCCTGTGATATTAAGAAGTTATTTATGAGTGACATATAGGCTTAATCTAGGAGGCTTGGATGTTTCTAATTCAATAAAATACATTTTTATTTCTTTTTTTATGTTTTAATGATGAACTTATGTATGTTTCTTCTTTCCAAGATTACTAAACGGATTGGTCCTTTGGTACTTGAATCATGGTAATCATTCCATTTTTGTGTAACAAAGCATCGACACTGGGTAACTGGGTCGGGTAATTAGAGTTGGTATCATAGAATGTTTAGTAAAAACCATGGAAACTATATTTTGATAAAATATAATTATAGGACACTACCATAAGATAGACCTTGAGGATTACTGTATAGGAACATCCAAAAAATTTGGTAAAGTAAATATTATGTCGGTTTTCCAAGAAATACCTCCCTGCCTGGATATGAGCCGGTAGAGGCGGCTCTGGAACAGATTTATCTAGGTGTGAAAACGTTGACAAGGAGTTACGGGCTTGACTCGGGGTATAATGGTACATGAATATGGGCCTTGTAGCACTATTAGTTACAACACTCTTGGGGGATATTATTATGATAATTCACATTTTCTATACAAACTGATTTGAAGGATTTTAATATAAGATGATAATAAATAACCATGGTTATTTTTAAGGAGTAATGAAATTATCTATATGGTTTTATGATTCACAAAATTCTATATTGTGTTAGTAAATGGATGGATTCCAAATAATTCAGAGTAATATTGAGCATGATTTAAAATATGGGCACTATGGTGGAAATGAGAAACATAATAGAATGATGAGAGGTGTAAAAGATATCGTGTTCATGCCTAATCAATTTTCCAAAAAAATAATCAACAAAATATATATTATCCAACTCCTGGACTCAACAATGAAGTGAAAGGCAGTGAATGATAAGAGCTCCAACAGTATATGCCTTGGGGGAAAGAACGCTCAATATCCATCATGTACAAAATGTGGAAGGAGACACCTTGGGAAGTGTCTCAATTGAACAAAGAAATTATTTATGTATGGGAAAGAAGGATATAATGTAATGAATTTATGAGGAAAAATAAATAGTACTATGGAAATAAAAAAAAATGATCCCAAGAATCCATTAAGAGTTATTTATCGTGATTGTAGGGGACCTATGGATTACCCGAGTGAATTCTCATTTCTATAGGATAACCTCTTTGTCAAGGAAGAACCTTTTTGTTTATAAATGTATGGTGAAATGTGTAACATTATTAGTAATCTTTTTCAATGGGATTACATTAGAAGCCCTTTATATTTTATGTGTAACCCTGTAGTTTTTTACGTGGAAATGGTATTTTAGGATGAATTAACTTTTCTATTGTTGATATAGTTATAAATTACCATTTGGGGTTAAATTACCCTTGAATTTGAGGAAATTACATGTTATTAAATTTTGGTATTGAAATGTGAGGTATGAGATACTATTTTTAGTGAAATTATGTTATTATTATTTTGAAGAATTTATCTCATTTTTGGAATATTATAAAATATTTTTTTTTTAAAGTACAACATGGAAACTGTATGACAACCCATCATATCGGATAAATATACAAGAATCTAACTCAGAAAGAGAGTGCGATTGGGATTTATCACCTACCACAGGACTACGTGAAGTCCCGGGTTAGTGTGACTAATTCTTTTTAGTTATATAAATTTATTTATCAATAATTCGATGATTTTAGATCGTATGTCTAATAAAATTGCTTTCCTTAGTATAAGAAAATTATTTGGTGATTAAGTGATAAATGTTATCTTGGAAGACGTTCAATCTATTGGAACACTATAATCCTAATTAAAATAGAGTACTATAGGATTTCATTTGATGAGTAATGGTTTATTGTTATCTATGTTTTTATTGTGGATTTATAGATATTTGGGTTATTTATAGAAATGATTATCCTATCATAGAGGATATGTGATTAGGTTCATCACTTTTAATTTTTTGACTTTAAGAGTAGTCAATGTTATTTTGAGATAAAATTTAATATGGAAGACTACATAATAAAATTACTCTATATTTTGGGTTTCCATATTAGTTTGTATTTTATTGAAGGATTTTGAGGAAAATTGTTTATTGACGTGTATTTATTTAACCTTTGAGATTGTTTGTTTAATTTTAGAAATTATTATTAGAAGTTCTTTATTTAAAGGATTATCTTTTTTAGGGATCATCTGATCTTGTACTAATCATTTTGGTTTTGGTCAATCTCTAAAGACAAGAAAAATATTTTGTTTATCCATTGTGGATAATTTGATTCTCTAGAAGTTGATTCTAGCACTTCAGGTGTGACCAAGTCATCTTGAATTCTCATCATTTGAAAAAAATGGCTTAGTGGTAGAAATTTATTAAATGGTGAAACTCTGCTTAACAGGTTTGTATATAAATTTATGTTCATATTCAACCTCATAAATTAATTCCTCATATTTATGAAATGGAATATAAAACGGAAAAAAAACTTCCATTTAATTTTCCTACTAGGAATCTAATGAATGTTTATCTCATCAGATGTAAGTAGTTTTTTCTTATTGTTAACTCTCTACTAATCATGTTTTACATCAATCTATATCAATTTCCGACACTTATTTTATCTTCCATATCCATGCTTTCTTACATGGAATCCTTGTAAGGGTTTTCTTGAGTGACCTTTGTACTTATCTTTATTTCTATTAAAGTGATAGTTTCATTGACTCTCTATCCGATGTGGGACATTCAATGATGTTCCCAAGTACAATTCTAAAAAATGCGAGGATTATATTTCTAAAATTGGGAATAATTTAACTCCCTAGTATTTCATAGTATGTTATTTTCTTTAATGTAATTTAATAGATTGCGCTACATGTAAAACTGAGTTTTAGCACTCCACGACTGACCAAAATAGCTGATAAAAAAGCAGTTATGAATAGTATATAATAAATTTTAAATTTTATATACTCCATATAATTTTAGAATCCATATTATTTGTTTTTTAGACATAATATAAGAACAAATTCAATTTTTTAGGTAAAAGAAGTATTTTTCAGAAAATGCCATTTTACCGCATTTTAATGGAAATCCCTTTTAAAATACTATATATAAATATTTTATATATTCAATTTGAAAAAATAAACACTTTTATTAGAATTTGGACATAAAAATTTAGTTTGGATTAAATTTTTGTGTTTTTATGATAACATTCATATTTAGATTAATTGTGAAAAATACTAAATTTTAATTAAAAACAACTTTTTTAATTAAAATAATTTATAATGATAAATTAAACTTTTGAATGGTTTTGAAGAATAATTAGGTTATATTTTTCCAATTTAATATAATTCGGGTCATTGTAAGTTATTTCACATTGAAATTGGACATAAAAATTCCAATCTTACGATAGTCATTATTTTTTTAAAACACGCTCTTTATTTTGACAATTGGAATTAAATTTAAATTAATTTCTGCCACTTATATGTTTATAATCGTGAAAAATGGATTTTATATATGGAACTAGGAGGTCCATATTCTATAAATAGGTTAATTTTATTTTTATACATTATGAATATTTACTTCAGTAAACATTTTATTTACCGTGGTTAAAGGGGTAAATCCTATAAATAAGGGTAAAAAAATAATATTATAATAATATTAAATTACTATAACCTGTGTCATATTACTATTTGATCATAAATATCCTACCATAGGCATCTTGGGGTCGATGTTGGGACCCCATGGAGCCATTTGAGAGTGATAGTGACATATTATATTAATTATTTTATGGTGAAGATCAGAATGACATACCGATATATCATTTAGTAAAAAAATTACACTGGGTTATAAAGGTTTTAGATTCGACTATAAATATTCATTTTAAAGACAATAATATTTCCTAAATCATGGTTTTATTTGTTAAATTTTTTTGACATCATGTAAATAAAATTATTTAAGAGACAATAATGATGAATTGTTTACATCAATAATAAATGATTTAAATAAACAAGATTATAAAAATTAAAACAATATCTAAAACCTGTCAAATTATTATTGTATGATTTTATTTTGAACATGAGTCATCTTATCTTCTTCTTTAATGAGTTATGGACCTTTAGAAACCGAAAATCATTATATAATAAAATAATAATCTCAAACATTCCTAAAGATCCCCTCCTCCCCCCTTATAAACATCCCTGTTTCTTACTAATCTCTCACACCTCTCAAGCCCCTTGGCTCATGAAACATCCACCCAAATAAAATCCTTACATCCCACTCTTTCTCTTAGAAGACTTAAATTAGGCAAAAGGAACTTCAAGGAAGCTTTTTGGTTCAAACGAAAGGGAGTTACTTGATTTAAAGATAACATCCCCTCTAAAGTTCTTATCTATTATTTTACATCTCCAACCCCCTAAAATTTATTTATTCATTTATTTTATAAAAAAATAGGTATAATAAATATACTAGTTTTTTATGAGATTTATTTTAACTACAGTTACAGAAATCTTCATTTAATGGGTATAGAACCTAATGTTTCTATGGGCGACGAACTACTGCCTCACGAAACTATGATTGTTCAATCTTCTACTACCACATACTATGGGGGACATTATGATGAAACTATAACTATATATGATATTTATGAAATTTAGTTTAGATTTTAACTTATGTAATTATATTTTATAGTATACCATTATACATTTCTTGTTGTATATATACGATAATTTCATTTGAGGATGTGTGGACTACCGCCCTCTCAAATAGATATAACTCATTCATACCATAGATGGAATGTATAAAATATGGTATTAATGAACATAAATAACATATATAAAATAATATAATCTAATTAATAATAATATACCTATGTTTCATTTGGTTTTCATTGCTTTAAATAAAAAATGGATGTAGTGTTCTTGCGTACGTACGGATTACCGTCTCCATGAACACGTAGAGATTCATTCCCCATCGTAACCATTGAAGAATAATATTCATTTGATTATTAAAAATAATATTTAATAACATAATATTTTTCTAGATATGAATCAAATACATCATTTCCATAAAAAACATGACTTACATTACAAAACATATAAATGAAACAAATCCATTAACAGTTGAAACAATGATATTACTAAAATATTATTAATAATGAAATATTAGAAGATAATATATGATATCATATTTATGTATGTATTACTTGTATAATTTAATAATTATTATTTAACTATTTTACAAGAGTTTAACATACCTTGAACCAAGGAAAATGACAAGGTAAGGGGTTTTCATCACACTTCTTATTCTCGTGAGATTCATGCTATATTGCAACTATTTTCTTTTGTGTATTGTATGTACTACCCGTAATTGAGTTTTTTCTATAATATTATTTATTTTATAGGTATTTATATCTTCATTGAATTATACATATTTCATGAGGTTTATGTTTTGTATGTTTCCAAATCAGTATGAAAATTTCAAATTTCAATTTCCACTACTTGGGCTTTATACATACTTCATTAATTATTTTACACCTGGATTATGTGTGGAATCACTCTTTATTTTATGTAGTAATATCCACTCCTCTTTCTATTGATATACCTTTGATACACATAATCCCTCCATTGATAAATTCACATTCCATTAATATGAACTTATTAAGGGTAATCTTAACTCAAATTCCATTCATTTAGTTAAACGTCCATGTCATTGGTTTCGTTTTTACAAGAATATGTTTGAATGTAATCTGATGGATATATATTGAATATATAATTATATTGAGTGTACTTGTATTTTTCACACATTATTATTTCATTAATTTATTCATAATCCAAGGATTCGGTATTTATAAGGTATTTCGTCTATGTTTACATTCCTTTGGGACCTTTTTGTTGAGTCAATAAGGTTTTCCTTATAAATTTTCTATTCCTTATTGTTTTGAAAATCACAAACACATTATACTTAAGCAAATCAATATTTTACTTCTATAAAGAAAATATCCTTCCTTAAGGAAATTTAAACTATCCTATATTTCCTTATACATATCAATATTTTTCTTAAGTATAAAAATCGTATTCATACCTAAAACCTCAGAATCAAAAAAATGCTTAGAATTGAAGCATTCTTTTTTTGGGATCCGAATACTGGATGTGAACTGTAATGAAATTCCACTCCGAATTCTAGATGTGATCTATAATGAAGTTCCACTCCGAATTATGGATGTGAACTGTAATCAAGTTCCACTCCGAATTCTGGATATGAACTCTCATAGAGTTCGACTCCGAATTCTGGATACAAACTCTCATATAGTTTGACTCTGAATTCTGGATACAAACTCTCATATAGTTCCATTCCGAATTCTGGATACAAACTTTTACTAGTTCAACTCTGAAATTTTATGAGTTTAACTCCGAACTTATATGAGTTCAACTCTGAACATTTATGAGTTATACTTTGAACTTTTACTAGTTCGACTGTGAACTTTTATGAGTTCAACTCCAAAATTTTACTAGTTTGACTCTGAACATTTATAATTTCAACTCTAAATTCTTTAAGTTCAGATTATAAACTCTGGTGAAACCAGACACTGAATTTCCTTATAAATTCAAACTCTGGATTTCTACAGAATTGTGGTTCTGAATTCCTATAAAATAGAATCCAAATATCACTTTATTATAGACTCTGAATTTTATTTTTTGTTAAACTCCGAACTTTTATTTTCTTACATTCCGAACTACAGTTTTTCTTATTCTTACACTCATTTCATTATAAAACGATATCATTCCTTTAGTTACACATGTTTCATTATAAAATGATTCATTCCATTATATTTCTAACTAATCATTGGTTTAGTGACACATGTATTGGTCCCTCTAAAATTTAAGGAAAAAATGACCGTTGGAGGAGGGAGCCGACCATTGGAAATTTGACTATAAATAGGAGCTCATTTGAACAAGATCAAAATAACTATTGACACAACATTGACATCTATAATTACATTCTATTGATGTGATTTATAGAGGGATATGCTCTTATCAACTCTCAAGCATCATGTAAAACGGTTGAACTACTTGTTCAAAATTTTCCTTGGGTAGACGTGCTTCGTGTGACTGTGAATATTGGTGATTACATTCGAGGGCTTCCAGGGATAAGAAGTCAGAGGTGCTGACTTCCTTGAAGTTCGAGGGATTCCTCTCTAAGGAAGGCAAAGGTTCAAACTACCTTGATGTTGAGGGATTGATGGGATAGCAAGATAGAGACTCTGATCATCGTATCGAGGGCTTACCCTGGTGTGGGTAAGACAGACTTGCTAGAATGTATAAATCAAGGGACCATTATCCAAGGTTGTTGGATACCCTTCTCATTGGGTTAAAAGACTTTTATCTTGTTACTAGTAGTTTTTCTACTTGTTTTTCTAATGTATTGTGTATTATAAGGAAAGATTAATCTTCTTATATTTCCATAGACATGTACTCTAATTAATTTAGATTCTATACGCTGTAAGGTAAAATCTCATATTTAAACATTGAAAAAGATTCAATTTTCGGATCAATATTTTCAGAACCTATTTTCAAAATCACTTTCTAGATATAAGAATGTGCATAGAACTAGAAGTTTTTAACTTCATACCTTGTCCCAATCTATAATTGGTGTTAGAGGTGTTGTGAATTTTTTTAGTTTAATTTTTTTAAACATAGAACTTTCCTTGTCTAAGGAAATTTTTATAGTGTATAATTCACCCCCCTCTTGTATATTGACCATATACATCATTATTTCGATCCTACAATTGGTATCAGTGGTTGGAAACCTCATACTCTATACCAATCTTACATTTGGTATCATAGAAGGTCTTTGAAATAATTATACTCACATATAAGTTTTCCTTGCACATTTTTCACTGTTCTATACTCTCCTTGCTTTGGAATGTTTTCTGTGAATCATAACATTTTTTATTAACAAGTTTCAGAGTAGAAAGATATTCTTTAAGTTGGAAAGTTTAAATTTTGGGTCCATCGACAACCTAAATCCTACAAGTCCACCAATTTTTGGTGGAAAAGATTATGAGTATTGGAGAGATCAAATGAAGACTTATGTCATCAATATTGGAGTAAACAACATTGTTATGATTACTGGAAGTTATAAAATTCCTGATAAGGAAGTTAGTACTTTCACAAACCAAGAGAAGCATGATTATCAATTAAACTATAAGGTACAGAATACTCTACTATGTTCAATGACTAGGAACATATATATCCAAATTTTATCAGGTCAAACAGCTAACTGTATATGGATGAAACTTGATGTTACACATTTTGGTACATCTAAAGTGATTGAGACAAGAAGAGCTATGTTGAGAGCTGAGTATCACGGTTTTAACTTTCTTTATAGAGAACTTATAAGTAAAGTGCAATAAAGGTTTATGACTATCGTGAATAGCTTACAATCTATGGGATATAAAGGTCTAGATGATGAAGCTCTTGTAGATAAGATTAGTGATATTATGCCCAATGATTGGGAATCAAAGAGAACATCTATTGAAGAGAATAGGAAGGTCACTCAAATTTCCTTAGATGAACTATTTGGAACTCTTATCCAACATGAAACAAGAATGAAGAGAGATTCTGACAACATCAAAAAGAAGAATGGGAATGGTACTGTTGCTTCTACTACTACAACAAATCACATGAATGAAATGAATCCTGAGAGAGTAACCAGATCCAAATATAAGAACGTTACAATTCAATCTGAATCAAGTGAGAGTGAAGTCTCAGAAAATGAGTCAATTAATCATTCTTGAAGAATCACCATGATATCTGGTCAATGAAATTTCAAATATTGGTATAATAAGAAGGAAACGAAAGATAAAAAAGACTTAGAGGTCACATACTACGAATTCACAAGATGTGTACACATACGACCTGATTTCCCTATGATTAAAACGAAATAAAGGAAAGAGAGGCATTAAGAAAGGAACAGAAAGATGTTTTACAAATCTTAAGCTAAGAAAAGTCTGAAAGCCAATACTACATGGAGTGCTAATTGTGGAGATTCTTCATAAAGTGAATCCTTAGAATATGATTCATCATCTCAAAAGAATATGGGATTCATTGCTAAAACTTTTATTCCACATACATGTCTTATGGCCAAGGTACGCCCTGTCGAGGCTTTAACAAACATATCAATTGATATGAATTACTATTCAAAAAATAGTACTTCTAATGAAGATACTTCCTTATTAAAAAATGAACAACCTTTATATACAGAAGTATCTAGATTTTCCAAATTACATGAAGAAAAAAATGGTAAAATTTCAAAGAAATTAGATAATGCAAATACTAGGGAAAAAATTCTTACAAATGGGATTTTAGATCATTCTTCAGATCTTAAAGATAAAGAAGAGCTTTTAAAAAACATTGTAAAGATGATGAGAAAGAAAATTTCGATAAGGATGATCTTTATAAAGATCATAAGAATGCTACTTTAAAGATAAAAAGTTTTGAGGAAAAGTCTAAATCAAAGTAAATGATTCATGAGAATATGAATTTAGTCATTAAACTAAAATCTGAAATTTTTTCCCCTATGAAGCTCCTTGAAAAATTTAGCTTTGGGAACGAAAATTTTGAAATGATGTATTCTCAAATTAAACCTAAAGGAAACACTACTGGAGTAGGTTATACTCATTAAAAACCAGTTTTCAAAAAAAACTATTTTATTCCTTCCAAATCCCCTTTTTGCATTAAGTGTCAATGTTGTGGGCATTGGAAGAAAAATTGCTCTTTGAATAAATTTCACTCTCTTGGATTTCATAAAGCATATTTCTCTAAACAAATGTGGATACCCAAAATTTTGTTATCTAAAAATCTTGGATCCAAACAAGTTTAGATTCCGAACGTCTAATTCATTTCTGATTTTTAGGAATATAAAGGAAGTGCCAATAACAATACATGGTACATGGATAGTGGGTGTTCTCAGCACATGAATGCTAACAACAACTATTTCAAAAATATTATCAAGACAAAAGGAGGAAAAGTATCTTTCAGAGATAATGATCAGGGATAAATTGTTGGTATAGGTAATATTGTTCTTCTTGGTAAAACCTTGATTTCAAATGGTTTTTCTGTTAAAGGTCATAAGAACAACTTCATTAGCATATGTAAATTAAGAGATGAAGGATACCGTGTGAATTTTAGGAATGATAAGTTCATAGTATACAATTCCAAGGAACATTTTATTCATTCTTCCCATAGGTAAGAGATTGTTTACAATTTGAAATTAAGAGATCTTAGGAGCGAATACTTACCTTTCCTTAGTGCAATGGAAGATCATTCTTGGTTATAGCATAGAAGGTTAAGAAACTGTAATCATAGGAACTTATGTAAACTCTCTATGAAGAAACTAGTTAAGGATATACTATAGCTTATATTTGATTCATCTAAAGATTGTGATCCTTGTCAGTATGGCAAGAAACATAAATCAAGTTTTAAATCAATCAGTGAAGTCTCAACAACTGATGTATTATATTTGGTGCACATGTATCTTTTTGGTCCAACACAAACTGGAAGGATTGGAGACAAATACTATGTTTTTATTCTAGTTTATGATCACACTAGATTTACATGGGTCTATTTTATAGCAAAGAAGTCTAATGATTTTTCTTATTTCAAAAATTTTAGATCCCAAATTAAAAATGAGAAAAAACTTCCACTGAAAACTATTCAATGTGATCATGGAGAAGAATTTAAAAATACTTATTTTGAAACTTTTTGTAGTAGAAAAGGGATTACTCACAACATTTAAGCACCTAGAACTCATCAAAAAAATTTTTTAGTTGATAGAAGATATAGAATTATTCTAGAGATAACTAGAACCATGTTGAGTGAATATTCTCTAGCTAGAAATTTTTGGGCTGATGCTGTAAGTACTTCTTATTACACTATAAATCAAGTTTTGATTAGACATTTTCTTAATAAAACTCCTTATGAGTTATGGAATGGTAGAAAACCAGTACTTTCCTATGTCAATGTTTTTGGGTGCAAGGTATTCATCCTGAATACTAATGATAATCTACACAAATTCCAACCAAAATATGATGAAGGAATTTTCTTAGGTTACTCCACAAATTCTAAGGCCTATAGAGTTTTTAAGAAAAATACTTGTACTATTGACGAAACAGTGCATGTAAAATTTGATGAATATGATCCTTTTGTTTTTAAACGATCCCAACCTGCATCCTCAGATGTGTTTTCAAAAACTGATTATCATCCTTTGTTAAAAATCCGTATGATAAGGAAAATGTTAAAGAAGATAAATCTTAAACATTTACCCCAGAAGAATTTCTACCATATGTTGGTGAAAAAGTTTTACAAAACCCAAGTCAGGTGTTTCTTAAAAATCATCCCAGTGATATGATCATTAGTGATTCCAATCAACCTGTAATGACTACAAGTTCCTTATGGAATGAAGTAGAGCATCTAGAATTTCGTTCCCAATTGGAACCAAAAAGCACTGATGAAGCTTTAGGTGATGTTGATTGGATCAAAGCCATGCACAATGAGATAAATGAATTCGAAAGGAATATATTTTGAACCATGGTTGAATGACCAAAGAAAACTTCTATTATTGTAGTAAAATGGGTCTTCAGAAACAAGTTTGATGAAAATGGAGTCATTTTAATAAATAAAAATAGTCTAGTTTCTAAAGGCTATAATCCGAAAGAGGGAATAGACTATGAAAAAACATATTCTCCAGTAGCTAGTCTTGAATCTATTTGTATTTTACTTTCCATTGTAGAATTATTTAATTTTAAATTTTTTCAAATGGATGTGAAATGTGATTTTCATAATTATTATGTTCAAGATGAATTCATTGTTGAACAACCTCCTGGAATTGAAGCTAAAAATCATTCTGATCATGTTTTTAGGCATACCAATGCTTTGTAAGGCCTTAAACAAGCCCCAAGAGCCAGGTATGATAAACTTACAAGATTTTTGCTTCAAAATAACTATGTTAAAGGAAAAGCAGATTCAATCCTTTTTATAAAGAAATATAGGAAAAATGTTTGGATTGTTCAAATTTATGTTGAAGACATTATATTTGGTTCAACTCAGCAATCATTAAATGATTCTTTTGCAGATCTAATGAAATTATCGTTTGAAATTAGTTTGATGGGTGAATTAACATTTTTCCTTGGTTTTTAAATTTCCCAATAACCATATGGAATCTACATATCCCAACATAAGTATATTAAATATCTTCTTAAAAGTATGGTTATGACAACACTAAGAGTATAAGTACTCCTATTGGTACCTCAAACACACATGATCTTGATGAAGTTGGGAAACCAGTAGATTAAATATATTTTAGAGGTATGATAAGAAGTCTAATTTACTTGACAGTTAGTTGACCAGATTTGATGTTTTCAATATGCTTATTTGTAAGATATCAATCCAATCCTAAGGAGTCTCATTTAAAGGCAGTGAAATGAATTTTTTGCTACTTAAAGAGAACCATGGATTTTCGATTATTTTATACTTCTAGAAATGATTTTATCTTAATATTCTTTTTGGATGTTGTCTTTGGTGGATGTAAAATGAATATAAAAAGTGCATCTAGAACATTTCATTTCTTAGGAGATTCATTAGTTTCTTTGTACTACAAGAAGAATCATTATATAGCACTCTCCACTGCTGAAGTTGAATATGTAACAGATGGAAGTTGTTGTGCTCAAGTATTGTGGATGCAACACACACTCACATATTATGGTTTGAATTTTACTAAAACTCAAATTTTGTGTGATAACACATGTCCCATTTCCCTTAGTAAAAACCCTGCACATCACTCTCATGCAAATCACATTAATATTAGGAATCACATTCTGAGGGATCATACACTAAAAATAGATATCATTCTTTTGTTTATTAGAATGTAAGATCAACTTGCTGACATTTTCACAAAATCATTACCCTCTAATAGATTTTAATACATTAAACAGATGTTAGGAATGATAACCATAAGGTAATCCTTCTTTATTAACATCTTGTTGAACAATTATCCTTATAGTAATAAACTCCTTTTCATAATGGTGGTACATTTTCTTGATAGTGTAACCAAAATTTTTCGTAGTTTTTTTTAAAAAAAATCATGGTAACCAAACATTTTCGTAGTTATTTTTTTATGTTCTTTTGAAAAAAAGATTTTTTAAAAAAGGGAATTTTGTAATTAAAATTTTCGTACTGAGAAATTTCGTAATGAATTTTTCGTACTAAGAATTTTCATACTGAGAATTGTTGTAAATAAATTTTCGTACTGAGAAATTTCGTAATAAAGTTTTCGTAATTTGAATTTTCATACTGAGAAAATTCAGAATTATAATTTTCATAATGACATTTTCATACTGATAATTTTCGTACTCAGAATATTCGGAATGAGTTATTAGTAATGATTTTTTCGTAATGACTTTTTTGTAATGAAGATATTCGTAGTAAGTTGTTCTTAGTTAAATTATCCTTATGAAGAATATTACCAATTATGAACAATCATCCAAGACAATATGAAAGGTATGATTTCATTTCTTAAGTTTTCGTAGTCATATTTTTCTTACTAGTATTTTCCTATGAGTTTAAACTTTTTCAGATTCTAATTTTCTCAAATCCAAATTATTTTCCTAAAACCTCAAAAGATAAGAGTCCAGTTTTCCTTGCGGTTTGTTTTCAACCATCAGATTAATTCAAAGGGTTTCTCAATCATTAGATGGTTTTTGTAAGCTCAAAGGTCAACCACAACACCTATATAAAAGGGACCCCCAAGAGTTGTCCCACATAGATTTTTCAAACCATTCGCATCTCGAAGCCCTGACTCTCTTCTTAAGGACTGTTCCGAACATTCTGAAGCTCGTTCCGAATCATTCAGAATTCTCCATTTTGAATGCCTTTTGAAGCTACATACCATGATATTTCTACCATGAAGACGATTTCAAAATGGAAAGTGTACAGAGAAAGGCTGGTTCATTTGAATTTTTACATGTACGATTCTATCATCTCCAAGAACATCCGGCTGAATGGTTGGGAAAATGTATATATATCCAAGACGAGTGATCAATATCCTATCTATCTAGAGTTACATGAATAATTATATGAATCAGTATGTTTTTATGGGGAATATGGAAGAGAAAAGTTTTCCTTCAAGTCTTATGGAAAGACTTACCAACATACTTATTCCAAGGCAGCAAGCTTGGTAGAGCTAGCATACTAAGGAGAAGCTGAGTTCTATTCACACAAACTCCTGGCTTCTCAATGTAGTTTTGTTAAGATTAAATCATTACAATGTCTTGGACTTTTTGATGTCAATACAGAAAGATATATCACCTATCTCCTAATAATCATATTGTTAAACTTTGGGGACAAGGATTCTTGATTCCAATAAAGGGTAATAAAGATACCCTGAAGAAAAGTGGCATATATTTCTTAGGATTCTTGGCAAATCTATGAAAAATAAATTTGATGTGGAATATTCTTGTGACGATTAAGGACATCAAGGAAGGAAACTTAAGAGCTCAAATATTAATGTACCCTACCTTAATTTCAATGCTGATAATTCAGTGATTAGATACTTTCATGAGTGCATGTAAGTCCAATGTTTGGAATTTCAAGATTATGCTTGTTAGTGATGACACATTGAAATGAATGAATATGGTCTTTTAAAAATAAACATGATTGTTTTATAATTTGCCAGAGGTAGGGGCTGAGACGATTTAGGAAAATGTGGAGAAGGCTGAACCAGTGAAGAAAGTTACAACGAAGAGAAAGCCTAAGGATGTGGTTGCTGACGACAAAACACCCAAAGCTAAGGAAACCCAGTCCGCACCTTCCACGATGAAAAAACAAAAGAATATATCCAAATTAAGTGGATTCTAAGTGGAGGGAAGAGAAGGAGAAGAGGAAATAAGGGGATCCACAATTAGGATTAGACACGGTTGAGGCTAAGGCCATAAAAGGGAGAGTTTCTGATGAGTTAGAGAAGAAATAAAAAGAGAAGACAATGAAGAAGAAATTGACTGAAGTCGAGGTTGTTCAATATATTTTGAAATCAACTAAAATAGCTTCTGAGAAGATTCCGGTTCTGGAAACATTCCTTACAGAACCATTACTAGAGACTCCAGCAAAGAACTACATTACTCCAGAATAGTCTAAGGGTAAAGATGTAGTTGAAGAACTACAAAAATAAGCTGGTGAAAAAAAATAGAAAAAGAGGCTGTTGAAGAAGAAGATGAGGAATAATAAGAAGCAAGTGATAATCTGGATGACTTGATCAAACAAGTAGAAGATTATCAAGAAATGGCTGAATCCGCAAAATTAGTCACTCTTGGAAAGGGAGTTGAGAAAGAAAGTAGAAAGGAAGATGACAAGAAATAGGAAGAGGAAGAAAATTTTTTGGATGATGAGGAAGAATCCTATGAGAAACATTATCTTGAAGAAGGAACAGAGAAGGAGAAAATTAATGAAGACCAAATTGTTCAACATTCAGAAAGTGATGATGAATCTTCATACGAGCAACCCATTACGAAAAAAAATAATGGAATGCAACTTCTCATGGAGACACCAATAATAGATGTCATCAGGAAGAAAGAGTTTGGTGGTTCTTCCAGAAGGAAGCTAGTACTGGTTGAGGAAGAGCATTCTCCAAGAAATTTATCTGATTCTGAGTCATCAGCATATGGGCATGAATTTGTTGTTGAATCCTTGAAAAAATTGGTGGAAACCATTCCATTTTTCCCCACCATTGACTCTAGATGCCAGATGATGCAACACAGTTTGGATTAGAAGTCAGAATCCTTATCCATGGTTATGGATATGTGTTTGAAGATTGATTTTGACCACAAAAATTTCATTATCAATTATGATGTGCACATGAATTCATGCAGATAAATCACTTTATGGTCCAAGAAAGATGAAGAAGACATTGCTGACTTTGAACGATTTCATAATGATGTAAAATATGCCTTCGAAACCAAGGATAAAAAGATTATGAATCTACAGGATGAGCTTCTTATTGAGAAAAGTTCTCGGAATCAAAAGTTCAGAAACCTGAATGGGAAGCTTCACTCGGTTGCACAAAATTGGATAGGGGAAAGAGATTTCCAGATTGAGTTTAAAGAGAAGCTGGAAATGCAAGATGAGTTACTGAAAATGCAAGAAGAAGTCACAAAGGCTTAGGTAGAAGCTTTGAATTCTCAAGATGAAAGGATAAAAGCATTGGAGAGGCAAGCTGAGGAGGATTAGACATATTTGAAGAAACCGAAAACCTTGTTGAAAAAGCTAATCCCTAAGGAAAATGAATTCAAATAAACTCACTCTAATTTTTTGTTGTATTTGTCTTTCCTTGTAATTTTTTTTAACTCTAAAGAAATATTTTGTTGGTTGTATCTTCTTTTACTATGTACTAATGTTTTAGGTACCATACTTCTTTCCCATTCCCTTAAATTATATTTGAAAATCACAATGGGCGAGAAGGAAAAAGAACCACTCAATAGAGGAGAAAGAAAAATTTAAAGTGGAGAAAGAAAAATTTCTAAGTGAAATATCCTTAAAGTAAGGAGGAGTTTCACATCACGATGTTTTTCATTCCCATGATAATGAAAACTCCACTCCAGAAATTCTGAATACAATCCATAGAGTTTCTATTCCTAAGGGGGGAGTTAGTTTTATTCTCTATCATCCATGAACAAGGGGAGATAAGTTTTTATTTCAAAGGCTAATGAAAATTTTCAAAGTCCTTATATTTCATAAGGATGTTTGTGATTTCAAAAACGGGGGAGATTGTTGAGTCAATATGGTTTTCCATATGAATTCTCCATTACTTCCTGTTTTGAAAATCACAAACACATTATACTTAAGCAAATCGATATTTTACTTCTCTAAGGAAAATTTCCTTCCTTAAGGAAATTTATCCTAACCTAGATTTCCTTATACATATCATTATTTTTTTTAAGTATAAAAATCGAATTCATACCAAAAACCTCGGAATCAAATATTGTTCATAATTGAAGCATACTGTTTTTAGTATCCGAATACTGGATGTGAGATGTAATGAAATTCCACTCCGAATTCTGGATGTGAACTGTAATGAAGTTCCACTCCGAATTCTGGATGTGAACTGTAAATAATTCCACTCTAAATTCTGGATATGAACTCTCATAGAGTTGGACTCTGAATTATGGATACAAACTCTCATATAGTTCGACTCTAAATTCTGGATATGAACTCTCATATAGTTCCATTCTGAATTCTAGATTTGAACTTTTACTAGTTTGACTCCAAACTTTTATGAGTTCGACTCCGAACTTTTATGAGTTTGACTCCGAACATTTAGTAGTTCGACTCAGAAATTTTATGACTTCAACTCTGAAAATTTACAAGTTCGACTCCAAAATTTTATGAGTTCGACTCCGAATTCTATAAGTTCAGATTCTGAACACTGGTGAAACCAGACTCCGAATTTCCTTAGAAATTCAGAATCCGGATTTCTACAGAATTCAGGTTTAGAATTCCTATAAAACAGAATCCGAATATCTATTTATTATAGACTCCGAATTTCATTTTTGGTTAGACTCCAAACTTTTATTTTATTACATTCCGAACTACAGTTTTCTTATACTTACACTCATTTCACTATAAAATGATGTCGTGCCTTTAGTTACACATGTTTCATTATAAAATGATGTCATTCATTCTGTTTCAAACTAACCATTGGTTTAGTGACACATGTATAGGTCCCTCCTAAATTTAAGGAAAATATGACTGTTGGAGGGGGGAGCCGACAATTGTAAATTTTCCTATAAATAGTATCTCATTTGAAGAGCTGAAAATAACTAACGACATAACTTTGACATCTGTACATACATGATATTGAAGTGATTTCTAGAGAGAGAGGCTCTTATCAACTATCAAGCTTCGTGCATAACGTTTGAACTACTTGTTCAAACTTTTCCTTGTGTAGACATGCTTCGTATGACTCCGAATGTTGGTGATTACATTAGAGGTCTTCAGGGGATAGGAAGACATAGGTGTCGACTTCCTTGATGTTCGAGGGCTTCCTTTCTAAGGAAGACAGAGGTTCCAACTACCTTGAAGTTGAGGGGTTGCAGAGATTGAAATAGAGAGACTCCGATCTACATATTGATGGATTACCCTGGTGTGGGTAAGATAGACTTGCTTGAAAGTATAAATCAAGGGACCTTTATCCAGGGTTGTTGGATAGCCTTCTGTTTGGGTTAAATGACTTATATCTTGTTACTAGTAGTTTCACTACTTGTTTTTTCGCTGCATTGTGTATTGTAAGGAATGTATAATCTCCTTATATTTCCTTACACATGTACTATGGTTAATTTATATTATATATGTTATAAGGTAGAATGTCATATTGTAAACATTGGATAAGTTTCAATTTCCAGATCCATATTTTTGGAACCTAATTTTGGATTCACTTTCCAGATATAAGCAAGTGCATAGAACTTGAATTTTGTAAATTCATACTTTGTCCCAATCTTTCATTGGTGTTATAGGTGTGGTGAATTTTCTTAGTTTAACTTTTTAAACATAGATCATTCTTTGTTTATGGAAATTTTTAAAGTGTACAATTCACCCCCCCTCTTGTATATTGAGCATCTACATCATTATTTCGATCCTACACTCTTTGTCATTATGCCCCAATTCACTTTTATATAGTGTATATACTATCCTTTGAAACATTATATCATGAATCCCTTTATTCACATGATATACGTTTTTCTGATTAATGTTATTCCTCAATTATTAGTATTGAATCGTCTCTTATTTGGTTAGGAACTCTTTAGAAAAATAATAGTTTGAAATGTTTTAAATATTTAATTTTTTAAATCCTTCTCATTAATTTCCATGTTTAAAAGATGGTTTAAGTATTTATTTATATGGACATGAATATTCTGAATGTAAAATTCCATTAAAATGTTTCAAAGTGGTATGGGACACTTTGATTGAAAAATATCATTTAGACGACATCTTTGATAAATAGTGCGACCTTTAAATTTTTTCAGGAAAATGGGGACATATCTTTCAAATAGTATTAATGACTAATTTCAACTATTTTAATATCCTTTAATGTATTTTATTCTTGATTGAGGTTTATTTATCATAATACAATCATCCATATTGTATTAAATGAGTTATGTTTGACTGTGGATGTGATATTTTTAGGTCATTCATGGTTTGTGGTTAAAATATTAATAATTTTTATGATATTTTTAATTCAAATGTTTAGATTATGTTTCACCCCTTCATATAAGGAATGTATTGGACTTATTAAGTGACGAGTGGACCCCACAATAGTGCCTCGATGCATCAAGAGGTCTCATTAGACAATTATACATGGAATTGGTCGATGCCTTTACAAAATTTTGATATATGGTTTTGGCCAAGGCCTTAATCATTTTTAGAAATCTCATCCGAGGCCTTGGAAAAATGTTTAAGAATGTATGGCCTTATACATTCCATCATTGTGGTCACAATATTGATATATCATGTGGTTATTTGAATAGTAGAATACCCATGACTAGGTTTTATTATGAAATTATTTACTCAGCTCATATTCCTGCCATAAAGTGTTCATGTTAATTATTTGTAAAGGAATGTGTTCTGAGTTATTCAACCTGCGTAATGTTTATGTTATCTTCCGCTGTAAAGCATACCCTTGCTGAGCATTTGAGATCACCCCTTTATTATGTTTTATTGTAATTGGAAATGAAGAAGTTAGTTATGAGTGACTTGAAGGCATAATCTAAGAGTCTTGGATGTATATAATGGAATAAATTAGTTTTTTATTTATTTCCAAGTTGTAATGTTCATCTTAAGTATGTATCAGGTTTCCAATAATAGTAAATTGATCGGTCCTTTGGGACTTGATTCCATGTAATAATGCCAATTTTATGTAATAAAGAACCAACTCTAAGTAACTGTGGTTGGGCATTACACTCAATCACAAAACATAAGGATTGGCTCAAGAAAAACTACTTATATAACATAAATAAATAGAATAAATTATATTAGTTATAAAGCTAGATCATCTTATTCGGTTGAAATTATTTTGCTGCTAAACTGAACATGGTCGTTAGGTGATGACCCCTAGAGGATCACATGGTGCAGAACCACAGAGGATCTCAAGGTTCTATCCCTTAAAGGATCACTTGGAGCTTACCCCTAGAGGATATATAGGTGTTCACTCATAGAGGATCAACAGGTGCTAACCCATGGAGGATCACTAGGTGCTGACAAATAAATGATCTCTAGGTTCTAACCCACAAAGGATCGCATGTTACTGACCCATAAAGGATCACTGGTCATTTATTATGTCCTAGCCAGCCAATGGAGGATCTTTAGGTGGCATCATTGAAGGTCCACATGCACATAAGGTAAGAAGAGCGGGCCTTCGGAGCTTCATAGGTGAGCCATGAAAGCTCTTCTGGCGCAGCAGCAGCGACGACCGGATGGGGTGGCGGCCAGCACTCACTGGTTGCGAAGGGACAGTGGTTCCTGATGGCATTATGGCAGACATGGGAGGTCGGACGATTACAATCATGTTAATATTGGATGTTGGAAATGGAGTGGGATCATGGATCAGAGAAATTGAAGAGGGGGGACCCGTGCTAGAGGCATCTGGAAGACCCGTGCCTATGAGTCTGCTGTTGTACGGTCCATGAGGGACCGACCATCTGGGGCTGCACCAGCATAGCACCACCTATTTGAAGAAATAAATGAATGTGATCAATTAATAAGGGGAGCTGATGCCCATGCTTTTCTGATGGTCCTCACCCAGCTATGGGGTCATGCCTAGGCATGTGGGTTGGACTAGTCCCACAGCCCACCTGGCCGAGCCTGCGGACCAACACCTTCAGGTCAGGCCCAACCAAACAGGACAGATTCCAACCACTATGGACCGGTTCGGTGTCATCCGTCTAGGTCAGACCAGACCTAGCCCCACTTATGGTTCAGTTTCTATTAAAGAGCTATATCCCCAAAACCAGACAACTATTTTACGAACCCTCTACAGCACTGGAACCCTTATGACGTGGCATGGTGTCTATGTAGTTATCAGGTCATAGTTGTTAAATATATAAACATAAATTTATTAATATTTCTACTATTACTATATCATTGTCCATATGTTATTCTACATTCCAATATATATGATTTATCCTTCTAGCCATAAATAGAGAAATATATTTTATATATATATTAAAACATGGAAAATATATAAATAATATATAATATAATTTTCATTTCATAATTATGTAATATAAACGTCAAAACATATTCGATAATTCATTTGGGTGATCTGATTCCCATAATCATCATTCCCACTATGAGAGGTGAAGTAATTTTATTCCAATCAACTACTAAAATAGTCTTATAGTTATATAGCGTATACTTATCTCATGAAATAAATATAAAATCTCCCTCTTCATATGTGTTAAAATGAATATATTATTTACTTTTACTATGAATTTTAATTTCAAATAATTTATTCATGTATAAAAGAAAACTATTCATATAACTCTTATTTATTTTTTGAAAATAAGTATCACCCACATTGACAATAATATGATGCAAACCATTATTTTAATCATTAATTTAGTTATTGTTTCCCAAACATCCCTTTTTGAACATTGATGGATTCAAATCTATAACTAGCATGGAATACCATGTTAATGGGGCATGTATTTCCTGATATAGATATTTATAAAAACTTCACAAAGAAAATTCATCTTTAGAACAAATGTGACCACTATGTTTTTCAATATAAACTTAAAGTTCCAATTATACATTGATTAATACATACATTAACTCTATATATAAAATTTTATATTTAATTTTTTATAAGAAATAAGTGAAATAAAATATGGTATTTACATTAGATTCCTATTATATATGATCATGAAAAATCAATTCCATCAAGTGGTAATTACCTGTTGCACACAAATTAGTCCTTGCTTTATTCATCGTCACCCTATTCATTAATAATGAATCAAATGAACCACATTTCTCTAATTACATTCTCTATTATAGTATTTTGTGAGATCATAAAGGTAAATTTCTTATCTATTTAATATATTTATTAATAAATATAATTAATCATCTCATAATTCAATAATTCCTTCTACGCATATTATGGTTTTAATGTGAAAATAGAGAGTTATGTTCTTTTTCACTCATGGAAATCCATGTGTACACCAATATTCCTCATAATTAAGTTGTACATTTTACCTCAACCATTATTCTTGAAATTGGATGTTATTATTAAAGATTATATTAATTACTATAAATGACTAAATCATATTATTTATCTTTCATCTCTTCCAAAATAACATTATTATAGAATCATCATCTTTCTTATAAAAAAAATTATTTTAAATTCATCACTAATGAAATTACTTTATGATATATAGTTTCATTACCAATATATTCCATGACCTTTAAATTAGTAGTATAAATAAACTCTTTAATTTTGTAGTTATAAAATTTTTACCTCCATCCATTTATATTGAATATGATCCATTACACCATTGAGCAATCATTAGAAGGATCAAGAATTCTGAGGCTTTATCAATATATTATGATCCAACTCAATAGATATTATTTTCTTCCATTAAGAAACACCAATATTTTTTATTATATAGTAAACTAAGTTAATGTTGAATAAAAATAATCTAAATATATTCATTAAATCTTACATTATTTTAATTCTTACTATCAAATATCATGATATTTTTCAAGGATATACATTACCCAATTTTAGCACCTCTTTTACAACTCGTGATCATCATCAGAGCTTCTAAAATATGTATCAAAAATATATTAAGAGAGATTAATGTAATGTAGTTAGTAGGGGAAATTAATTACTTATCAATAGTTTTTTATTATATCCTTATAGGTCAATGAATATTTCAATGGAAAAAATCTAAGGTATTATATGTTTGGATGACAAATTTATTATGTCGACAATTTAAAATATTCCCTTTCTATAATGTACGAACTCAGATTCCAATCAATGGTTCCTTGAACTAGTGGGACAAATGGACTGAAGAATTCCCCTATAAAACATAGGGTTTTGACTATAAATATGGTTCTAAGGTACAACATTGGGGAGAATATGCCATAATTTTTGTAGTATCACAAAATAAAAATAAGTAGATAAATTGTGGAATCATAATAACTAACTGAAAATGGAGGTTAATGCATAAAAATTAATAAACATCCAACTATAATAATATTCCATATCGTGAATAGAAGGATGTAATACCTTGTTTATATCCAAATAAAATAGGATTACATGTATTTAAGAATATAATACAACACATATATCCAAATAAAAAATAACAAAAATTATATCTCTAACATATTCATGAGCCACAACCCAGTCTAATGATTTTCCTCATCCAAGTTCTAAACAAATAATGTATCAACCACCAGGTTCATACCCCTATCCCACAAATATCCACATAATAATCTTTGGTACTATTGGATGCATAATTATTGACTAAGATAATCTCAATATTCTACACTAACTTTTTTTATAAGTATCTATTTAGTGAAATACTATGAATGCTTTAGGTAATAATGGAATGTGATAATAAAATATATAATTGGTTTGCTCTTGTTTTAGAAGGACACCAGGTGTACATTACATGCTTCATCCAAATTTGAATAATCACTGAACAAATGACCATATGTATACACGAATATTGTATATATACAAAGTTATGTCTACTTATATATATATATAGCTACTGATATTTTTCTTGACTCGAGGTGTAAATCAACCATCGATGGGTTATAGCAAGTGTGTCACAAGTGTCATGTTATTCCATTCCCAATATCAAATAATAAGAACTGTAATTCCTACTATCATAACAGTATGGTCTCCATGCTCGAATAATAATATATTTCTTCTTCATTCCCGTATATCATATTCTAAATAGCCTCCATGACCAGTATCATATCAATAGGTTCATTATTCCATAATAAAAATAACAGTGTCTCAATGTGTGAATCATAACTGTTGGGTCCCCATGCCCCAATATTAAGTTTAGGGGTGTCATTACCAGGTATCATAAATATTAATTTTCCCCATTATCATTCATTATAACTCATATTGGACTTCATGACAATATATAAAAAAAGGAGTTTCAATGAACATTTTTTATAACTAATAATAGATGGCATGCCCAAATATCATAATTTTATAACAATCATCATGATTTTATATAATAAAACAATGGGGGACCCATGTCCTTATATAAAAACTAAAAATGGGGAACCATGCCCATTTATCAAGATGAATTGTGGTCCTCATGGCTATTTATTTCAATATTGATAATTAGTCAATGGATTAAAATTAATAGCCAATAAAGAACCCATTATTGAATATCAGTTCTCGTTGATAAGGAAATATCCTTTTCCTATTTAATGAAGTGATGTAGTCTAAAAACTCACATCAATTACATTAAATATATACTGATAAGTGTGTTATCAATGATAAATAACACCATTTTAACTTTTAGTTATTGATATCGATATTAAAAATTCTTACAAAAACCATATAGATGATGGTTTTTCCATTTAGATATTTATAAAAATTATGGAATTTTCATTGTCACACCATATATTATAGAAACTGTTGAAGGGGGACAAATATAGTCAGTAGTTTCTATATTATGAAAATCATTTTAAAATATATTCAATATAGGGGAAACACATAGTGAAACCAGCATGCCGAATATAACACATAATATTGACCATTATGATATTAGGTTATAAATATCATACCACCAAAATTATGATTACAAAAGATCACTTGTACTATATTGGTCTATAGTTCTTTCAGGATAATAAGATTATGAACGAAAAAATGATCATCCTAAAAATAGGATATATGCCCCTACACCTAAATATCATTGTTGAGAGGATGAAAAAAGAAGAAGGTAAAAAGATGGATACACAACTCACCAGTGTGAAACAAAATAAATAATAAGGAGAAAAATCATAGTATGGGGAAAAATCTAGTGGAACAACAAGGATAGGAGAGTAAGATCAAGATGGAAAGAAGATTGCCACCTGTCTGTTGGAATGAGGAAATGAAGGATAGATTTTAATCATATATGGTATTATAGGGATAGTGAAATTTACCATAAAAACTAGGGGTTGCATGGTTTTTTACTATATTTATAGAAACCCTATGATAATAATGTTCCCTTCACTTCCAAATGAGATACATCACATGGTTTGTGTTCATTGTTTTGGAAACATTTTGAAAACTATTTACATGACCTTGGATAAAAATCTATAGTTTTTCTCATGGATGTGCATCATGATTAACATGGTCAGGGAACACAATTTATCCCACTAAAGTCCACTAAAACGATAGACATTGTTATAGAAACCATAACGACTAGGTGGAAGGGTTTCAACTAACCATGTTACCGAGTGCATGCTTCCATCAGATGAGGTTTTGAGATTCAATCATGATTTATACATCCCTAAAACCTCTATAACTTAACTTGTAATTTATATTAGATAAAATACATAAATATAAATAAAAAATTAAGGTACTTTTAGACCATATGAAATCATAATTCATACAATCATCCCTCTTAATGGAACATGTCCTCACGTTTCCCTAGCAATGGTGGTCAAACATTTTCCATGAACAATTCTGGCCACTGAACAAGTACATTGATCTCCTTATCCCAAGACTCAATATATACATAATATTTCATCTATATCACTAGCACTAAAGGGTCAAAAATTTCTTGGATGTCATTCTGACCTGATTAATGATATGTGTGGGATACACCTCAAAAAAATCATCACCATTAACTCAGAATACTCTGGACCAAAATTATGTGATGGATTGTGGGGATAATGGAGACGCTGTGAAATGCAGAATATCTAATCCATAAAATGGTACATCATAGGTAATGAATCTAATAGGATATCGGCACAAAAATAATCTATCTATCAAATTAACCTAAATAATGGGGTTCAATCCTCCCTTGAATTTGTATCCATCTAAGCCCATGTCCTGGTTATACTGATAAGAAATCACTATTACCGACATCAATCCCTAGAGTTTCTCGATGAAGATCATTGTAATATATCTATCTAGACATTATAAAAGAAACTTTCTTTCTAATAATATGAAAATACCCTAATGTCTCTTTTATAAGGATATGACCTAGTAGACAAACCTCTCATTCCACTAACTAACATAGGGGGAATGGAATGACTACCATATAAGGCCCCATATAGAACCATCTAAATCATCACCTGTTGGATAATAGTTTTGGAAACATAGTGAGAGGGATATGATACTACTTATAAACACTTAAATAAAGTATAAAATACTATATAATTTCATTCAACACTTATATAGTCCATGTCCACATGAAATCAATCTGACAGTTATATGATGTTCTCTTAAAAAACCTTACTCCCTAATGTATATGTAACCTCTAAAAGAACCACAATGTAAAATGAGAACCCTTATAAGAAATGATATTAGGAGGGGACCTATTTATCATTATGATCTCATATATGTATATTCGTCTAATCTCATCAAACATATTCTCCCAGATAGGAAGTATGTGGGATACATTTTTTAGTTGATCTATTTCATCCCAAAATGGGATTCTAAATCATGGAATCATAGATATGATGACTAAAAAATCCATCAAAACATCTTATGATTTAAATATTAGGATCAGTAATGACTGTAACAATCATGTGGGCCACTGGTGTCCAAAATTCAGCTACTAATAGGTGCAAATCATTGTAATAAGTATTCTATCTTGTGTTTAATAACTATCCATCAATATTATTGATGCATAAAACATTTCATATTGGAGATACATTGGTAAATTACCCATATAGATATAGGTGACTCGGTCATCAACTCCTCTCATATATGCTCCCCTCTCTTATTTGTAGGGAACCGTTTATGTCCATGTATACATTGGATGATTTCACCACGAATAGAGAAATCCCATGGAGGTTCCATACCAAAAATACATCCACATAGAAAAAATTATTCTGGATATGAAAACTACAACATCATTAATCATTTTATATGTGAATAGTTCATTAATAACAGTTCAGGTACATGCCATCCAAGATGGACTTGAAATACTATTTGTATCTAAAAAGACAGGTCCATAAGAATTCGATCACTACTAAAATCCTGAACTACATGTCTCTTAGTTCTCTTACTTTGATAATCATAAAAACATCTTCGTAATATGTTTATATAGGCATGTTCGAAATCAATGGACTAAATGTATTCAACAAACAATAAATTCCATAAATTCAAATGAAATTTTTAAAATATACAACTGAATATTTTGTGGTTTGTAAACACAAAAAACGAAACTCCCAATAGGTAATTCTCTTAGAAAAAACAATGTGCAAAAAATAGATTCAATCTCAAGATCATGTGTTGGGTAATTCTTCTCATAATGCTATAGATGACCTAACTAGTATGAAATGACTCATTCATCCTATATAGAAACATCACATTGTACAATACATGATTAATCAAAGAAATATCATTTTTCTTATTCCTATATCAAGAAGAATTTGGACTGAATCATATATTAATCAACCATTCATCAATTTAAATGTTATCTCATATGATTCTTAACATATAAAAATTACAAATTGATTTTTCAAGATTTTGATAGTGGATTTCATTCATGATAATTCTTATATGAAGCAATTTTTTTCAAAAAAAAATGTCCCCAATAAATGCCTTATATGAAAGATGATATGGGGTAATCCATTCAACTACAACAGTCACTTTATCTAGGTCATGTGAACCATGTCAGTCGAGATGTTTTACTTATGAATCATTGATTACATCCAGTATTGTCTCAGTGTGTTTATAATTATTTCTAGATGAGTGGTACGGTATCTTATTGTGTAGTAATACTAGAATTTTTCAACAATGCAGAACACAATGAATTAATCCATGTAGGTGTGAAAACCCTATTTGACAATTCAATAAAAAATGGAGGCATATTTTTGAAGTTATATAGAAAAACTAGATATATATTTAAACTATATTTAATAATTAAATTTATATGTTTAATATCTAAAGTTATGACTCCAGAATGACGAGAGAATGATCGCAAGATGATCATAGAGAACCCTCAATCTCCTTTAAGAAGGAAGAAATGTTCTTATTTTTTATGTACATGATGACTTTTATTCATTATATGCTGATTTAAATTATTTTAATCCAATGAAATATCAGTGGTTCCATCCACCTTCATGGTGAGTGGGATATAAAACAATAGAGAGAAGCTCTTGGTCTGCTAAGATCTGTTGCATATAAATCCATATACTCCCTATTTAGATGTTCAGATCAGTAGAAGACATATTGTAATGATGGATGGATACTAGTGAACCAATAAGAAATAGATAATTAGAATTTTTTACCCCTATATTAGGATTAATTATAGAAATATTTTTGAGAAATGCATTTATAAATCAATCGACTACTGGAGGAAATTTTTCCAAATGTCATACATGTACATCCATGTAATGACTGTCAATCAGAGAAGTCATTCCATATATCCCATAATTATTTTGTCTAAATATGCCTTCAATGACATCCCACATTTCTATTTAGATATATGTACCTCCATATGGTGATGTAAGAAAAACCCTCCAGCAAAACAAATCCACAAATGACTGATTCTGGAGAAACATATTCGTCCTAGTAATGAATTAAAAACAAGCCATCTCAAAGATGATGATGTCCTATAGTAAATGATTGTTTCCTACTTCTGTGGGGAATTTAATACATTATAGTACACTATCCAAATATAAACACAATGGGGGTATAATTTCTATAATGCTAGAGGAGTACTCAACATAAATCCCAAGGCTTTACAAAGTGGTTATATAGATAATGTAATGTGAAGTACCTGTGTAAAATAAAGTAGAAAAAATATTATTGGATTCATGAATAGAACATAAAACATAATAGGTCTAGAACCACGATTAAATGGTATATGATGCATTTAATAAATTTAGATTTATTCATATCCATGTGCTACAACCTAACTATATATAATGGGTCTATTCTACTAGAGCTATGTATCTGAATGCTATCTACTACATCCACAACTTCCTCCATTAAAATTATGTCTACTAGTACTATTTATAACTACATAGTGATGTTATTCGAATACAACTCATGATGAATGATCGTAAAAAGATCTTCTCCCACTAGATGCATATGGTAACGTATAGCCAAAAATGTTGAAGGCTCCCCAATCATCCTCAATCATGATTGTAGTATCATAATATTATCCAATGGTAAGATCAATTTAATTTATTGTATAAATTAATTTACCAAGACCTAATAATGATTAATAATGTGTTCAAGTAGGTATCTGGTGCCTTTGGGGCCCTCTTGAAGCCTAGAGATCTAAAATATGAAGATGTATACTAGGCCATGTGGTTATAGTAATCTATGTTGCCTTGCTCAAAGTGTTATCTTTTTTATACAGTTATAGGATATGGGGTGTCGAGGACCTCACGGTTAGTCCCTAACCATGATGACCCTGTTGGATGTTAGTGGGACTTGTTATTTCGTTTTGGATGTCTTATTCTACATCATTTTCCAACAGTTAGTCAATTCTTTCACTGAACCATGTGAGGTCCCCCTTATAGAAGTGAATGGAACATTTTCAGCATTGGATTTCTCTAACCCATGTTCACAAATGGAGTGTAGTGTATTTAATGGGTGAAATTACATTTCGACTCTTAATGAAACTGTTTAAACCTATTTGTCTCCCCTCTCCTCCTTCCAACATGATGTTTCTCTCCCCCTTAGTGTGTACTATAATCCTCCTCCCTCTATGGGGTTTTTATGCATCTCATTCATTTTAAACTCAAATCATTCACTATTAAAATCCATATAACCATCTCTGTATTCTATTCCTTCCACACACCTCTATTCGTATGTTCTTACTCTACCTATTGCATTAATTTGGTGCAATATCTTTCTTTCATATTACCATGGATTTTAATAATTATATAAATTCCTTAATTTTTTGGTTTAATCATGGATTGATAAGGAATGAGTGGAGTGACACTACAATGAGATAGGGGAATATGTTTTTTCCATCCCATTGTTTTTCATTTTAATTATAACTCTATTTTGTCGATCAATGAACCCTTATAGTGACAATTTTTTATCATATATTAAATTGACACTTATTTTTTTATCCTTAGTGACCATATATTATGTCTAATCCCATATAGAGGGTGTTTTATTATTCCTAGGACACATGATAAGGAATCCCAAACATCAACTTCCCTTTCACCAATGAATTAATTTTGAATAACACATTGGGATGTGTGTGTTTCCTTTGTTTGATGTCATAAACTCGATAAATAGCTTGAGATAAATGGGATTATATAAATATCATACCTATAGATGTATAAATAAATTATCATTCTTGGTTAGTTACATTTTATATTACATTCCTTATATATATCTAATTATATTATTTCAATAAATTATTACATATCATGTCATATTCAATTTCATGCTTCTATTCCATAACATATAAAATATAATCAATGCATGATTTTAATTTTTTGAATTGTTCCATTAGTGAGTAAATTTAATTTAGTTTCTTTATGGGTAAATCATGTTAGCTTGTATTGTTTAAATTCCATGATTACATGTGATAAGAGTCAAGATGATTATATTTTTCTATGTTGGTAATCCTATAATTATGATAATTACATGTTTTCTAGTGGTCATACCTTGAGGTTTTTAAAAAATAATTGTGTTTATTTTCTCATACATTTTTATGGTTCAAATTTTGATACCTGGATATATTTTCAACTATTTAATTTAGATATTTATTAATTGTAATGAAATTATAATTTTATACTTTTTATATGTCCTTGGATAATAGGGATCACTTACTACGGGATGGGAGTGAACATGTGTCCCGAGATAAGGATTCCATGTTGGGAGTCTCTATGCTTGGTTTGATACTCTTGATACACCAGGAGTGAAAACTTGGATCACTTCGCATGGCATCATTAGGACAATTTTCATATAATAGTGAGTGAAGTTGGTTCCCTAGAGTAAAATCTGTGGTTTAACCAATTTGGAATGTGATATATGTCATAACTCGAGAGATACTCAATACCCTATGGGAGATATTTGGTACGAACTCAAAGTGACCATGTCATAAGTGATACAAGGAATTTTGTATGGGTTTCCTTGGACGGACTCAATGAAATTGGTTATATAGGATATTATTTAGTGACTATTGTGATTATGTTTAGAGAACCATTGATGGAAATAGACTCAAAAATTTGAATTAATGGATTTGTTGATTTTCTATTTAATTATTTGATTAATACTTTGTCATTATATTTATTGTGAAATATTTTATATTGAAATTTATATTTTAGCTCAATTTGAAGTACAATACTAGGGGTATTATTCCTATGTATTGCTTTTTTAATTTTTCCCTTGAATAAATATATTTTCGTACACATGTACTGATTTATAGACATATGAATTAAGCTATCTAATGTTTTATAGGTCTGGAATCCTTCACTGAACCCAATCTATGGTGGTTTATTTTTATTAATTTATTGCACTTTTTATAATTACATATAGAAAATTGATCATTTATAATGTTAATGAAATGAATTTTCCGTGACATTATTTGTATCAACCAACTATGTATATATATCATGCCCTAGAGGAGGTCTATTTGATACCCGAGTAGACATTACATCAGAAGGAATGAAAAATGAAAGCACAATTATTCTGATGCTTGACCAATTTTACTTCTTGTGATGGAGCGTGCGGGAAGAGTACCAAGCCTATGATCGAGATGCATTGTAGCAATTTTTTTCCTTTTGTAGTTTTCTAGAGCATATAATATATGTTTATACCCTAGTTTCCACTACACTCCAAATTTTTCTATTGATGTATTAAAAGAAATTTTTAACATTTTATTAGTTTTTGATTTTCTATTTTTGCATATTTTTTATTATAACCTATAATCATATATAACATTTATTTCTAAACGATATGATTTTAATTATATTTCCACTATATATTATCACATATTTATGAGAGTTCATACTATGGACTCTGAGGGAATATTATCCTCATATATACTCCCTAAGCACCCACTACTAGTCAACTACCTCTAGTGTTTTGGGAGATGCTCTTGAGGTCATGTGGTCATCAATATTAGGTAACTATTGATGGAATCCTAGGATAGATTCTACAATGTTTAATTATTGATTATTTTATTTTTTATTACATTTTATGGTTTGGATATGAGACTATGAAATTATAATGTGGAATTCATCATATTTTTTTATGTAGATTACCAATGTATAGAAGAAACCCAAATTACATGGAATGGGGAATTATAGTCATTGATTATAAAAATTATCATTGATAAGATGTCAACGAATAGTTAGGCACTCATTTTGAAAAGTTATTAAAAAGACATTGTGATTTATTTCACAATTATACATGCTTTACTGCATAATGTTTCACATATCAAAACATAGAGATCAAGAGGTCTAGTGTCTTTCGGGCATATGAACATTAAATAACAAAATAAAAGATAAATTAAAACATCATTATTGAAGTATTTTTTTACACTTCCATAAAATTGTTTTGTACATATCACTGGATGGGAAAACGTGAGGATATACATAAGAAAAGGGTAAGCTATAATGCCCTGTAAGGGAGTAAATAAGGAATAACATGAATAATAATAAATATGATAAACAATAGTAATATCAATTGAGAAAAATATAAATATAATGTCTTGATATAATATGATTATCATAACATTTATGTTAGTAAATAACTTATAAAAATACATTGTTATCTTAAAAAACTGCATTAATAGAATTTTACTCTAATTCTTAGGTGTGCTACATAGATCATATAACATGGGTTCATTAAACATAATAATATATTCCAAAATAAATGAATGTGAATATATATATATGTATAATCATTAATTATATTTTTATTAAGGTGAATACCCCTGATAGAGAAGTGGGCATGGTATTTACAATAAGATGATTTTTTCCGGGGAAATCGCAGTGCACATTCGGCTGCATAACAGCATCACATGGAGATTAATAAAATGGATTGATTAGAGGGAAAGGGTTATCTCATATTTTTAACATGAAATTGATAGTATAGGGGTCATAAAAATACATTTTCAAATAAGTGGAACTTATAAATAGAAGGTGTAACCTAATAAAGAAACATGAATATGTATGAAGAATGAAATAACTCTTTTGAAATTTCGTCATGGTAACAAGTGTAAATAAGAGGTATTAATGAGATAAAAATATGTATCTCATAATTAGAAAATAATAAGTGATGTATGGGGAGGTTTAACAACATAACTGATTATTTTTAATTGAAAATAAAACGTTGTTTCAATATAATGAAACTAGGAAAAAATGAAAATAGAAAGACATCCTTACATCAATATGTGACCTCAAAAGAATGAATATATGCTTATTAAGAATGTAGGTATCCATAGGGGGTTTATATATAGGGTATTATAGAGTAATAGTGCGCTCAAATTATTTTTAGTGAAGGGAAATGAGAGCTTTTGTGGGATTATATAGGAATTGAGAGGGCAGTTTTTTAATATTTAACAAACAATGGTTTTGAAATCTATATAATTAAATATTCAAAAACAATAATCCTCTAATTGTTTTCCCCTATTATTTTAAAAAATAAAAATGAAAAATTTTAATTTATATGTCCATGGGGTTATTATATTAAAATATTTTCCTGGCTTATGTGGACATGTGTCACATTTTTAACGAAATGAACTTAAAATCATATAATATGTTATACATTTTGGAGTAATCTCTTAGTCATTATAAAATAACTCAAATAAATATAAAATTAAGTTTCATTAATGTTAAAATATATATTTTTTCTAATATCCTTTTTATAGTATTTATTACATCACTATTTGTTCATTATGATGCAATAAAATAGACTATATATTTATATATTATTTATTTTTAACCCAAGAATTATACTATTATAAACAATTATAAAAAAATTACTATTAGATAATTTATAAATCATTATTCCAAAAAATTATATTCATTTTATCTAAATAATTTTCAAAATATGTGAATTTTTACTTTTAAAATGAGATCAGAAAATTATTTAAAATGTGGCAGGTTTTGAAAAAAAAGATTTTTAATACATATTAAAAATTAAATTTGACTTCATAAAAATTATATACTCATTTTTTTAATAATTTTAATTTGATAATAATATTTTATTTAAATGTTAATTATTTAATAAATTAATTAATTCCTTAAAATAAATTCTTTTAAAAATACACTTTCAGTTTTATTGTATAAAAATATAACTATTATCAAACTAATTACCTAATAATTTACCAATATGGAAATGATATAATAATCATGTTAAAGAAATTTCTTTATAATATTAATAATGAGAGCATAAATATTCATATATTTCTCAAAAATACCATTTTTAACTATAAAATTTTTTTATAAAATTCATACTTTTTTCAAAAAATGCTATTCTCATAAAGGATTTGATAGAGTAATACTATTATTTATTGAAAGGAATTACATAATAAGTAACTAATACCTTGTTACATTACCACTTATAACACCCACTTAAGACCTAAGGGTATGGTGTTTGATCATTATTCAATGGCTATATCATCGAAGATATTGATATTTAATGGTCATTAGAACCCAATAATAATAATAATAAGTGTGCATGTATTTTCCATATCCAGAATTCCATAAAAGAAAATTAATTTTATTCATGATTGATCTAGTCATTAAACCTTCCCCCCTTAGGAAATATTTCCCTTGAAATTTCATTATCCTGCACTCAAATATAATGGGGTAACTCTGACTCTTCACTTACTCTAATTCCCATGATGCATCTCAAAACTATTGGTTTCACCTCAATACTTTGATGGGGAGAATTTCCTTATTTTTTAGAAATTATTCCCAACAATCTAAGATATTAATCGGATTCTCTTCATAGGAAAGGTTATTCCCTAAGGGTACCACCTATGTATATATTACATGTGATGGGTTTGGTATGAACTTCTTAAAATGGGATTTGTGGAAAACATCATGTAATGGAGGCATGTTATGTGGGAGTTCTAGTTGGTAGAGAACTGCTCCTATGTGATCAACAATTTATAGGTATCAGTGATGGTTTTCATCATATCTATTTTATCATCTATGAGATGATTTGATGTGATGTTTGATTGAATTAACCATTTCCATAATTTCTTTAACCATTTTTGGACCTAAAACATTTATTTCCCAGCATCATCCCATTATGACGGTGTTCTGCACCTCTTCCCACAAAGGGTTTCATAAGGATACATTTGGATGTATGAGCAGAAGCTGTTGTTGCAACAGTACTCTACCAGATGAAGATGTTGATCATATACTCCTTTTATGTTTGATGATCATGCTCTAAATGTGTATTCATGTGTTTTGATAGACCACTCATATTGGACATCAGTTTGAGGCTGATAAGCCGTACAGATTTTCGGCTTAGTAATCAGAGAGTGTTGGAGACTCTTCTTGATCATAGAGGTGAATCTTGTATCTTTATCTGGTTTAATCAATAGTGGTACACCATGTAACCTTACAGTTTCTCTAATGTATATATGTTCCAATTGATCTAATAAAAAATCCTCTCACATCACACTGATGTGTTCCATCATTGTAAGATAACACAACACAGTGCATAAAGCATTGTATCCTATGGTTGTCTTCGGATGTCCAGTGACATATTCTATGGTGATGTTCTCCCATTTCAATTTTTGTATGGGTAATGGTTTCATCATCCTCTTACACATCTGCCTCTTTTACTTAACGTGATGACATACTAGGTACATTGATTTATATTTAGTGATATGCTTATTTATGTTATCCCACCAATAATTCTCTTGGATATCCTAATACATATTTGTGTTTCTTAGGTGAATGTAGAAATTTATACTATGGGCATATCCCAAAAGTTCTATCTCTAACTCCGGATATTATAGAATACATATTCTTGAACCAAATCACACATTTCCATCTTTATTAAAATTGAACACCAAGGATTTTCCTTTTTTATATCTTCCACATCCTTCTGAATTCCAACATATTCTTTTTGAACATCCACTAACATTTCTAAAAGAGATTGTTGAGAAATAATTTGTGAAAGTATTTATGATGTTCTATTATTTATGTTTACCTTTTACATTTTAAAAAATCTTATAATATTTGATCCTTTTCAATTATCACCAATGGTAGAATCATTAGGTCCTTTTTACATAGAAAATCATCCACCTTTTTTGCTTTCCCAGGGTGGTAATGGATTGAACAATATTAATCCATGATGAGCTATAACCATCATTGTCAAAAAAATCTTCAGATATTTCTGTGACATTATATATTTGAGACTTTTGTGATCCGTGTATATTTAACTCTTTTCCTAAATGGGATAACACTGCCATATTTTCAACAGTAATATCATATCCACCAAATCTATATCATGAATGTGATAGCTTTTCTCACTAATTTTTTACATCATTGAGGCATAGGATATGACATTGTCATTCTACATAAACACACATCCCAGGCCCTTCATCAAAGCAACGCTGAATTTATTGAAAATTTCCTCACTTGTGGGTATTGTTTGAACAAGAGTAGTGATATTATTATTATTCAACTCCATGAATTATTATTCACACTCATCATTCCAAGAGAACATGAATCCCTTTCGATATAGATTCATAAAAAGGTTTACCAATCATGATATGTTTCTAAAAAATTATTGATAATATCATGGTAACCCCATGAATCTATTGATATCCATCACAGATATAGGCCTCAGATCACTCAATTTCTTATGTTTCAGAAGGATCGACACATATCTCATTTCTTCGGATCATATTTCCATAGAATGTGACATACTTAAACTAGAACATACACTTGATGTAAATTTCATAGATCATCTCATTTGAAAAAGACTATAGTAAAATGGTTCTATGCTCCTCATGCTCCTCATTAGTTTTGGATTATATAATAATATCATCTATTAAGACGACCAATTTTTTTGAGGTAATATTTATTGAATCAATTTCGTATTTCACAAAGATTTCTAGAGAATTAGTCTTTTTGAAATGCATTTATATGAATTTATAGTGTATGTACCTTCTATGAATAGCAGCCTTGTAGATATCCTTATTCTTCACCATTACATGGTAGTATCCGGACCATATATCCACCTTAGAGAAGCATTTTTCTCTATGTAACTATTAGAACAAGTGATCAATTAATGGAAAAAGATACTAGTTTATTATTATTATTATTTTGAGATCATACTAATCAATTAAAAGGTTCATTTAGCCATACTTCAAGATGAAGAGGACTTTTTCACCCCGTGGTTAAGCAATTGATAATATAAACCCTTTATCCATCTACTCAAAAAAGGTTGGCTATTCAATTGGATGCATGGATTAATTCAGAACAGTGTGGTTTCATTAAAGGGAGATAAATGAAGGGTGTGGTATGAGTCGTTCAAGAAATGGTATGTGTTATGAACAACTAGTTCTTTTGGGGTAATTTTGTTGTTAAATTAGACATTATCAAGGCCTACGACATGTTGGATTGGGGATTTGTTCTAAGATTTTTGTCTTACATGGGTTTCACTAATTAGACTAGGGACATACTTTTTTGTTTCTTCATCTTGCATGTATTGCATCATTTTTTATTAATAAAAAATCTAGATTCTTCAAGGCTTTTCATGTTCTTCAGAAATAGGATTATAGTGATCCAAGCCTTTAACATAAAACATTTCAAGATTTTAATCATAATTAATCATTAGAATACAATCCAAGGATCGTTAATTCTACTTTCTTTCAAGACTAGATACATATAACATAAAACATAGGGCCAAAAAAATCTTTATTTAATCTCCATAAAGAGCATCTAACTTACTTTGATCCCTTACATCTTCATAGGGTACCCTGGGGAAGACATGAACAAAGTGATGAGATAAAAAGCCTAGTAAGGGAATGAACATAAGGATACCTCTTAAGAACATGAGTTAGGAGTCATGAGATAATGATATCCAAAGCATGAAACATATACAATAATTTAATATAAGCATGAAATCATATAAACATGGAATCATATAAATGTGTCAGAATCATAAAACATTTCATTAGTACGGGTAAAAGATAACTTCCAATCTTGTTTCCCATTTTAGTACGGGTCAAGGCAAACTGCCAATCTTGTTGCACATCACGTCTCATGAGACTTAACCCTACCCAATGAATTAGAGCACTATCTATGCACACCCATCACAACATTTTCATGAATATTCGTTCCACATAAATATTCTTAACACATATACAATAATACTTAATCTACCATATATAAATATAAGGGTACCCATGGAAAGAATTGGGTACCCTAATCAGGACATAAATCATAACCAATAGGCGTATCAAGAATGTGTCTATGAAAGAAAGGGATTGGAACATACATGGACGTTCATACGGTAATATAGGAATATAACATGGCTGGTGGTAGCAAATACAAGTGAAATCATATAATAATTGTATTTGAAAAAGTTCAGCATTAAAACATTTTTGTGCGGTTTTAAGGAAAAGACTATAGAGCTTTTAAAATAGTAAAGAGTACATTATTTTATACAAAACCATTATTGAACAAAGAATATTACAATAATAAAAATACTGATTTTATAAATACAATTTTGTATTAATACATAGGATAAAGTGCACTTGAAATTTGGGTAAAAATTTTGCACGTCCCCTTAAAAGAGGTTTGCTTATTGAAATGTTCTAAGAAGGGAATCATTTAAAAACATGTATATCCCTGAAAAAAAAGTGAGGAAAGTGTAATGAATTAGGAATCATGTAAAAATAAACATAATTCATAATATTCACATAAATATGTAATATAACACCATTTTTAATGAAAGATATGGAAACCCGAAAGAAAAAAGAAGGTTCAGGTAGAATTCGTTACGATTGTATCAACATGGTGTCGGGTGTAACCAAGAGGGATTGATGAGAGAGATAAGGGGTTTCTCATAAAGTATAAAACATTAGGGATTTATGGGGGTGGTGAAAAAACATACCCCATAACTTGGTATTACACAAATAAAAATCATAGTTTAGAGAACAATCTTGATTAAAAGTGAAAATAAGAGGATCCCATACTTTAAATTCGTTGGTGTTCTCCACTTGTTATTAACGACCTGAATAAAAAAATTAATCTAGTTAATTAATAATTCCAGAAACTTTTATATATTAAATTTATTATAACCCTTTTTAGTTCATTAATAGCCTTTATGATTAGTTACAATGTTCAATTTCATTGTTTGGGCTCATTTGTTTACTTGGTTTTAAAAGATCGGTTCACTTATATTCACATTTGGATAATTTGTATGATGAAAGTCATTGTCCAGAATAGAAGTTATATTCATTATTTAATATCCAGTAGATTATAGGGTTTTGATTTTAATTAGGTTACATAGAGTGAAGTCAGATTTATATATATATAACCATAGTGATAACCGTTTTTGTAAATTGGTGTATTTCATTACAAAAAAGGTTTTCTGATATATAATGTCAGGACCCATCCTCGGGGCCCATGCCGTGACAACCCCAATCCTGCCTTCCATAGGCTAGGGGCTGGAAACTAGCATCAAAGTCGTAAATCCCAATATCTAGGAAGGCATTTCCTTTATAACATTAAACAAAACACCACAGAGTACAAGCGGAAGAAAAACACTAAGTAAAACTGAAACAAGCTGTGCTGAAAGTAAAGGGGCCAGAAATACAAGCCCAACTGTAAAGTAAAAGGAAAAAAGTCGAAACAGCCGAAAGGTGACAAGAAGCTCCTAGATCGTCCACCAAGGATCCTACCTGAAGGGTAGGTACAGATAGCGCAGCTCCTGGATCGTCCCCCACATATCCTACCTGAAGGGTAGGTACAGATAGCCTCCTCAACTCTCTTGCCCGTCAACCTCCTATGAGTGTCATCTCGTCGTGAAGTCCACCACCAAATACTATCTCATCGTGAGGTCCACCTCCGGGTACCATCCAGATCTCGAACACTCAGCCTCTATCTGCACTGCCCGTCATCTGCAACCAACACAACGAGGTGCGGGCATAGCCCGTGCAGTGGTGACTATTGTCACGAACCGAATCTGATCGCCACCAAAACAGCCACCAAACCTAGCCCATGACAAGGCCCTAAGGGCGTTCCCAATCCCCACTGGCTGGCACAAGTGCCCGGGTATCATAAAATGATAATTGGGAACGATTTACCTGAGTTTATAAACTAAAAACAACAAAAGAATCCAATAAAACGAATCTGGATTTTTCAAACCAAATAATCTTTTTCAAAAATTCAGAACTGAATTACACAACATTCAACAATGTTTAAAGACCATTACAAAGGTACAAACCCAAGAAAAGACAGCCCAAGAACCTCCACATGGAAAGAGGCACCACCCTCAAGCCATCTCCACGACACTGCATCACGATGGACCACTAAAACCAGAACCAATGGCATAAAACATGTACCCAAACCTGTGACATAAAATATGAAAGTATAATTACACCCAAAGGTGTAAGTAGGGTGTGAGAGAAAGCCCAATAGTATACCACCTCGATGAGATTCCATGTGATAAACATTTCATGACAGAAAGAATTGCAAGTTTTGTAAATAAGAAATGCTAGTTACAATTTTCTAAAGGATGCAATAAAAAATGAAAACAGTTTTCATGGTGGATAATTTTAAAGGAACAACAATTTTAAAATAAATAACAAAGCAACTGAATTTTCCAGCCAACAATACCATATACCGACAGTAATTACAAAGGATCTAATGAGCACAAGTGATAGGAAATAACTCATAGGCACTAGCTAGCTGTGGGTCCCAGGTACCTCGTATCTCGGTGAGAGTAACCACAAAAAAATATCTGTTCTCATGCACGAGCCACTAGTAGGGATCATACCAATAACCTAGTGGTCCCCAATCATCATCATCATAGTTTAGTTAGAGTTGTAAGCGTCAATCTTTCTAAGTGAAACTGAGGTCAAATCCCACGGATTCTCTAGCATACTAGTACACGTCCACCCACCTAGATACCCGGTTTTCCCATTGTGCTCAAACAAGTTCACAATCTAAGAAATATAGTTTTCACATGAAAATATCACTTCCATATCACACATTAACCAAACATCCCCATGTACATCACTAAAGTCACAAATTACACTTTTCATTCATATGCATTTTGAAATCAAACTCACTTTAAATTGCCTACAACACTTTTCACATTTCATTAACACTTCCACAAATCCATTAAACAATTTTATAAAACCATTACATGATATTCAACTCACATAACAGCCCACACAAATGTCACACAATACCCTTCTCACCTTCACAATTCATTTTATAAATAAACTCACACAAAATATCACACACCCGTGTTTCGCACACAAAACACAATTTAGTAAAATATTTCAGCAATTTATAAAAAATTATAAAAATGTTTAACATATAAAATCAACACATTACCATTCAAAAACCTATATTAGGTGAACAGACTCACCCAAACAGTACATATACACCCTTTCCCAACATTTTTTAACCGAATAAAACATTTGCAATTTTTATAAAACAAACCCAAGAGGTATAACTATTGTTTACACACGAAACCCATTTCAAAACCCTCATTCAAAAAAAAAATCATACCAATACCAATCCAAAACAGAAATTTTCAGCCCTAAAACAATTATTAAACCACCCCCAAATGTTATAAAAATACATCAAAAAATACCTCAAAGATACACATGAAAAACACACGTTTTCATAAATCACTTTCAAAAAGTACAACACGATTTTACACCTTAAACTCATTCAAAAACCTCTTTTAAAGGCCCACATGACAATAAGGAATTAACAAAACAGAATTGGAAGCCCCTTTCAATACAAATAAATCACTTTCATATGTTATAAACTAAACCCAAACATTACCCAAAGAGTCACACATGAAAAGTACAAAATTTCAAGCTAAAATACAACTAAAAATTAAATGTTTAACCAAATTCTTCAGAAATAGTTTTCAAACCACACTAAATAGATAATAAACCTACTAAATTAAAAAAACAAGCAAGATAACTCATCATAAAATGGTTACACATGGAATCACCTACCTTTTGAGTCGAAACCCTCAAAACTTGGTGCAAAACCTTAAGCGCACCACGACCGCACCACAAGGAATATAAATCCAGACCTAGAACACCAAAAATTGACCCAAAAGATACCAAATCAGACCTTAGGATCTAAACCTAACTTCTGAACCTGAGGAACTTCAAGAAATAGGAAATAAAACTAAAAGAGGATGGAAGGAACCAAGAAGGAATTCCCTTACTTGAAATATCTTGAAGAAATCGGTCCCAATCCACCTATCTATGAATCTCCAAGTACCCAAAACTGGTATGGAGGTTCGAAGGAGACATATTAGGTCATGTGGGGACTGAAATGGAGGAAAAATGATGAAAATTGAAGGATTTATGAAAGATTCATTTTACCTCATCAAATCTGGTCGATTTGAGAAAGAGTATGCAAGATTTCCCAACTTCGCGGCTCACCTGAGCTCCAAAATTGGGAAACTGATAATGGGAGTTATCCTTGGGCTACTGGATTTGAGAGGGAGGTAGAATCACGGGAAAACAGTAAAAAATGAATGAGATATGGAATCTTTTAAAAAAATATTTAAAGTAGGAAATGGGCCTACGGGTAGGCCCATTACCTAAATCAAAAACCCAAATCCATCATGATTTTGGATTTATAGGTGGTCCAAAAGGATATGGTGATTTTAATATATCAGGGTATGCCAATTGGGAAGTGGAATGGGTTTAAAATAGTAAAAATTTAAGGAGTTATAAAAGAAACAAAATTAGTTTTTAAATCTGGAATTGGGCTCGCGGTTTGGCCCAAATTTTCAAAACCCACAATTTTCACCAAAATGAGTGGTAAACCCCCCAAAAAAATCAGTAATGGAAATTAAATGAAATATGAATATATATAAAATTAGCGTGTGTGACAATTCTACCCACCATAAAAATTTCCGCCCTCGGAAAGCCACATGAAGGACAAAGAAAAAAAACCAAACCCAACCGAAAGGCAAAAATGGACTCCTTTGCTAAGCTTTGCCCCCAAAGGCCAAAATACCTCCAGTGATCCATTAAAGAAGGAATACTTCACAACCAAAACATACAACTCTTTACTGAAATGATCACTCACATTCAGATTTATCCTAAAAGAAAACCCTTCAAACACTATCTGAACAAGGCTCATGAAATTTACCCAAACAAACAAGACCATCAAACAAGGTTACACTTACTGTGATAAAACTAAACCATTGAGAACTCTCCAATCCCAATGTTTACCGAAGGAAGATGTAGGGGTTTATATAGCTCCGAACGAGACTACCCACTTCTAATCCAAGACCAAGGACAAAAGTGAGTTACTGGTTCAAGGATACACAAATGGGCTCCCCAACCATAAGAGACAACTAATTTTTTTTTCGAGAAGGAATCAAGACCCAAACAGGGGAGCCCTAAACAAACTCCCCAGTACAAGGGGAAGAATCCCATTAAGAATTTTCAAAATAATATACATGATACTCATAGTTGTTCTCCCCACCGTAAGAACCATCCATCATAACTGACCTATATCGGCTGGCATAGAAAAACCCAAAAACTTAAAGAGTTGAGACGACAACACAGTTAGCCCGCACAATTTGGGAAACTGTGTGCTAACCATGTGGATCCTTATACCTACATGGTTTTCTAGGTAATGGTTACTAATAATTGTTCACTCAACATGTCTAGAAATATCTAAAACCTTGCCCTCGAACCTAAAGGAAACCAAATTGAAAAACAAAGTCATTGGGAGATAACATGGGGATGAGGCCCTCTACCTCTTTCCACCGAACGGGAACAAATGAAGCAAGATGACAACACCAAATTTTTATACTATTCCCATCTCTCATACTAAGAACATTTATTTCTTCAAGGTTAAAAACTACCCTGGGATTTCCACTGACTACGTGCCAGCTTCTCTCCGGGACCTATGGCTGGAGCTGGAATGATTGAAGCATCTTCGGCCTCGCAGTTAGGATTTGGAAACCCCCGAATAGAATTTCTTCTTCCGATGCCACAAACAACTACATGCAATCTAAGATGGGTTCACCCAGACATAAAACACTCCAAAACTCACATTACCCTAACTTTTAAATTCACTGAAATAAGAGTTTAGAGGATGCACTCACATCACACCTTACTTCTTCGGGTGAGAAACAACAGAAATAAAGGACACATATAAACACGTTCCTCTAAAATAGAGGATGTCAAGATCTCCCAAAAGGAAAAATAGTTTTGAAAAAAATAGACTCACAAAATATTGTACAACTTTACCTTTACAATCAAACGAGCAAGTGACATCACATCACGTCACCGAACATGACCAAAGCGACTGATAGAAATAATACAAGGAGGGGGGCCTTATAAAACATCACCAAATTTCACAGAATTCCAGAAAGTGTCCATAACAGCCTCTCGTGGCCAGATTTCCCACACTTGTGGTTTAACATAAACCCCTTCTATGAAGAGACTATGAAGGACTTAGAGGCCCTCTTAGACACTATCCATACTGACAACCCCAGACAACTATCACCTTCGACGAATCAGGTAGCTTAAGAAACTAAGGTCTCTTTCAACCATCCACGAGCACTCTTACGCAACAAGAGGATCCGAAAAAAAACCAAGAAAGTAAATGGTGTAGACTTATTCTAAAAATCTCAAGAAAAGATTCCTTACATTGATCAACTGGAGGATTTTCCAATGGCAAAACAATCCGTGTTGCACTTCAGTTGTGCACTAAATCTTAATTGGGGCGCACCTTATCCAATGAGAGAACCCAAGGACCCAACCAAGCTGCTCCATTGGTAAAAACATGCAAAAAATATAGATCCAAACTCATTAATGAAACCATATTAACATTGTCCCAAAACATAAATCATAGGAGACTACTAACCGGACCTTCTACCCAGCTTTCCGACCAAACACAAACCCAAAATAACAGTTTTGAACAGGAGGGGTTCTTAGACTCAAAAAATCCCACAAGATCAACATTTTCAAAATTCCATAATAAAAACCATCCCAAACTATTCATCAAGAAAACATGTTTTTCATTAAAACCATTTCTGGGAAAAAAACGGTTCAGCGGTAAGCGTATTCACCAATGGTACCTCATGGGACTCACACATGCATGTTTGTGTGCCACACCAGGCACCCTCCTCATATCCGTCTTGGAACTCATCCAGTCATGCCATCAACCATCTATCATCCCATATAACCCCATGCATGTGGTCACTCATGGAAATACCAAAGGTTAATGCAATGATTCTTTCCACTTTTCAAAACCAAAATGGTCAACCAACACATCATTCTTATCAAAACCGCTAACCAGGAGGTCGAACCCAAATTACCACATTAAAAAAACTTTTCAGAAAGGCACAATCGTTCCAATGAAAACTCACATTCAAGTTATTTACATCAATTTCAAAGCATCTCATCCCATTAAAAAAACCTTTTAATAGTTTAGAAAACTCTAATGGGAACACTTTTTCAAAACCAACTTCAATATAGTTTCTTCTTTCAAAAGAGGTGTAAGAACACAATTTTCCATTTTAAAATAATTCTGAATATTCAGTTCCACCATTTCATAAATCTAACCATTCCATATTTATTTGAAAATTATTTCACAAAAACATTACAATTCTTAAAACCAAGTCACTTTAAAACCAAAGTTCCAAGATTTCAAAACTAAAGAACACGAGACAATGTGAGAGGAAACTAGTTTCAGTGGGTGACTTGGACATATGGTTGGCAGCCATATTCCAATCACTTCACCGTCATAGAGAGTGTTCTAGGGAATATCCCTAGCTCCACATGGCTTGCCAGACCCTGTGAGCACATTGAGACCATTAACCCAACTCTCTTTTCATTTCCCCTAATCATTATCAAACCAAGAAAACCAAAAGACAAAGAAAAATCCCAACTTCCCCTGGAGACTTGAATCCAAAAATGAGGTGTGGTGGTCAAGCACACTACCCAAAACCATAATTCCAGGTCCCAACAATCATAACTATAGACTATCCCGACTATTTCCCAAATAACATGACTCAAATTGAGCGAACTTCCTCTGATACCATTTTGTCACGAACCGAATCTGATCGCCACCAAAACGGCCACCAAACCCGGCCCGTGACAAGGCCCGAAGGGCGTTCCTAATCCCCATGGGCTGGCACAAGTGCCCGGGTATCATAAAATGATAATTGGTAACGATTTATCCGAGTTTATAAACATAAAACAACAAAAGAATCCAATAAAACGAATCTGGATTTTTCAAACCAAATAATCTTTTTCAAAAATTCAGAACTGAATTACACAACTTTCAATAATGTTTAAAGACCATTACAAAGGTAAAAACCCATGAAAAGACAGCCCAAGAACCTCCACATGGAAAGAGGCACCACCCTCAAGCCATCTCCATGACACTACATCATGATGGACCACTAAAACCAGAACCAATGGCATAAAACATGTACCCAAACCTGTGACATAAAATATGCAAGTATACTTACTCCCAAAGGTGTAAGTAGGGTGTGAGCGAAAGCCCAGTAGTATACCACCTCTATGAGATTCCATGTGATAAACATTTCATGACAAAAAGCATTGCAAATTTTGTAAATAAGAAAGGCTAGTTACAATTTTCTAAAGGATGCAATAATAAATGAAAACAGTTTTCATGTGGGATAATTTTAAAGGAACAACAATTTTAAAATAAATAACAAAGTAACTGAATTTTCCAGCCAACAATACCGTATACCGACGGTAATTACAAAGGATCTAATGAGAAAAAGTGATAGGAAATAACCCCTAGGCACTAGCTAGCTGTGGGTCTCAGGTACCTCGTATCTCGGTTAGAGTAACCACAAAAAAATATATGTTCTCGTGCACGAGCCACTAGTAGGGATCATACCAATAACCTAGTGGTCCCCAATCATCATCATCATAGTTTAGTTAGACTTGTAAGCATCAATCTTGCTAAGTGAAACTGAGGTCAAACCCCACGGATTCACTAGCATACTAGTACACGTCCACCCACCTAGATACCCGGGTTTTCCCATTGTGCTCAAACAAGTTCACAATCCAAGAAATATAGTTTTAACATGCAAATTTCACTTCCAAATCACACATTAACCAAACAGTCCCATGTACATCACTAATGTCACAAATTATACTTTTCATTGAAATGCATTTTGAAATCAAACTCGCTTCAAATTGCCTACAACACTTTTCACATTTCATTAACACTTCCACAAATCCATTAAACAATTTTATAAAACCATTACATGATATTCAACTCACATAACAGCCCACACAAATTTCACACAATACCCTTCTCACCTTCACAATTCATTTTATAAATAAACTCACACAAAATATCCCACACCCGTGTTTCGCACACAAAACACAATTTAGAAAAATATTTCAGCAATTTATAAAAAATTATAAAAATTTTTAACATCTCAAATCACCACATTACCATTCAAAAACCTATATTAGGTGAACAAACTCACCCAAAAAGTACATATGCACCCTTTCCCAACTTTGTTTAACCGAATAAAACATTTGCAATTTTTATAAAACAAACCCAACAGGTATAACCATTGTTTGCACATGAAACCCATTTCAAAACCATCATTCAAAAACAAAATCATAACAATACCAATCCAAAACAGAATTTTTCATCCCTAAAACAATTATTAAACCACCCCTAATTGTTATAAAAATACATCAAAAAATACCACAAAGATACACATGAAAAACACACGTTTTCCAAAATCAATTTCAAAAAGTACAACACGGTTTTACACCCTAAACTCCATCAAAAACCTCTTTTCAAGGCCCACATGACAATAAGGAATTAACAAAACATAATTGGCAGCCCCTTTCAAGACTAATGAATCACTTTCTTATGTTATAAACTAAACCCAAACATTACCCAAAGAGTCACACATGAAAAGTACACAATTTCAACTAAAATACAACTAAAAATTAAATGTTTAACCAAATTCATCAAAAATAGTTTTCAAACCACACTAAACAGATTATAAACCTACTAAATTAAAAAAAAAGCAAGCTAACTCATCATAAAATGGTTACACATGGAATCACCTACCTTTTGAGTCAAAACCCTCAAAACTTGGTGCGAAACCTTAAGCGCACCACCACTGCACCACAAGGAATATAAATCCAGACCTAGAACACCAAAAATTGACCCAAAAGATACCAAATCAGACCTTAGGATTGAATCCTAACTTCTGAACATGAGTAACTTCAAGAAATAGGAAATAAAACTAAAAGAGGATGGAAGGAACCAAGAAGGAATTCCCTTACTTGAAATATCTTGAAGAAATCGGCCCCAATCCACCTAGCGATGAATCTCCAAGTACCCAAAACTGGTATGGAGGTTCGAAGGAGTCATATTAGGTCATGTGGGGACTGAAATGGAAGAAAAATGATGAAAATTGAAGGATTTATGAAAGCTTCATTTTACCTCGTCAAATCTGGTCGATTTGAGAAAGAGTATGCAAGATTGCCCTACATCGCGGCTCACCTGAGCTCCAAAATTGCGAAACCGATAATGGGCGTCATCCTTCGGCTACTGGATTTGAGAGGGAGGTGGAATCACAGGAAAACAGTAAAAAATGAATGACATATGGAAACTTTTAAAAAAATATTTAAAGCAGGAAATGGGCCTACGGGAAGGCCCATTACCTAAATCAGTAACCCAAATCCATCATGATTTTGGATTTATAGGTGGTCCAAAAGGATATGGTGATTTTTATATATCAGGGTATGCCAATTGGGAAGTGGAATGGGTTTAAAATAGTAAAAATTTAAGGAGTTATAGATGAAACAAAATTAGTTTTTAAATCTGGAATTGGGCTCGTGGTTTGGCCCAAATTTTCAAAACCCACCATTTTCACCAAAATGAGTGGTAAACCCCCCAAAAAATCAGTAATGGAAATTAAATGAAATATGAATATAAAAAAAAGTCACGTGTGTGACAACTATAACGATACTCAGTAGGTATCTCGAGACCCTCAAGGTCTCACTAAATCCAACAAGGATAACCACAATGAATATATCAACAGATAACCTCTACCTAGGTATATGCACATACATATACCAAAGTTATCAAGTAACCTATCTCAACCATGAGGAAACACAAAGATTATGAAATCAACGGATAACCACTACCCAGTTATATACCCATACATATATCTATGTTATCAAGTGACCCATCTCAATCATGAGGTAAACATAAAGGTCATAGACTCAACTCAAACCAGGATTTTCATTATCGAAACCATAACTGCTGACGAGCCCCATCTCTGGAGTGTACAGTGATCTTGTCACGACTCCGAGGTACTTCTCACTAACCTAAGATTGCTGAGGTACTCCTCCTATCGAGTAACGCAGGTTTGCTGCCAAATACCGGGTGCTCCATCCACTGTGGGTCTGCCGCCAAATACCGGGCGCTCCCCCTAATAGCCTACAGAGGTACTCCTCCAGTCGAGTACCGCGGGTCTGTTGCCAACTACCAGGCGCTCCGTCTGCCATGGGTCTGCCGCCAAATACCGGGCGCTCTATCAACTGGGCTAGTCGACTCACTCCAAGTCGAGTCGGTCAAGCAGTCATCAGGTCTCAGTCGTCTACACGGTCTTCGTAATCCGTATGCTCGTCTCCGGGAGGGTCCGCTCCACGAGCTACTGGTCAATACTCCAAGTATCACAAATTACCATGAAGATGTATCTCAAAGGACCGCCTCACCATAAGGGTATCAACACAACATACGTCGTGTTAATCAGACGCCCGGTCTGTGAGTTATTAGCCTTTTCGTCCTAGGGGCCCTTTTGGATTTTAGGTACAATCAAACCCAGCAATACTTCAACAACATCCAATCCTCGGGCGAAGTATGCCAAAAGTTCTGTCTCATCAAGAGGAATCCATCAAAGTTGACGGCACGTCAATCGGACGTCCGGTGCTCAAGATATATCTGTTTCTGCTCCGAGGGACTGGTTGGTTTCGTGAACGTACCAACCCGACCAAACCCAAAGTCCTCCAAAACCTTGACTGTAATATACTGAAACGACGTTCTCGATCCAAGGATCGTATCGTAGCTGACGGTGGATTGATCGAAGGTCTACAACCCATGATATGAGCAAAATACCGAAGAGGGTCCGAAAACGGGGATTTCGGGCTCGGACCGACCCGGCCCAAGACCCCCTGGGTCGGCCCGAACCGGGTCGACCCGACCCGGGTTCGGGTCGGCCCAGCTGGGCGCGGCCTGGCTCAGCGCGCTGGTGCACGGTGCCAGCTGGCTCGGCCGAACGCTCGAGCCGTTTGGTTAGCGGGGGGGGGGGGGGGGGCTGCCCCCCTACGTTTTGTAGCTGCGGGCCCCCTTAATGGGGGCCGCTCAGCTAGCCGTCGGGGGGTTTGAACCCCCGACTTTCCCTTGTCTGGCAGGCCCACCCTGGCCGGCCGATTCCTGCTGCTACGGGACCGGCCACAACCGGTCCCCTCCGAGCTCCGAGGCCGGTGGCCCGTTTCCGGTCGCCGGTCCTGCATCAACACCGGCGGACCATTTCCGCCCACCGATTTGCACACTCCGCCATGGCCCGGTACCAGCCGCGGCCTTCATTCATCTGGTATGGAACTGCACCCCTCTGCCGCGGCCACGCTCCAGCCGAGGTGCTTTTGCGGTTCTCCAGTGCGGCGCGACGACGCCGCGACTTGGTTCAAATTATTAAAAACGCTGCGCAACGGCATCACGCATCCTTGTCGTTCGTTTCCACGCGGTGTGATGGCACCGTGTCACTTTCCATCGAACTGCAACAACAAGAAAAATAAAAAGGGGGTTGGCCAGGTTTGTGCGGTCCGTCCTCCTCCCATTAATTGATAACATGCGGTCCAATTAAATGTGGATAATTAACGGGAGTAAATCATGATAAGAAATCACATAAACCCCTACAACATTTTGCAACAATTTATTCCCAACCCACAAGGAAAACACTCGCGGATCAACTTGATAATAAGTTGATTCACGTTCTTTGTTTTCTTTAGAATGATATAATCAAGGGAATATAAATCATACATAATTAAAAACCCTACCTCAAGGTTCTCCGTTCGTTGATGTCATCACGAAAAGGTGGATGTCGGATCGTTGATGTCGTCGTAAGGGAGGACAAGAAGGGGACGACAATCATTAGCCTTTATCGCTTTCGAAAAGTGCCTTTGATCCCATATCGTGCGTTGTTGGTGAAATCCCTCGCGTTCTTCGATGTAGAACGTTGTTCTTCCTTATAAGGAAGTCCCCTCAATTTCCAAATCCATCCCAAGATACAATCACCAACCCCACCCAAATAATCTAACACCACCTTTATAAAAAAAAGGCTCTAAGCTTTCAAAACAAAAGCACTTGAATTAATTAAAAAGGGTTGGAAAAATTTATTAGAGAGCGGAGGATGTGAAGAGTCACATTTAATTAAGGGAAGGTTGTCACATTAAACAAGGGTGTTTAATCGGGGTTTAAGGGGGTTTAGGGAATGTGAAAGGTTGGGGCTCGGGTGGGCCCCACCTCTCAATTACCCTCACATGGGTAGTTAGGAGCTTCCACCCCAACTTCCCCAATTAGGATATAACCACTTTAGTTAAAGAATAAAAATTGTTCCACAATTTTTTTATATTCACTTCTCATTTAATCCTCAAATTTTAACTTCCATATTTTTCATCAACTTCTCTCGTGAAAACGCATCTCCGGAAATAGGTGTTCCTAAGAAATTACCAGCGCTGCGGTTCCATTAGTGCCCTCGGCATTCGATTCCAATCACTGGTTCAAACGATAGAAAAACCCGCACATACGTTTATTGAACGTACCTGAAAAAAAAGTTCTGAAAAAAATTAATAGTCACCCTCGACCCGCGCCGGTTGAGGTTAGGCTTTGACTAAGTAAAACACGCCCTAAAGAATCGAACGGTACTCTCGGATTTTCAATTCGAGTTACCTTTTAAAAGATACAAATTTTACAATAAAATAATTGTCATTTAATTATTTTATTTGCGGCCAAAAACTAACTTTTTCTGTTGGCTCGCGCCGACCAAAGTTAGAATATGCTTAAATAAACCATGCCCTCACAAGTTCAGCGGTTGTCTGGGATTTTTAATCTGAGCTACCTTTTTTGAGTTATAAGCTTTTGAAAAATAAAATAATTTATTAAATTATTTTATTTATGGTTAAGACATTTTTGTCTCATAGGAGGCGCGCGCCGACTAAACGTAAGTCGCGCCTAGGGTAAACCCTCCATCCCGAGTGCAACGGTGCCCTTGTATTTCTGATCCGAGTAACCGTTTAAGAGTTATTACAATTTTTCAGTAAAACTGCTTACGCGCGTTAATTTTAAGCTTAACAAAACTTCAGAGAAATATTCCGGGAACACCGGGCCTCGGAATCAGGTGCCGTCTAAAACCACACACTCACAAAATTCCAAATAAATTAAGAAAAAAATTTCCTCAAAATTTCCGGGTCTTTACATTACTTCCTCCTCAGGGCTTTACGTCCCCGTAAAGCTATAACACAAACTAGGGAAACAAAACTGGTACTAAGAACACATTTGAGCCTTCCACTCCCATGTGCTCTCCTGGAGGTTCCCGTGCTGCCAGTGAAAGCGCACCTGAGGAATCGATCATTCACGTAGGACCTGCTCCTGTCGATCCTCAATCTCCACTGGATCCTCCATGCATGTCACCCTATCATCGAAGTCCAACTCCCTGAGGTCGATGATGTGTGAAGGATCTTGCACGTATCTCTTCAGCCGAGGTACGTGGAAGATTTCATGCACCCGGTACAACTGATGTGGAAAGGTGAAGCGGTAAACCTCCTCACCTACCCTGCTGGGAACCTAAAAAGGTCCGTTGAACCTCGGAGATATCTCGCCGCCTCGGCTACATCTCCGTAAACCTCGTCAAGGTGAGACCCGTATAAGAACGTGTTCACTATCCTCGAACTATAGAGATCTCCCTTTCCTGATTAGAACTAAAACTCAAAACTCCTGTTTCCACGAGGGTAAGGTTTCCCGACACAAGAATGATCGGCTACACCCTCCCATGCACTAGTTTATCTTTTGCTTCCCGGGGTTTCCTTTTCCCTGGCCAAGGAAAACCCATCCCGACGTTTTCCTAATACCGTCAATTTGAGTATGAGAAGTGATTGCCCAATCTATACTCAAACTAACGTCGTAAGGCCTCGACACTGCCACCAAGAGGTCCTAACAGAGACTCTCATCTCAAGGGTCAGATCACACCATCAGCGTAACTGTGACTATCGACTCTCCTCCCAAGGGTATCTCCAGACGTGAGGGTCATGTCAACGGTTTAACCGGAAACTCTAGGTCTGGGACTAGATTCATGGAAGGAAGGGATGATTCGTATCGATGTATATGGCTATGACAGCTAGTAGAAGACAAAGTCCGCACTTTTAATCATCCTTAGAGCCATTTCGGTTGCATTCCTTGACCGCATGCATCTACTCTTTTCCCCTGCCCTCCAGCTCCCGGAGCCTGGCGGGGACTGCAAAGGTGGGTGGTTGTAACATGTCGAAATGTACACCACCTCATGCTGCACTCTTATCTCTTCTTCCACATCTTCTACTCTACAGTTTCATCTGTCCTTAACACTTCCTCTTCTTGAAACATTTACACACCCAAGTCTCTGAGACTGGCGCCAATTCCATGCTCTTCTACTACTAACATTCTCTAGCTGTATCCGTTCAGCCAAGAAAATTCAACCACAAAGGTCTTCTCTAGCTCTGAGGTCTAGGCTCTAAAGCTCTTATCTTATTGTAGTCATCAAGTACCAGGAACGATTGGTATGCCTCGATGAATACTCAGCTACCGACATGTCATCCTGCCGAAGCTGTATAAGCTCTAGAAAACTCTCAGCAACCTCCTCAAGCCAGTCCTCAGCTGCCTATGAGTCAGGTTCGCCTCAGAACCTGAGGGTATCTGATGTTAGAACACATGTAAGGTAGTAATATTACATGCATCACCTACTGGTACTGCCAGTTGTAACTGCTGACCAACAGGTAGTGATGTATAGGTGACACACTACCCGAAGGCACTATCACAGGCATCGGTCCACGTACCAAAGCCTCATCACTATGTGGACCATCCTCATGGTAATTTATTGGAAAATACTATTGTCCAAGTTCACCATCCACTCTACTGATGTCTCAGATAGGCGGAAAACTCTAGCAATCGCCTCCAGCCAGTGCTCTGCTGTCTGGGAATCTGCCTCGCCTCGTTTCCTCGGAGGCCACTGCTACTGGAACTCGTGCAACGCGCTCTGCCAGCATGCACAGTTTTCTAGTTTATCTGGTGGCATCTACTTCCCAACAAGTGGTGGTGATGCTGGTACACCACCTGAGGGTGCCAACATAATAAAAAGGGCCCCGCACTAGAGCTTCGTCGCTCGGTGGGCCGTCATTGTGTACTATTTCAGAACTCCAACTGATTGTCTGCATGGAGACATCCTGAACAGATATGACACGTTCAAATGATTTATACCTGGCGAGCTAACCTGGTTTGAGCTGACTTTTAAACTCTTGGAAACACACATGCAATAAGTGTTTTCGTGCACAATGTCCGAAATCAGTAGTCAAGGTCCTAGTGTACGAATATGTCGGCCGCCACACCAACACTGGACTCCCTGAACTGAAGACCCCAATCAGTACCCTTAACACTATCGCTTCACAGAAAAGAAAATATCATAGTTATAAGTCATGCGGTAGAACCGACTCCTCTCATACCAATTTGTCACGGCCCGTCCTCGGGGCCCGTGCCGTGACTACCCCAAGCCCGCCTTCCATAGGCCGTGGGCTGGCGACTTTCACCAAAGGCGTAAATCCTGATATCTGGGAAGGCATTGCCTTTATAACATTAAACAAAATACCACAGAGTACAAGTGGAAGAAAAACACTAAGTAAAACTGAAACAAGCTGTGCTGAAAGTAAAGGGGCCAGAAATACAAGCCCAACTGTAAAGTATAAGGAAAAAGATGAAACAGCCGAAAGGTGACAAGCAGCTCCTGGATCATCCACCAAGGATCCTACCTGAAGGTTTGGTATAGATAGCGCAACTCCTGGATCGTCCACCATAGATCCTACCTGAAGGGTAGGTACAAATAGCCTCCTCAACGCTCTTTCTCGCCAACCTCCTCTGAGTTTCGTCTCTTCGTGAAGTCCACCACCTGATATTGTCTCGTCGTGAGGTCCACCTCCAAGTACCGTCCAGTCCTCGAACACTCAGCCTCTGTCTGCGCTGCTTGTCATCTGCATCCAACACAACGAGGTGCGGGCATAGCCCATGCAGGGGTGAGTATAACGATACGCAGTAGGGATCCCGAGACCCTCATGGTCTTAGTAAATCGAACAAGGATAACCACAACGAAGATCTCAATAGAAAACCTATACCTAGGTATATGCCCATACATATACCCATGTTATCATGTAACCCATCTCAATCATGAGGAAACACAAAGATTATGAAATCAACGGATAACCACTACCCAGGTATATTCCCATACATATAACTATGTTATCAAGTGACCCATCTAAATCATGAGGTAAACATAAAGGTCATAGACTCAACTCAACCTAGGATTTTCATTATCGAAACCGTAACTGCTGAAGAGCCCCATATCTAGACTGTACAGTGATCCTATCACGACTCCGAGGTACTGATCACTAACCTTGGACTGATGAAGTACTACTCCTGTAGATTACCGCGGGTCTGCTGCCAAATACCGGGCACTCCGTCCGTTATGGGTCTGCCGCAAAATACTGGCCGCTCCCCCTAATAGCCTACAGAAGTACTCCTCCGGTCGAGTACCACGGGTCTGCTGCCAACTACCAGGTGCTCCGTCTGCCGTGGGTCTCCCACCAAATACTGGGTGCTCCATCCACTGGGATAGTCGACTCACTCCAAGTCGAGTCGGTCAAACAGTCATCAGGTCTCAGTCGTCTACACGGTCTTCGTACTCTGTTTGCTCGTCTCCGAGAGGGTCTGCTCCACGAGCTACTGGTCAATACTACAAGTATCACAAAGTACCACGATTATGTATCTCAAAGGACCACCTCATCTTAAGGGTCTCAACACAATAGACGGCGCGTCAATCAGACGCCCGGTCTGTGAGTTATTAGCCTTTTCGTCTTAGGGGCCCAGTTGGATTTCAGGTACAATCCATCCCGGCCATACTTCAACATTATCCAATCCTCGGGCAAAGTATGTCAAAACTTCCATCTCATCAAGAGGAATCTAGCATAGTTGATAGCACGTCAATCGGACGTCCGGTGCTCAAGATATATCTGTTTCCGCTCTGAGGACCCGGTTGGTTTCGTGAACGTACCAACCCGGCCAAACCCAATGTCCTCCAAAACCTTGAGTGTAATATACCGAAACGACCCTCTCGGTCCTAGGATCGCATCTCTGCTGACGGTTCATCGACTGGAGGTCTATAGCACAAGATATGAGCAAAAGACCGAAGAGGGTCAGATAACGGGGGTTTCGGGCCCGGACCGACCCGGCCCGAGACCCCCTGGGCCGAGCCATTCGGTTAGTGGGGGGGCAGGCGCTGCCCCCCGCGGTTTGTAACTGCGGCCCCCCTTAATGAGGGCCGCTCAGCTGGCCGGTCGGGGGTTTGATCCCCCGGCTCTCCATTGTCCGGCCGGCCCGCCCTGGCCGGCCGGTTCCTGCAGCCACGGGACCGGCGACAACCGGTCCCCTCCCTGCTCCGACGCCGGCGGCCCGTTTCCGGCCGTCGATCCTGCTTCGACACCGGCAGCCCGTTCTCGGCCGCCAAATTTCACGCTCTTCCGTGGCCCGATAGCGGACGCGACCTTCATTCGTCTGGTACGGCGCGACTGCACCGCACCCCTCCTCCGTGGCCCCGCTCTGGCCGCGATGCTTTTGCGGTACTCCGACGCACCGCGACGGTTTCAGGACTTGGTTCAAATTCATAAAAACTCTGTGCGATGGCATCGCGCATCCTTGTTGTTTGTTTCCACACGGTGTGACGGCACCACGTCACTTTCCTTCGAACCGCAACAACAAGAAAAATAAAAAGCGGGTCGGCCGTGTTTGTGTGGTCTGACCTCCTCCTGTTAATTGATAACATGCGGTCCGATTATACGTGGATAATTAACGGGAGTAAATCACAATAAGAAATCACATAAACCCCTACAACTTACCGCAACAATTTATTCACAACCCGCAAAGAAAACACTCGCAGATCAAATTGATAATAAGTTGATCCGCGTTCTTTGTTTTCTTTAGAAAGATAGAATCAAGGGAATATAAATCATACGTAATTAAAAACCCTACCTCAAGGTTTTCCGTTCGTTGACGTCATCACGAAAAGGCGAATGTCGGCTCGTTGATGTCGTCACAAGGGAGGAGAAGAAGGGGATGACGATCATTGGCCTTCGTCGCTTCCGCAAAGTGCCTTTGATCCCAGATCGTGCGTTGTTGGTGAAATCCCTCATGTTCTTCGATGCAGAACGTTGTTCTTCCTTGGAAGGAAGTCCCCTCAATTTCTAAAGCCATCCCAAGATACAATCACCAACCCCACCCAAATAATCTAACACCACTTTTATAAAAAAAAGGCTCTAATCATTCAAAACTCATGCACTTGAATTAATTAAAAAGGGTTGGAAAAATTTATTAGAGAGAGGAGGATGTGAAGAGTAACATTTAATTAAGGGAAGGTTGTCACATTAAACAAGGGTCTTTAATGGGGGTTTAGGGAATGTGAAAGTTTGGGGCTCGGGTGGGCCCCACCTATCAATTACCATCACATGGGTAGTTAGGAGCTTCCACCCGAACTTCCCCAATTAGGATATAACCACTTTAGTAAATGAATAAAAATTGTTCCACAATTTTTTTATATTCACTTCTCATTTAATCCTCAAATTTTAACTTCCACAATTTTCATAAACTTCACTCTTGAAAACACATCTCCGGAATAGGTGTTCATAAGCAATTACCGGCACTATGGTTCCATCAGTGCCCTCGGAATTCGATTCCAAGCACCGGTTCAAACGATAGAACAACCCACACGTACGTTTACTGAAAGTACCCGAAAAAAAAGTTCCGAAAAAAATTAAAAGTCACCCTCGACCCACGCCAGTTGAGGTTAGGCTCTGCCTAAGTAAAACACGCCCCAACGAATCCAACGGTACTCTCAGATTTCCAATCCGAGTTACCGTTTAAAATATACAAATTTTACAATAAAATAATTGTCATTTAATTATTTTATTTGCGGCCAAAAACTAACTTTTTCCGATGGCCCACGCCGGCCAAATTTAGAATCTACATAAATAAACCAGGCCCTCACAAGTTCATCAGTTGTCTCAGATTTTTAATCCGAGCTACCGTTTGTGAGTTATAAGCATTTGAAAAATAAAATTATTTAATAAATTATTTTATTTACAGTTAAGTCATTTTTGGGATTTCTCATAGGAGGCCAGTGCCGACTAAACTTATTTGGCGCCTAGGGTAAACCCACCATCTTGAGTGCAACGGTGCCCTCCGATTTTTGATCCGAGTAACCGTTTAAGAGTTATTACACTTTTTCAGTAAAACTTCTTACACGCGTTAATATTACGCTTAATAAAATTTTAGAAAAATATTCCGGGCACACCGTGCCTCGGAATCAGGTTCCGTCTGAAAACACACACTCACAAAATTCCAAATAAATTAAGAAAAAAATTTCCTCGAAATTTCCGTGTCTTTACATATAACATGATTCCATTTGTAACAGAGGATTACAGAACCAGAAATAGTGTATATTACATATATAATAATATGGTTCAGCCATAACACTAATGGTTTCTTGACCATAATTAATGATAATAATAGAAATTTATAAACCATTGTTCTTTAATGTGCTACATTAGCACATATCTAATGTGGATTTCATTTATTTCAAATAAAATTATGGGGAATGAAGAGAAGATAATGAAATATACCACAAGCATTAATAAATTCTAGTACATGTATGTTACTAGATTTATCATATAATTATTGTGATGGGAGGTGAGGAAAAAATAAAAAAGAAAATAACTTAAAAGCAAAGAAGAAATTGGAAAGAGGAATTTACCTCTTGAGACTTCCTCTTTTGAGAACCTCTTAAGGCGAGAGGTTTTGGTATTTAGAAGAGGATAAGAGATTTTTGACGTGGAGGAGGACCTTGGGGAGAGATTTGGGAAGAATAATGGCATGGAACAAGGCTTGGGAGGAGTGGAGAGAAGCGGGAGTGAAGGGGGGTTTTATTGTGGAGGAGAGGAGGGATTTCATGATATTATAATCCTTAACTTATTATTTCATGACAAGACATAAATATTAAGTATTCCATGACCAATAATAGTAAATGGGTCATTTGAATTCTAACCATTGGTGGTGACATCATCTATGATGCTAGTAATAGTCTATTTAGCTTATAAAATATATATACTGTAAATTACAGTATTTTACTATTCATCAAAATTTCAAGTATCTCAAAAAAATCCCAAAATTTCACCCTGACCATTTTTCGATGTGTAGAAACCAAAAATGAAGTCCATTTTTCATAAATAAAATTCTAAATATGATTATTTAAATATATAACTAAAACCATAATATATTAGGAAAAACCAGTTTTATAAAACTCATTAACTCATTCTAAAATATTGGTATATCATACCTCCAACATGAATATTATTTTTATAATATCATAGGTTAGGATACTATTCATTAGGGTATATCACTATTCAGAAGTGTATGTTACTATTCATTAGGGTAGGTTATTATTCACCAAAAATTAAGTATTCTTTATCGGTCTCCAAATAACTTACTGATTATAATCGTGTATGCCAGATTTTCAAAATTCCAAGCACATAAGTGAAGAACTTATGTTTAATTGTAACATAGAAATTAGTATTTAATTTTGTTATTTTTTTGATGATTTTATGGAATACTTATGAGAATATAATTTTAATTGAAAAACATTAGGTTGTTATATTCTTCCCCCCTTATGAATATTCACCCTTGAAGTTTCATTTTACATTCTAAGACAAAAACATGTGTGCGTTCTTTTCATTCATTGCTTCCTCAAATTCCCATGTTGCCTCTTCATACTTATTTTTTCCCCATAGTTCCTTGACCATATGAGTAGTCTTTTTGTGTTGAAGGTTGTCAATATGATCAAATATATTCACTGGATGCTCCCTGTAAAAGAGATCATCCACCAACTATACCACTTCTGAAGAAAGTAAATTTGAAGGGTCTAGTATGTACTTCTTTAAGAGGGATATATGAAAGGCATCGTGTACTTTTGACATGGTAGGTGGAAGTGCCTATAGATAGGCCATATCTCTGACTCGATCAAGGATATTGAAGGGGCCGATGTACTTTGGACTGAAATGCCCTTTCTTCCCAAATCTCATGACCTTCTTCCATGGGGATATACATAGAAATACCATGTATCAAAATTTGAACTCAAGGTCTCATCAATGGTTATATGCATAACACATATTTCAACTTTGGGATGCCTTGATATACTACTAAATGGTTTTCACCTTCTCCACCATTTCTTCGGCCATTTTAGGTCCAAGCAGCTTATGCTCAACACCTTCATCCCAACATGCCAGTGTTCTGCACCTCTTCCCATATAGGGCTTCATATGGTTCCATTCAGATGCTTGAGTGGAAACTATTATTGTAAGAGAATTATACCAGTAGAAGATGTTGGTCCCTTCCCCCTTTGAATTCCCCTAAACAAGATCTCAACATGTCTTCGAATGTCTAAATAGTTCGCTCAGATTGGCCATCAGTTTGAGGATGATAGGACGTACTAATGTTCAGTTCAGTGCTCAGAGCATGCTGGAGACTTTTCTAGAACATTGAGGTGAATCTCAAATCACAATCGGATATAATAGATAGTGGTACTCCATGAAGCCTTACCACTTCTTTGATATAAATCTGTGCAAGTAGATCCAATGAGAATTCCTCTTGAAACATGATAAGGTGAGCTGTCTTCATAAGACGATCCACAACGACCCATATAGCATTGTTTTCTCTAGATGTCTTTGGAAGTGTTGTGACAACGTCCATGGTAATGTTCTCCCACTTCCATGCTGTTATGGATAGTGGTTGCATCATCCCCTTATAGTTTTGTCTCTGAGCCTTAACTTTCTGACATATGAGGCACTTTGATGTGTATTCGGCAATCTCCCTTTTCATATTGTCCCACCAAATGTTTTCTTGGAGATCTTGATATATCTATGTGCTCCCTAGGTGGATAAGGATGGTCGAGCTATGTGAATCATTCAATATCTCCTTATTTATCTCTGGATCATATGGTACACATAATCATGTCTCAACTCTTGCAAATCCTTCCTCATCAATTTTGAAATCAGAGGAATTCCCATTTTTAACAGCTTCCACCCTTTTCTAAATTTCCACATCATTTCTTTGAGAATCCATGATTTTCTCCAAGAGGGATGGTTGAGAAATCATTTGATATAGGATTTATGATATTCCTCACTTAATTATTCCAATGTTTATCCTTTGAAAATATATGAATATATGATCCTTTTAAATTCTCATCATTAATAAAGATGCATGATCCTTTCTACTTAGAGAATCTGCAACCTTGTTTGTGTTACCGGGATGGTAGTGGATTCAGCAATCATAATCCTTGAAGAGCTCTATCCAAATTTTATAGTGCATAATAATCTCTTTTTGTGTGAATATATATTTGAGACTCTTGTGGTGAGTATATATCTCACATTTTTCGCCATAGAGATAATGCCTCCTGATTTTCAATGCAACGATCATAGCCGCCAACTCCAGATGATGCGTGGGATAGTTTTGCTCATTGATTTTTAGCTGACTTGAAGCATATGCTATCACATTATCATTTTTCATTAGAACACAGACTAAGCCTTTCTTAGAAGCATAACTATACACCACAAAGTGTTCTCCACTTGAAAAGAGTGTGAGTATCGATGCAATGATAAGCCTCTTTTTCAACTCCTTGAAATAGTCTTCACATTCCTCTGTCCAGACGAACATTACTCCCTTCAATCTCAGCTTGGTCATTGGGTTTGAAAATCATGAAAATTTCTTCATGAATCATCAATAAAACCCAGATAGACCTAAAATGCTGTAGATATCAATTACAGAAGTTGGCCTCAGGCACTCTTCAGTTTCCTTCATCTTGGAAGGGTCCACATATATCCCTTTTATATTGATGACATGCTCCGGGAATGATACTTCCTCCATAAAAAACTCACATTTACTATACATATCATACAACTTCACCATTATCAATGTCTTTAACATAGTTTCCACATTCTTCTCATGTTCCTCCTTGCTCTTGGAGTATATCAGAATATCATCAATAAAGACCACCACAATTTTTTGAGGTAATCTCTAAAGACTCTATTCATTAAATCCATGATAATTTCTACAGAATTAGTGAGTCTGAAGGGAATCACTATGAACTCATAGTGTACATACCTCTCTGGAAAGGCAGTCTTGGGAATATCATCCTTCATCACCTTTAGTAGGTTGTATCCTGATTGTAGGTCAACCATGGAGAAATAACTGGCCCCACAAAATTGTTCGAACAAGTCATCTATCTGTGGAGGTGGATAAATGTTCTTTATAGTGATTTCATTGAGCTCATGATAATCAATGAAGTTGCGCATTGATCCATCCTTCTTCTTGACGAATATGACTAGAGTACCCCACGGTGAAGAATTCGGGCATATAAAACCCTTCTCCATATTCTTCTATAACTACTTCTTCAGCTCTTCTATATCTACGGTGGCCATTGTGTAAGGTTTCTTTGAGATTGGAAGAGATCCAGGGATAAGTTCAATTGAGAACTCTACCTCTCGGTCATGAGGAAGTCCAAGAAACTCATCAGGGAATACATCGGTGTAATCCCTCATGATGGGCATGTCATCAAGAATGATTCTATCCTTTGTCCCAATCATTTGAGCTAGATAATCTTTCTCACAAGGAAGCAATATCCAAACTTGAGACAATGATTCTAAAGGAGACTCATCTTCTTCAGTACAGATGTATAGAATCAGAGGATGCTATGGGATATGAAAAGTTATCTCTCTTTCCTAACAATTGATGTTGGCCTTGTACATAGATATCCAATACATGTCCAAGATAGCGTCACAATCAACTAAAGGAAGAATGACAAGATTTTCTGGGAGGTTCAGTCAACAAACATTAATCGATGAGGACATAAAACCATGGATGAAATAATTTCACCATTTTTTATTCTCACTAATATCTTTTCCTAAAAATTTTGTGGTGGTGTTTGAATAGTTTTACTAAACTTGAAATATATGAAAGAATTTGTTGAACTAGAATCAAATAGTACGATCGAAATTCATGAATGAATATCTAGCATATCTGTCACCAAATCGTTTTTCAGCTCCACCTCAGTAGTATTCATAGCATAATTCATTACTTGTTTCCTTGGAGGTTGTTTTTGATTGTCTCCAACGACCCTTGACTTAGGGAAATTGTTCACATAATGCCCAAACTCCTTGCAGTTGTAACACTGCACTGTAGGCTGAGTGTTGATCTGAACCTTTCTTTCTTCTTCAACATTAGCAGGATATTTCATATCCCTTCAGCAGTTCTTGTCTAGATGACCAAACGTTCCACATTTGAGGAAATTCATGGTTCCCTTGAGATAGTCACCATGATGATTTTTCCCACAATTTTTGAAAAGGGGAATGTTAGGCTTATTTCCATCATGGTATTTGTTTGATGAACCCCCCATGTTGTTCGCCATTTTCCACTTCTTGTCACTAGGACCATGAGAACATTTATAGTCTCCAATCTCTATTTCAACCTTATGGGCCCAACTAACAATCACCTCATAGTTGTCGAAGTCTCGAATCGCCAACAATTTTCATAGACTCGGCTTTAGTCTTCTAAAGAAGGGATACACCTTGCTTTCGGTGTTCATGACAAAACCAGAGGTGTAACATGAATTCCTTGTAAAGTTATATGTATATGCCCCAATAGACTCATCTTACTTCTTCTTGAGTCCATTAAAATCTCTTTCCATCATGAGATTAAGGGTTTGAGTAAATTATTCGTTGAAAAACATCTTCTTGAATTCATCTCTCTCTATGGAATCAATTTCCTCTGGGGACTTTGTATTTCTGATCATTTTCCACCACTGATCAGCTCCCCCATAATAAAAATAGACTGCCATTACAACTTTATCTTCTTCCAAGCATTGGAGGATAGAAAAAATCTTTTCCATGGAGTTAATCCATTGTTCTGTGAGGAGGGGATCAGATGACCTCCTAAACATGTTATCCCTTTTCTGCATGAATGATTCAATGACAACTTGATCTTTCCATGGAGGAGGAGGAGGTTCCACATGATTCATGTTATTATTCATAACTTGGGCCAGCTGATAATGTACTGCAATGACGTTTTGAGCAGCATCATTAGACACATCAGGCATGTCATCAGGGTAATCATCACATTGCCTATCACATTAGTTTTTGAAACATGTTCTTCTACTTCCTTCCATTATCTATGAAAAACAACGTATAGTTGGAGGTATTGAATTCATAGATATTGAGCATAAAAAAATGAACAAAAAATTATTAACTTATAAAGAATAATTATATCCTGACTTGTTATTCCTTAGTTTTATATCTAGGTTATCCTCTATCTATTGAATAACTTATATTCTTATGGGATTCTTTTTTTCCCTTAATAACGGTTTGTACTAAGCTCGTGAATCTACCAGTGAATATCCCCCAGGAGTGTCGTAACCAAGAGTGAAGAAAGGCCCATTATCATACACCAGTTCCCGTTCGAGTCTAGGTTAAGGTGGTGTTTTTGAGTTTTACCCCTAGACACATCTATGTCAGAGCCAACTCTACTTGCTCGTATCCAGACTGTGATGTATTTTCTTGATAAACCACTTACTCTATACTCACATAAATTTAGGATTGTTTTCATATACTTAGTCTTATCCTTGATGTTCTCACTAAGGTGATCTATTCTTAATCTCCAAAAATAACTAAACCATGCCTCTGATACCAACTATAGTTACCCGAGCCTTTTACATAAAAATATTCAGGATTTCAAGAATAATTAATCATTGGAGTAAATGTCATGGATCATTACGTCTAGTTTCCTAGAAGACTAGGTACATATAACATAAAACATGGGGCTAAAAAACATCTTTATTTAATCTCCATAAAGAGATTATATCTTCCTTTTAACACTTAAATTTTCATATGGTACCATGGTGAACACATGAACAAAGGGATGAGCTCAAAATCCCAGTAAGCGAATAAACATAAGGATACATCTCAAGCTCATGAGTGAGGAGGCATGACATAATGATATCCAAAGCATGAAACCTATCAAATAATTTAATATAATCATGGGATCATATAAACATGGAATCATATAAATGTGGAAGAATCATAAACCATTTCTTTAGTATGGGTCAAGGCTAACCGCCAATCTCGTTTCCCATTTTAGTATGGGTCAAGGCTTGCCGCCAATCCCGTTTCATATCGCATCTCTTGAGACTTAACCCTAACCAATGAATTGATGAGCTATCTGGGTGCACCCATCTCATCATTTTAATGAATTTTATTGCCCCATAAATATTCTTACCTCATATACAATCATACATAAACAACCATACAAAAAATATAAGGGTACCCATGCAAAGAATTGGGTACAACAATCATGACATAAATCATAACCAATGGGTGTATCAAGAAAGTGTACATGAAAGAAAGGGATTGGAACAAACATGGATGTCAATAAGGTAATATATGCATATAAAATGGTAGGTGGTAACAAATAGAAGAGACATCATATAATAAATTTATTAGAGAAACATTATCATTATAACATTTTTGTGTGGTTTAAAGGAAAATACTATAGAGATTTTAAAATAGTAAAGAGGCCATTTTTTATATAAAACCAGAATTAAACCAAGAAGTATTTCATAATAAAAATAATGATTTTATAAAGAAAATGTTGTATTAAAACAGAGGATAGAGTGCACATGATATTTGGATAAAAATTCAGGAATTCCCCTTAAAACATTTTTTCTTATCAGAAAGTTCTAAGGAGGGAATCTTTTAAAAACATATATATCCCCAAAAGAAAGTGATGAAAGGGTCATGATATAATAATCTTGTAAAAATAACCATAATTCATAATATTCAAATAAATAGATAACATAACACTATTTTGAAGGAAAGATAAGGCATCCCGAAAGAACAATGAAGGTTCGGGTAGAATTCATTTTGATTGAATCGACATGGTGTCGGGTGTAACCATGAGGAAAAGATGAGAGTGATAAGGGGTTTCTCATAAGATATAAAACATTAGGGAAGAATGGGGGTGGGAAAAAACATACCCCATAACATGGTATTACACAAATAAAAAGTATATCATAGATAACAATCTTGATTAAGATTGAAAATGAGAGTATCCCTTACCTTAAATCTGTTGGTGTTCTCCGCTGGTTATTAATGACCTAGATAAAAAAATTAGGCTTATTAATTAATAATTCCAAAACATCATATATATTAAATTCATTTATTATAACTCTTTTTTAGTTCATTCAAATCCTTTTTGATTAGTTACAAGGTTCAATTTCACTGTTCGGGCTCGTTTGTTTACATGGCTTTAAAAGATCGGTTCACTTATATTCAAGTTTGGGTTATATGCAAGATAAAAGTGGTTGTCCAGAATTGAATTTATATTCTTCAGTTCATATACAAGAGATTACATGTTTTTATGTTTTATTAGGGTACATAGAGTGAAGTTCAATTATTATATATATAACCATATTGATACCCATTTATGTTAATTGGTGGATTTGATTACAAAGAATGTGTTTTTATTTATAACATGATTCCATTTTTACCAAAGGATTACAACACCAAAAATAGGGTATATAAAATATATAATAATCTGGTTCAACCATAACAGAAATGATTTCATAACCATAATTAATGATAATAATAGAAATTGATAAACCGTTGTCCTTGAATGTGCTAAATTAGCACATCTCAAATAGTGCGTTCATTTCCTTCAAATAAAATGGTGGAGAAAGGAGAAAAGAAAATTTAATATACAACTAGCATGAATACATTCTATTATATGTATGTTAATGGATTTATCATACTATTATGGTGATGGGAGGTGAGGAATGAATTAAAAAATAAAATAACTTAAATGAAAAGAAGAAATTGGGAAGTGGAATTTACCTCTTGAGACTTCCTACTTTGCGAACCTCTTAAAGGGAGAGTTTTTGGTATTTTGAGGTGGCTGAGAGCCTTTGGTCATGGTGTAGGACCTCAGGGAGAGATTTTATAGAATAATGGTAAGGAACAAGGCTTGAGTAGAGAGGATATATGAGAGAGTGAAGGGGTGTTTTATAGTGGAGGAGAGAAGGGATTTCATGATATTATAATCCTTAATTTATTATTTCTTCACAAGAAAATGAATAGTACAAATTCTATGACCGAAAATAGTAAATGGGTCATGTGAATTCGAACCATGGGTGGTGACATCATCCATGATGCTTTGAATAGTCTATTTAGAATATAATGTATATATATAGTAAATTACTGTATTTTACTATTCATCTAAATATCACGTATTTTAGAAAAATCTCAAAATTTCACACATACCATTTTAAAACGTGTAGAAACCAAAAATGAAGTCAATTTCTCAAAAATAATTTTCTAAATATGATTATTATAACATTTAATTTAAATCAAAATTTATTATCAAAAACCAGTTTTAAAACACTCATTAACTCATTCTAAAATATAGGTATATCATAATTCAAACATGAAAATTATTTTTATACTATCATAGTAGAGGTTACTATTCATTATGGTATATCACTATTCATAACGGTATTTTACTATTCATTAGGGTAGGTTACTATTCACCAAAAATTAATTTTTCCTTATTGGTCTCTAAATAACATACTAATTACAACCGTGTATGCTGGATTTTCAAAATTCCAAACACAGAAGTGACTAACTTATGTAAAAAGTTCACTTAGAACATAGCATTTCATTATGTTATGTTTTCATGTTATTTTATGACATAATTTTTATAAGGTAATTTCTATTGAAAAACACTGGGTCTTTACAGGGATCCTTTGATTGCCACCTTTTAATTCTCCCCTAAAATTCGTTCAACTACTATTTAAATCAGGGTCTCAACACATGTGGTATTACACACATGATGTTCATAGAGGAAAAAATAAAACTTATCAATGTATGTAAAAGGAAATTGTAAGGGCTTAATAGAATCCTTGGATAATTTTTCAAGTGGAGCAGGCATGTGGTAAAAAATTATAAAAGTCTTTACATAATATCTAGGAGGATCTTAGAGATAAGGGTGAGTGATTTGGGAGAAATATTTTTTATTGGAAGCGATCCCTTTCCCATGGAGTATTTTGGGGCTCCGATTAGTCTATATTCCCTTTGGGTTCATCATTTTGACAATCTCATAATTAAAATCATAGGGCACATCTACAACTGGAGAAAATATATTTAAATACTTTGTAGGATTCATAAAACATGTTAATAGTGTCTTAGATTCCATTACCATCCACATTCTTTACTCCCTGAAGGTTCCAATGTGTGTGATTTATAACCTAAATAGGATTAGGGTGTCCTTTATATGAGATGGTTAGATGGAAGAAAAAATCATTGGGATTCAGGGAAACAACAAACAAAACCTATATCTAAAGGGGGCATTAATCTGAAGACTGTCTCCTCAACCATGAAAGGGATTCATGCTAAGAAATTTTGTTGGTATTGGAAGGTTGGTCTCTATGGGGAAGAATAATGTAGGATATTTATGGATTGAATATGATTAACTAGAGAATACATTATTCAAGGATGTGGATCATGGCCAATCCATACTTGGAGGCCATGCATCGTCACTCTTGATGGCTCGTGGGAATAGGGAATATCAATTTTTGGTGCAATATTGGCGGTGGGCAAGTTGTGGTTCTCATGATACCCAATTCTTGATATATCTTTTCGCGATGAAAGTCATCATCCTTGGTTTATATAGGCTATTCTTAATGTGATCTATTTTGCTATTTTCAGAAATGTAGTTACGAGTTATGATCATGATAGACTCATATTCATGGAATCTACATCGGGTGTTTTCTCCACCAATTATTTTGATGGTGCAATGAGGGACATTTCGAATGAAGACACATGGAGGGAGATTAACTAGGGAAAGGAGATTCAGTCCAAATTTAAAATTATTGCTGTGGAGTTTGATGAATAAATCTATGCCTATTGATGGAAATCTGTATTGTATGTGAGTGAAGATGTCGTCTAGGTGTTGGTGATGCAGGTCTTCAAATTATAAATTAGTGGAAACTCTTATCTATGATAGTAAATGGGCCACATGGGTGTTGCAGGCTTTCGAAAACATCATCGGATGGGATGGGTATGATGGGGTGCAAGGAGACTTTTTTATTTCATGGTTATGAGGCACTTGTACACATGGGACTGAGAGGAAATTATGGTCCATCATTATAATTGCGAGGTTCTAAAAAATATGGATGTCCAGAAATGAGTATCCTCATAAAAATATTGGAGGAACTCGGGTGCGAATTATCTCCAAAAATGAAAAACATACTTCTGGACTTGATCAGGCTGTGTTCGGAATGTCAATCTGCTCTATCTGTGAGTACTATTGTATAAAACCTGTACTATGATAATCTTGACTGCATCATGGGGAAGGGTTGATGGGTTCTCTGGATATCTTAGGGTTAGTGGCCTAAGCTCAATTCTGATGGGTCACTGCTCACTGGGGGAGAGGTACGTGGGTGGTGTCATCAGATACCTAGATGGGTCTGTCCTTGCTACTTCCGCGACATCGTATGGAAGAGGAGATGTGTTGCTGGCAGAGGCTCTGACATTAGTTATGGGACCAGAGGTATTAAAACAAAGGCGGATCATCCCGTAGATAGTGGAGACAGATTCTATGAACATGTCCAATGTGCATCTCAGCCAAGGTATTTTTTCTTTGAATTTTGTATATATTATCAGGAGATGTAAGTTGCTCGTTGGAATTCATATATAGACATTTGATACGTGGAATGAGAGAAATATGTTGGATGAAATTCTGCCATTTATGGTACTCATAGAACTATTAATGGGCTCCTTCATTAACATGGGATATTTTCCAAGCATGGGGATGATATTTGATATCAATAAAGCTATTGTCCTCCACTACATTAGACCACTGTGATCTTGTAGTGGACAGTGTATTGTGTGGTTTTAAAAATCAATAAAATATTTAATTTTTAGTTAGTCATCTCATGACAATCTTTGATGGATCTATATTGGTAATTCCAATCCATTCCTTGAATTTAATCAAATTAAACCTCGAGATGTATAATGTGGTTAATCGATAAGTTTAATCCTCACATTTGGATAGGTGAGTAGTGTATTCATGGGATGAAATAATTTACCCATGTAGCATTTTCACCAACATCTCTACTTCCATTCATTTTGGTGAATTGTGGATAGTTCTACTAAACTTTTGAGATTTATAAGAATGAGTAGAAAAATAATCAAATAGTATGTTCATTGTTTTTGAATGAATAACTGAAATACCATTCACAACTTAGTTGTTTGGATTAGCTTCTATGGTATTGATCAGAAAATCTCACATGTGATGCCTTGGAGGATATTTATTGCCTCACAAAACCCTTGGCTCTGGGAACCAGTTCACAAAGTGGCATTGTTCTATGAATTTGTATAAATGAAAAATTCATTAAGGATCAAACGGATTGTTCCTTTCATCAATCGTATTAGTTTGTTTCTATATACTGAAAATAATAGGCTATGTGTCCTTTCACACACATAAAACATTTTCTCATATCTTTCAAGAAATATATAGGGTGCTTCTTTACACACCATTGGGATGTCAGATGATATAATTTCATTGTACTGTTGTAATTATCTTCTAGACCACCTGAATTAATGTCTGCTTACCACATCTTATCCACATGATGAACTTGATATTCTCCAATATAAATCATGACATTGACTGAACATCGGAAAATTTACTCATAGTTTTCAATGTCACAGAACACCAGGGATATCCATAAGCTATGTTTTATCCCAAAAAAATATTTTTTCATCTTTCATTATAGGGTAATGAAAAAACCAAAGGCATATCGTACATTTCTGGTAATTTTTTCCATGTACGCCCAAAAGATTTATCATCCTCTTTCTTGAGTTCAAGGAAATATCCTTCCAACTTAACATGAACGAGATTTTGAAAATAATTATCAAGAATCATTATTTGGAAATCCTTCTATCCCATAACTTCAATCACTTCATCATGCTTCATATTTTTTATCAATGTACACCATTGATAATCTTCACCCTCTATACAACAAGTCATCGGATGAACAACATCTTGTTCCAAAAATTAAGGGATAGATAGGATCTTTTCAATGGAGTTGACCTATTTTCCGACGATTGTGGTATCAGATGATTTATTCAATATAGGTATCCTTTGACTCTTGAGGCTATCGTTTGCAACATGTTCATTTTTAGGAGTTCAATGTTCTTCATGGAAATTTTTTATTCAAAACATTAGTTAATTGATAGTTTATCATGATATATTAGGACATTACCACTCCCATTGGATTGGTAATCTGATTCGAATAGTCATCACCTTGATCATTACATCAATTTTTAGACTAAGCCCTCATATTTAGATATATTTAATAGAATAAATGGAAAATTAGGGGTATTGATTTTATAATATTAAACACATAAAGGGGAGTCCAATTTAAAAAAAAGATAAATTTTAAATTACATTTCTCTCCTAAATATATAAATTTCAAATATTTGATATATATTATCCATGATCTACTTCCTATCATATATTCCTTGATATATTATTTTGTTCCCATAATAATATTTTATAATATGATCTTGAATTTATTAAAGCATATCCCTTGGGATTATCAAAACAATAGTACTGTAAAGCCCATTGTGATGAACTAATTTTCGTTCAAGACCATGTTAATGTGGTGTTTTCGGATTTTAACCCAAGTTACGTCTATGTGAGATCTACCTCTACATGTTCCTATTCAGAAAAGGATATATTTTCAAGATAAACCACTTAATCTATACTAAAAAAATTTAGGGATTATTTTCTTATACATAAATTTACCCTATGGCTCTATCTAGGGTTTTCAAATCATAATACAAAAAAAAATTAATCCCATACATTGAAACAATTATTGAAACCCAAATCTTTATTTTACATTTAGTCATGCTTTATTAAATAATCATGCACTTAATACAACCCATATAGATGATAGTTCTAGAGACTTTGGGACTTACGAACATTAAAAGGAATCATAATGCATAAAATAAAACATCATTATTGAAAACATATTTTACAATGATGAAATCATTTTATCATAATTAGAATTTCATTTGATAACCTAGGATGTACATAAAAAACGGTGAGCTATAAATCTCAACAAGGGAGTAAAAAATAAATATCATGAATAATAAAATACATATTTGGAAATATGAATATAAATTGAGCACAAGAGAAATAGAAACATAAACGAATGATAGAGCATGATTATCATAACATGGAAATGTAGGAAAAAAATAAAATACTCCATAAAAAACATAAAATAATTAGGTAAAACCCTATCCCAACATGATGTAAAAAGTACAATAAAGGTATAAGGAAAACCACTCTACAAAAATGACATATCATGTTACTAAAAATTACTCTATGAATTGGGATGCTCTCAGGATATACCCATCATAAACATTTAAATATCATGGTTACGTGTTTGACATATTTCATAAAACATGGATTGATTCAAAATCCTCATTTCATAATTTATAAAAAAATGTGGAATAAATATATTCATTTATATAATAAATATGTGATTTTTCATAAAAGGTGAATACCCTTGAAAGGGAAATGGGACTGATATTCACTACACGGTGATTTAGGCATGGGATACCACGATGGAATATTGACAGCATGATAACATCACATGGGTATTAATAAAATGAATTAATGAGAGATAAATCGGTATCTCATAATTTATACATGAAATCGGTAGTGAGGTAATCATATAAATACATTTTATAACTTGAGAAATTTGTAAATAGATAGAGTAACATAATAATGCAACATCAAGGAGAAAGAATGAAATAACTCGTCCAAAATTTTGGCATAGTAATGCATGTTCATTGGAAGGGTTTTATGAGAGACAAAGGGTTATCTCATCATTTGAAAATAATATGTAATGTATTAGGGAGTTTTAAAACATATTAAATCATTTTTATTTAAAAATAAATTTTTTTAACAAAATAATAAAATTTGGATGAAAATAAGAAAAGAAGAATGCCCTTACATGAGTGTGTGACTTCAAAATTATGAAAATCATCTTCTTGAAAGCATGGGTTACCATAGGGAGATTATAGAGAGGTTGGAAGAGTAGGGAAGTGATTCGAATATTTTTAGTGTTGATAAATTGGATCATGTGTTAGTTTATATAGGAAATGTGTAGGGAATTCATTAATATTTCAGATACATAGGTTTTGGAATCTATAAAATTAAATATTCGAAACCATGAACCGTCCCTTGGTTAATGCCCATGGTTTTTCCAAAGGGGAGTAGAAAAAATTATTTTATTGGTAAATGGTCTGACTATATACAAATATTAGTATTTCTTATGTTGATTTGAGTCACATTATAAAATAAATGAGCTTAAAATCATAAAATATGTTATACATTTAAGAGGACTCACTAATATACACTATAATATGTCAAATAAATATAAAATAACATTATTTGTAAGGTAAAACATATATTTTGCTGCATAGTTATGTTATGTTATTCATTACATCACTATTAGGTCAATATGATTCCATAAACCACACAATATATGTATATATTACTTATATTTTACCCGACAATCCACTGATCTCATAAAATAATGAATAATTCACCATTGGATAACATAGATATCATGATTCCAAAAATAATATTCATTTTAACTAAATAATTTTTTAAATATATTAATTTCCACTTTTAGGATGGAGTAGATTAATTAAGTGGGGGGGATTGAGTATCTATAAATATATCTCATTAAAATGTACTTCTAAAATATATCCCCAAAAGATTCAATACAGCCTAGTTAATCAATGTAATGTAGTTATAAAGGTTTGACTATATGAATAACTTCTTTAAAGATTGATTAGTTCTCAGGTAATCTTAATATCAGTGATTAGTATTAATTTTTATGCTATTCAAAATAGGAAATACAATTATAACATCCATCTATGATTAACTATAAATGTAAGTTTTAGTGATTTCAGAATTATCCAGTAGAGCAGTATAACAGAGAAAACTAAATTAAGCAGTATAGCGGATATGAAACAAGTGGTTTAGTCTCCAGCCAAGTCTTAATCCACTCCACTTGGTGATCACCTACCACCGAGTAGTTCATATAAATAAACATGATCCACACCTTGGATCGAGGTTAAACAATAGTACACATGACTATCCAGGAAACAAAGGGACCTATTCTACAGTTCTTCGTGTGTATAGACGACAAGTCAACGCTCGGACCACTTCCACGCTTATTATTTTATATACACAAGAGTAAATGAGTGTTTGAGTAAGGATATCTTGTATCATTCGGTTTAATGTAGGAGATAGAGTGTGTTATTATATAGAAACACACACTCCTCAATGTTAATAAAAAGATACACAATAGAGAAGAATGATTGAAATAGGTTTAGAACTAATCTAAGTGTTATTCATTGAAGGTCCAGACTTCCTTGATGAAGCAGATGCAGAACTTGAGTCCTCATCTAGAAAACAGAGTGTCCTAAGTTAGACAGATCAGACTTGTGTTTTTTGGGACATTTAAAAGTGGGAAGATGTGCATAGGATTCCAGTATGCTTCATGTGTTCTTTAGAAGAATTGAGTTGCATGAGCCAATTCCCAAGAATGTGTTATGTGTCTCGCTCTTTCACACCATATTTTTCATTGAATCATGTTTTTCCTACTATCTTTTCACATATGTCCACACCCCTATTTGTTTCTGGGATTCATTAATCATTTATCATGGAGTGCATGTGTTGGGGCCGACATGTTGCAGGTATTCTGCCCCTCATACCTTGTACTGTTCGATGATATGACTACAAATAATCACCAATTATTTTAGTTCATTAAAATCATCAAATATGACAGTTAGATATTAAATTGAATGAGGACAAAATATATTAGGAAACATTGTCACAGTATGTCTGGGAAATGGTGTCTCCTTCACTCGGTGTCTATATTGGTCATTGTGTCTTATAGTCTCGGTGTCTCATAGTCACGGTGTCTTCTAGTAACGGTGTCTTATGGTCACAGTGTCTCATGTTAACAGTTTCTTGTTGATGGTTTGTTTTTCATGGTTTCTTGTTCACGATTTCTGGATATCACAGCGTTTGATTCACGGTGTTTGACTCACAGTGTTGGAATGTTACGGTGTCTGCTTCACGGTGTATCAGAATTAGGCAAATAACTGTATTAAGACTTCAATAATGATACTTATGGAATAAATTAAACTAAATCATTTGTGAGAGAAATCATCATAATGTGAGTCAAAAGATTGTATATAGTATCCAAACTGAGTATAGATCAATTAAGATCTTGAATGGATCTTCTTAAAGTATGAGAATTCATAAAAATAAATTTACATGATTTGATATAATTGTTACGATTTAACTAGGATGAAGAGGATTTTTGATCATTAAAACACTATTAGTACATGAAGAGTCCAATAATATCTTTGTTTTTTATTATCACAACGCATGTATATTAAATGTGTATATTTTATTCGACTATTAATATATAGATAAATGTATGAATTATAGATATTTCTCCCACAATTGTGATTATAATAATGATGGAATAATAGATGTCAGGAAAAGTGAAAATTTCATTAAAGGAAACAAGATCCAGTACAAATAGAAACAAGCAAAAAAAGCAACATCATTATTATCAAAAATGATTAATCATTGTTCTTTTTCAGGGGTTGGCCATATCTTTTCCTTTAGTATCAGTAGTAGAAGATGATGCCATAGGATCATAGTTAGAGGTAGAATAATTGAGAGAGCTAGTCAATAGAGAATGTAAAATAGAGCCTTTAAAAATAGAAGCACCCAGATTAGGTGCAGTAGAAGATCGAGGTAGGTGTTGATCAAGGATTACATGCCTTATCTGACTCAGAACTTGGAAAGCAGACATGGAAGTAGAGGATAGGGAAGAATTGAATGTAGGAAATCATGTTTTTATTGTTGCAGCCACAAGAGCAACAATTTCGGTACTCTGGACACGAGGATAGGGCCTCAGGAATTTGACAAAATCCATAATGATCACTCCACCATTCTACATGGCTTTCTGAAAAACATGATTTTTCTCCATAAACATTTCTAGGAACCATGAAAACTCTGTGAGCTTTTGGACTTGGGTATTGAAAGCTTGAGTAACATGTGGAATACATAGATTTTCCACAATATACTTGAAATTATTTTTCATATCAGTCTTTGAGAAGATTCATTTGAAATAGACATCCACCTTCATGGAAATAGCATACTGAGCATAAATAGAAATTTTAAAATGGATTTGGACCGGGTCATGAACATTGTCACTATTATTGATAACTGTAGATAGAGAATCATTATTGAAGCCACTAAGCATAGTATGAAGCTCTTCTTTGACCACTATTATGAGCAGATCTCTGTCAAGGGAAGGTTGAGATGATTTCCCAGTTTCCATAGAAGTATTGACATCTGAGGTCAGAGATTTCAGTTGATTAAAAACTTTTTGAAGACACCATGTGTACTCATCTATATGTTTTTATAGATTTAACACAAGCTCTATCATCTCATTCACAATATATTTGTTCCATTCAGTGACCTTTTTAGCTAATGAAGCTACGTGTGGATGAATCCGAGACACAACATCCTTTGGGATTTGAGGAACCACATGTTCTACAGATTGGGGATCAAGCTATGGTCTCGAATGCATCTCTTTCTGCATTTCATCAATGATACCTCTCAGGGTATTCATTTCATCTTGAAGCAATCTTTTCTCAACTATTAGCTCCTAAATATCATACAACATTTTGGATTATATTTTCCAAATAACATTCTCCAAAAATAAAGAGGAAACTTTCTCACATAGATGTGTCATAAGAGAAGGTTGGGAATTTAGGACTTTGTCAACACCATAAAAAAGTGTAGCACGAAATTACTTTAAATAATCATTACACACAATGGATGGCTGGAATGATGAATGTTCAGAAACCTGGATTGATATGTTTTCAGGTTCCTTAGTAGGGATTATATTAGCTACTTATTTCAATTGGAACAACGAGGAAAGGTCATGACCTTTTGCTAAGACTTACTGAGAGTCATCGACATCATAAAAACTAGGGAACATATATGGAGTGTCTAAATGACATGAAACAATTTTGTTTGGTACTTCAATAGATTCCAGATACAGGGGATCCTCCATTTAAGAGCATCATCATTCTCACGACTAAGAGGCTTAGGATCATGAACTAATTGCACAAACTCATCTCGTTGTTCTTCACCCATTTCCTGTCTAACCAACTAAAATTCCAAATCCATCCTTTCCTCATCCTAAGGAATGACTTTAGGAATAGATCATTCCACTGGGAGATCCTCAAGTTTAGCCAATTTCATAATAGTTATCTCTTCCACTATAGGTTTTTAGAATAAATTGTTTTCAGTTTCTTTGGAAACGGATTCTTTATCAGCCTTTGGTTGAGCTTCCAGAGTAACAACCTCTATAAGTGCAGGGAGTACTTTTTCTCTTACCACAAGAGGGATATAAGGGTTATATTCTTCAACAGAAACGGTTTCCCTAGGGGGAAGAAAAAAATATTCTTCTTCTTCAGTATAGTACTCAACAACTTCATCTGGTTCCAAACAAGGATAAGAAATATCTCTTGGTCTTGAGGGATGCTCCACCAGATTTAATTTTTCATAATTTCTATCATTGTATTCTACCCATACCTTATCCAAAGGTTCCAATATATCTTCATCCTCTTTATAGTGAACTTTGAAAGGTAGTAATCACGATCCTTTATTACATCCTCATTAGACCAAACCATACCTTTGGCATGAAACATAGATGAGAAATGACTAGAGTAAAGCATGGAGGATGACTTTGATGTGGCTTTGATTAGTTCACAAATATGGTGTATGATATACATTAAAAAGTTGATCCTGTGCATATTTTTCATAAGTTCGATCAGAAACACACCCTGATATTTTAAAATAGAAAAATCACCTTTTCTAGGGCTAACCATATTCCGAATATACATGAACAGATGACTTGATTCTCCATCTAGTTCAGTAGCAATGGCTCTCCTCTTGGAGCCATTTTTAGTAAATGCTTTTAAATCATCCTTCAGATCAAAGAATTCAGTTTAAGGAGGAGGTCCCCTATGTTAATCTTCATATATTCCTTCATGAGGTATTTGAAAAATAATATAATTTATTTTATTTTAGGTCAAATAAAGACTTAATAATAAAAGACTGATACCCCACTACATCTAGGTAGATAGTCTATTATTTTTATAGCTCATCTCATCACATTTAATTTATCACATTGTTGTACCACTTAGTGAAACCTTTGTGTTAAGCTTCATTGATGAATATTAAATTTACTTAATTAGTTCCCTTGTCCATAGTGACATTAAGTTGTAGAGAAACCCATATGTAGTTTTTTTTCCATTTTTTGAAAACCATTTGTGTGTTACGAACTTCAATGCACATTTTTACCATGATTTACTTTTTACAATCACCATGTGTTGTTTGTGTTTCCTTAGTCTAATTTCTCAAACATAATAAATGGATTGAAATAAATGGATATCCTTGAAAATAATGCCTCTATAATTATAAATAAATTATTGTGTTTAATGTATTCCACTAGATATCACATGATTTACATTTTACTGCTAATGAATATTGAGTAAATTCTTATATTTAATTTCATATATCAGTTCATACATTTATTCTATGACATACTCCTTGTACCCTATGCCATTTTCTATAAAAATAATTTCTTTCCATGAGTGAATACCATGATGTGAATCTATTGCTTGGTCCAGCATACTATAGTTGATTATTTTAATTTTCTTACGACGTGTTATTAGATGAATGATAATGTCTTCTGCATATGATTTTAATCATTTTCTTATGTTTAATGCATGTTTCCTAGTGGTCATAACTTCTATATTTGATAATATTAATGTGTCTTGTTCCTAATTCATTTTTATTGTTTGAATTTTATACATGGGTATTTAATTAATTTTGAATTGAGATGTTTATTTATTTTCATATAATTTTTAATTATTTTCATTATTTTTTGTGCTTTTATGACAAGGATCTCTAGGTATGGTCTAGGAGTGAACAAGACTCCTAATGTAAGGATTCCATGGACCAACTCACCTTGATTGTTGGGATACTATTACAGTGAATGGAGTGATACTTTGGAATTCCATGTATGGTCTTGTAGGGTGGATTTACATAAAAACATGATTATGTCATGTTCCCCGAGAGAGGAAATAAAGATAGAAATGATTTTCAAGATGCATGTTCCTTGCCTCTATAGATACATGTTCCCCAGTTTGTGATACAAGGCGTAGACTCAAAGGAACATTTCCATCATTAATCTAAGGAATGATGTATTTGTTTAAAAGGATGAAAAAAATTACATGGGTTATATTGGATGTTTAGTATGGACCATTGAAATTCATTTTAGATCTCCATTGATGGGATCAGACTACATATTTGGAATTGGGGGATTATTTTATTTTCACGTTTCATATGTGATGAACCTTTTGGACATTTTTAATTTTGAAACCTTGTATGTTGACATATAAATTGTACCCTAAGTGAAAAAACATGTGGTATGATTTCATGGGCTCATTAATTTACATTGGCCCATGAAAATAGATTATTCTTTCAAAAGGGTCTTCCTTCCAGACATACTGGTTATATCGATGTATGTTGTATAGGTTGGGTGTCCTTAATGAATCATTTATTGAGGTGTATTCCTTCTATTTGGATATTTCAATTTTTTTTATTTTTATACTGAACACTACAAATCAATTTATTGAGCTATATGTATTGGACCTAACATTGTGGGTTCATTCCTAATGATATTATATCTCTCAGCATATTTGAGTTTCATTTTATCTCCAAGAAGATTTTAGGCTCATATATATAGATACACAGAAGAATTCATCTTCATTTTTATAATTGCTTTCATACATAGGATGGAGCTTGAGGGAAGTGGATCGTTCCTTTTCTTGAGTTAATGTGTATCATTTTTGTCCATTGGTAGTTTTTTATAGCATGTATTATATTTTTATACCAGTATTTCCCCTAATCACATTATTTATTTATAAACACATCACATGATATTATTATTATTTTATCCATTATTAATATTTATCTTCAACAAATTTATTATTATTTTTATCTTGCATGATTATTTGATATTTTTTTCTACTTCTATCTATTTATTATTTATGCCTCCTCTATTTATTATCAAATTTTTAAACTATTCACACTCTAATGTATGATGTAATTTATTACCCATCGACACACCATATGCCCTCTCAACTAATTGGATGACTCTAGAGATTGAAGAGATGTGATTGAGGTTATGTGGCCCACAATCTCAAGAAACTATCAAATGACATCCGAGGTGAGATGCTACATAAACACTCAATGGGGTAGTTGTGCCATTATGGATTCTTATTACCATTAATCCCACTATGGTGAATACCCATAAAATGATTCATCAATGTCACTTGGATTCCACTAGTCATGCATGAATCCTCTAGTGTCACTTTTAATAGCTAGTTAAACAACTAATCTTCCTCAGTTCTGACCTAACCTATACCACACTATCTACAACTCTTATGTACATCTCAGTTATGAGATTGTGGTATACATTATCTAGAATAGAAGGAAACCATTAAATATTCCCTTTCTAATTAATCATATTCCTAATTAAATCCTCAAAATCGTCTAAATTTCATTGTATCATCAGTAGTATAGTGGTGAATGGAAGAGAAGCTCTGAAAATATAATTAGAATCACATAAATGTCATAATACTCTAATAGATATTAATAAAATACCTAGAAGTAATGGTTCTCGAGGTCACTGTGATGACATAATCTATATATCAATATTGTGGATATCTTCACATATTTTACAGATATTTACCTTCTTGGTTCATAATATCGAACCATCGCCCGATGGAACCATGAAACACGTATGTACACTGTCTTAAAATCCACATTGGAGTTCTCCTTATGTTCTCGAATATATATATAATTGTCCCCAAACACAAAATTGTATCTTGAGGTCCACTATACCTTGAAAGAGTATGTTTATGTGGCTATTGCAGCTCCCACATATGATCTCCCATATAAGTGGGGAGGTAGGATAACTCCAAGCATAACATGAATAAGCCACATTAATTCCCTCAAAAATAGAATTCATCACCTAAATCAGTGATAATAGGATGTTCCATACGTTTTCCTACTACTATTAGCATGGTGGCTTGAGGACCAGCACCTCCAAAGCATGGTTGTCACCAACCTTGATCAAAATATCTAGCTGACATTGTAGTGACATAGTTTTAGAAATATAATTCACATCCCTCAAATATGATCAATCATGGTAAATGTAGTAGATACATTCATATAATAGGATTATCTCTTCCTATGTAATAACCATACCCCTATACCTTCTCTTAGAGATATGACTGGGTGATATAAACATTTATATAAAACAAAAGTGATGTTACCAAATGCCCATTATTATGGTCGATGTTTTTTCAAGAACTATGTTTTTTATAAGGGTCTAGGTGTATAGAGTGTAAATTTTAAATTAATGTGAAAAAATCATGTTAAAAGGAATTTGTATCTCGGTTTAATAGTATTTATTTCATTTTTTAAATTAAATTTCATTTAATTTCATTCTTCTTAGAATTGAATGTTTTCATTAAAATGTTTCACAGTATTGGTCCCCAAATCAAATTTATTTTTGTTAAAACACCTTATAAATTGAAATTTGGTTCCTATATAATCAAAACCACTAACGTATCAAGTCTATATATAATATTTTACTGTATATAATGGACATGATAATAAATATCCAAATAATTTTAATGGAAATGGATGATGTAAGTAAATATTGATTGGTATATTTCATGACATATAAATCCTATAAAGTTTCTAATAATGATTCATGTTTCATAATTTCACATCAATACAAATAAAAGGATAAAATAAAATTATATATTATAAAAACAAAATTCACACATTATGTGTGACACCAAATTGTGGAATTATATAAATAGTACCATGAATAATCTAGAACAACATTTCCCATTCTAAAAAAATTTGTCTTTACATATACATGTAGTAGGTACATATTGTAATACTTCTATATCAAATTATGACCCATTAATAATCTATTATTTAATACACACATACTATAACACAAAATTATTTATCTATGATACAACATTGAGAAATTCCTACTCGGATGTGACTCAACAGTTCCCTAAGTTAGTGGTCCATATGGTCTCAAGAACACCTCCTTGTATTCCAAGGGCTTATGACTAGTAGCGAGGTTCTATGGTGGTATAGTGGTGAAATTGTATAATCATGATCATAGAATATAATTATTTAAATATATTGAAATTTTTTTAATTATAATAAATAACTATTAGTGGATGTTAATGAATCAAAAATAAAAAATAACATTCAACTATATTATATAGTATCATATAAAAAAAGATGTAATGTCTTTTTTTCTCAAATATATATAGTTATAAATGAACTCAGTCACGGAATTATATACATATATAAAATAGTTGAAAATTACTATCTTCATTGCCATCATTTACCATTACTCGCTCATGTACTTCCTTGCTCACAATATATAAGAATAACATATATCATGAATTGGGATCTTCCCACGTACAAACATGCTTGAACATAATCATCCTGGGTACCATTGGGGACATGGATAGTGTGTGACATAAACTCATTAATCCCGAACCAATAGTTTATATTAAAATATAATCAATTCTTATAATTTGACAATGTGATAGAAATAATAGAATGTAACACTAAAATCTATAAAGGGTCATCTCTTGTTCCTAAAAGACACGAGGTTGCCACTACCTTCTTCTGCATGTGCCAAATAATCAATACATTTGTAGCTTTATGTATACAATTATATGGTATATATAAATTTTTAAATTCAAAAATATGTAAATGGATACTACTAATTTCATTGACATTAGTCCTTACTTTCGTATCCATGGGTTATATCAATATTCCGACAAATATAAGGGGACTCTATGCCTAGTGTCAATGAATAAGGGAAATGATTCTTATTAACCTTATATTAGGGTCACCATGACTAAAATTTAAAAATAAGGGTCTTTCAGAAATTTTATTATATCCATAAGGTTATCCATTCCTCATATCAAATCAATAGGGTCTCAATGAACAAATCAAATTACTTTGGTTGTCGTAGACAAATAAACACTTTTAGGTCGCCATGCCTGAATAAAAAATGTATGGTCTTCATGATCATGTATCATAACTAATATGGGTCGTCATTCCAATTAATTATTAATTATGTGGGTAAAAATTCCAATATATAAAAACTAATTAGTGTCACAAATTGATTTATTATAACTCGTTATGTTATCGATGATGATATATTATAAGTGTAAAATAGATTCCATGCAAACATATACTAATAAAAGTGAGGACGCCATGCTGGTATATAAAAATGAAAAAAGGATATCCAATACAATATATCTTAAATAATATGTATCTTTATTCACATTTATCAAAATATTCAAATGTACTCAATGTATTTAAATAATATCCAATATAAAATTCACAATTCAAATGGATTTCCCTCTAACAAGGGAGTAACCACTATATTATTTATGATTATGATATGGGAGTACCATTTATAATTATTATATTAATTAAAAATTGATAAGTGTGATACCAATTCCACATAAAACTATTATGAATTTCATATATGATATAAAAATTTATAAGGCAATCAAAAAACATATAAAATATTTTTTCTCTCTTAGATATTTATAATAATAATGGAAATTTCATTTTTCCACCACATGGGGTGGATAAAATTGTTGTGGACCTAATAAGTTCATTAGGATTTTCATTAACCTAACCAATTGAAATTATATCCATTTTAGTTCTAACACACACTATAATCAGTGTGTTACACAGAATGCAGAATATGAAGATTAGAAATATTTAGTGTTAAATACTACACGTGCTACCATATGTCTATAATATATCACTCATCCATTATAAAAACATGTTTTTTTCCTTATCGGATAAAATTGGATTAATAGGAAAACACCCTAGAAATATGTAATATGAGTATGCACCTAAATAACTTCATTAATAGGAAGAGAAATGAAAAAAGTTGCAAGGTGAATAGAAAACACACCATCACATATCAAATGAGATGATCTGAAGTCAAATATGATCCTCAATAATGAATTGGTAGAATATTCTACTATTATAGGTTTGGGAGGTAAATAGAGGTGGAATATGTCCTATGTATTGTTGGATTGATGAAAATAATGAAAGAGGATAAACATTTATATTTTTACAAGAAAAATATATCTTTACCAGAAACATGGGGTTGCACAGTTTGGGATCTTGGTTTGACAATTGTTACTCCAACCACGTTCCCATCATTACTCATAAAGTGACCTATCATAATACATGTTCATGGTTGGAGAAACCATGTGAAAACTTACTTTTTACCATTGAAAAAAATGTAGATTATCTATATGGGAAAATGTAATAGGTTTAATGGTTAGGTAAAAACGTGGGTCTGACTGCTCCCTCTCAAATGATCATCATAGTTAGGGGATATTGTGCATACTGGGAATTATGCTCTCTATTAACCATGAATCCTAGTCCATTCTTCCATCACATGGGATTTTGTGTTCAAAAAAATCTCCAAACACTCATATTTCATCCATAGCCACACTATATTTTCATATTAATTAAAAAGTAATTATTTAAAATAGAAACTAATGGATCTGTGCCTCAAATAAATTAAAGGTTATTGCACCATCTTATAGGTGGAGGATATTTGGTTTCTATCTCATTGTATAATAATTTCATCATTGAAATAATCTCCTTAGATATGTTATATTGTTTTGGAAGATAAACCTATTCCTCTGAGGCCACAATTAATTTTTCACATGAAATTTTTTATTATATACATTTAAAATATCACAAAAATATATCAAGATCTACATTTGGTAAAATTAATCATTAATAAAACATATCTATATTAATTAATGTATAAAATTATTCTACCATTATATAAAATTTATTCATTACGAACACCACAATGTTGAGACAAATATTACTGGTTGTGTTTTATCCTCTGAACAAATAAACTTTTGATGGAATTTAACTTTTCATTTCCTATAAATTCTAAACAAAATTCATGAATTTTCATTGAAAAAACATTTTCCAATTTTATAGAGTCCACCTTTCAATTTTTAGTACTGTTTAATTAAATTAATCCTATTGTATTTTTTAAAAGAAATACACTATCCATATTACTTTTAAATTCCATTTTTGATGAATTATGTGATACTTAAGGAAAATAAAAGAATTTCCATGACCATATAATAATTATTTTGAGATATTGTAGTTTTTAAATTCATATATAATTGATCTAGTATAATTCTGAGACAATCATAAATATGGGGACCTATCAAGCCACATCTACCAAAATAAAATTATTATTGTTGAAACATATTCATATCCTCCCATCCTGGATTTTTAATTTTGATATCAATTTTTCATAATTGTGTGGGATAAAGTTCATTAAAATATTTCCCCCAAAACCATTTAGGGTTATAAGAATATTTATAAAAATATAAACATCTAATTCTACATACCAAAAGACTCCATTGTTCAAATAATAACAACAATAAAGTACTTCTCTTCATAAATAGATTTATGATATGATGATGAAATATACTCTTTATCATTTTATTTCCTATCAATCATAGAACAAATTTTAAACCAATATTTTATTGACACCAATAATCATATTATATGATTAGTATTATATCCAATGTTTTTAGAACAATTACTACAAATAAAATTTTCTTTTTATGTATGTGTTACCAAAATTTGTATATTTTAATAGATCATATTATTTTAAAACAAACATTATTTTCAACACTTGTTCTAATAATTGAATACTTATTCCCACACATTAAAGATAACTTTATAGTTTTTATAATGATATTTTATGTCTTCTATAATATTATAATTAAAAAAATATTAAATATATATCACTGCATTATTAGCAGAGCTATCTCAAACTTCTATTACAGAATTCAGTAATATGGATTAATAATTAATCATTTTTTACCCAAAAACTATTAAATTAATGTGAAAGTCCTAAGATACTTCCCATAATTAAAAATTTCTATTATTTTTAAAACATTGTATTATTTTCATCATTATTAATAATTTTCAAAACATTTACTCATTTAAAAAAATTCTTCTTCAGATAAGATAGTTTATTTGTTTCCCAATGTTTTTTTATTTCTAAAAGTTTTTAATATCTCTTTCTAATATAAATAACCTAAAAGTAATTAATTTTGTTATCACATTATCATAAATTATTTCTATACATCTTACTCAATCCCAATATCGCTACACTCTTCATTAGACGATTCATCCACAATGACATAAAAAGTAATAGTTTTTCAAAAACATCAATGCTAAAAGTATAAATATACATGTTAACTTCAATATTATAATAATAATAAAACATAATTACTAAAATTTTATTTATTAATTTTGATATATTCTTAAAATATCATGTATAATGAACAATATATTTATTGGATTTTCTTTCTTTCATCCCACAAATTTTCATTATCCTTTCAACCTCACCTTTACTGACTTTATCATTAAACATTGTATTTTTTTTAAAAATTTCTAATGGGTACACACATGAAAAAATTCATTGAAATATTCCCAATAAAAATCATACATTATTATTAAACATAAATAAAATAGTGACATGTCTTTTCCAAACATCATTCTAATGTCCCCTTTTGAGCTTCATTTTCTAAAATATTATTCTAATATATCAATTTACTTTAGTGATTCATTGAAATTTCCTTCTCAAAATTAATCCCCAAATTTATGCCACTTCCCTTGTGAATTTCATATATAATAAGGATATTATATATGGAATAAAAAGTAAGGGTTTCTTGATCACTATTTTCATGACCATTGAATTTAATAACAACCCTATATGAAACAATTTTATAATTCCATTAACATAAAATTTACCAAAAAAATAGATTTTATATAATAGAATTACTCCAAAATGATCTTATATAATATAATTATTATTATTATTATCATTACCCATATTATTCATATTATTTTCTATTATAGAAAAACATTTAGCGTGATGAAGAAAGATATAATACTTTAAAACTGAGATATAAACCCAGACCTCCATATACAATAATCCCTCCCAATCGATGTAGTGCTAAGTTGTATTGGGTTAAAAAATCATTAATGTGAATGGTAATGGAAAAGATATGCATTATTGGATCCTATTTCAACATGATTTCGTTCATTGATATATAATGTCTATAGAAACGGTCCTCATATATATTCAGAAATAAAATTCATTATGATTACCTATATTCATAATTGTAATATATTTTTGGGGATTAAATTATAAAAGTTATCTATAATCATGGTTCTTATAATTATATGGATATAAACATTAGAAACATTTCTTATATCCATGGTCCTTCAATGTATGTCACTATTGACTTAGGAAAACATCCCCATAGTCATGATCCATAGATGAACATGTATATGTAATCATGAAAAATTAAAAGTAGTAATGTTCTATATAGTTATATTTCTATAGAATTTTGAAAAATTATATATATCCATAATCTATTGTTGTATGTTGCTATAGAATTGATAAAACTTCACTATATCTATGGACACCAGCTTTACATAGCTATATACATTAGAAAGATAAAATATACCCATTATCAATTTATACTAGTGGAAATATGAAAAAAAGAATAAATTTTTTAAGGTTTTTGTATGTGTTTGTAAAATAGGTGTGATATTATAATGTATATCTAATAGAAAATGCACATGGTAATATGTTTGTAATCAAATTTCTTCAATATTAACATGAAAAAATTATTTGAACATTCAAACTAGTAATCCATTTGCATTGGAAACTTATTGGGAATTAATTTTGTACACAAAATTATATATATTGACATACAATATTGTACATATAAATGTAATAAATAGTTGTAGATTTGTGGAAATATTTTCAATGGATTTTCATATAGGGTCTAGTAAAGAATCATTGTGAATATATATTATTCAATTCATCCATTATTATAATAAATTACATTCTAGTATTTTCCTAATCTTATTTCATATATTTCAATGGTCAACATACTATGGATATAGGTATACCAAATTGAATAATACATAAACATATGGATGTTTCATAGGGATATAGTTATTAATGAACCATTTTCCACATATGACTAAACAAATCCATGGTCAATTATACTGGGCAATGCTTTTGGAAATAGCACTGATACTATATCAATAACTTTTATAGACTCAAATGCCTTTATTTTAGATATTGGATATATATTTTAATAACATTTTCTTAGTTATAGGACATATAGATGGGTATTTATCATGGATACAATGTATTTCACTAGATATTGCTTCATTGATAGCCTCAAAAATATCAAAACCTATTGATAGAATAATAGGTAATAAATATAATTCTCTTTATAGAAACTATTCCAATCCAATGTAGGAATATTATATTAACAAAATTGATGTCATTCATATTAACTATATCAAACCAGTAACAAAAATATCCAATCAAAGAGGCAATCTTTCTCCAAACATAGAATCATCAATTAAGGAAAATTGGCTTCAAATACCATGAAAATGATCGCCATGATCAGTGGAAATATCAAATAGTAGGAGACATAAATGATTATATATTATCATTATGTTAATTATAGAAGAAAAAATTTCTAACTATTCATGATATTATATAAATAAATTTTAGACACACCCTAGAAGTCTCATAAAAGGAAAATAATAGTTTTTAAAGATAAAAATATCAAAATTATAAGGATAACCATTAACATGATTCATAATTCTTATAGATCATATAGTCTCCAATATTAATCATGTTTTTAGAAATTTTAATGGAATATAATTGATTTTATTATACCCATATATGACCCAACTATATATTGTTCTCCAAAATAGTTACAAAAATATTTAACACATTTTTAAAAAATAAAAATGCCATTAATTAGATCATACGTACATCAATTTTTATACGTATTGTTGTATAAAATATGTATTAACATATAGGAACAATTTACAGTGTCATTATTATTAACCATATATTCTCTATATATAGTCATATATATATATATATATATATATATATTCAGACCTATTTATTATTCATACTATTTTTAAAATGCACCAAATAATATATATCATTACGTAAAAATTTTAATATTCCTAGTTTTCATTTCAAATTCAATACTAAAAAATATAACTATCTATAAATACTATAAACATCTTATTCATATTTCATATTTATTCTTCTTATTATGTTTTGTTTCTGGTTCTATACATGTTCAATAATATATAAATTCTGTTTCATCTACAAACATCTCAACATGGTAAGAAAAATATCCTCAATTGTATCCTCAATTTTCATCGATCATGGTGAAAAAACCAGGTTAGTAGTGTGATCCTCTTTTATCTAATAACATGAATAATAAAATCATTATTCTCATTTTTATCAATTAGTAAGATCAATTTTATTACTATATTCCACTCTTATGATTTTCAGTAAAATTATATAATATTTTTTTTAAACATAAATAATAATAAAAATTATTCAAATGATCAATAATCTATTTTTTCCATACGAAAAGTCATATATATACTCATAAATATATTACATGCCAATAATTTTTTATTGATAAAATATATATGAATGTTGTTCTTGACTATGTATCTTAATTGTTCTCCTCAAAACATTATCTTATAAATGATCAAAAAAATTATATTATATGTTACGCAACATATGTAATATCAAATGCATCCCTTAAAATATATTACATATGCTGAAACAAATATGTACAAAACATATTCCTCTGATTCTATCATTTTTCTCTGTAATATTTATTACATACTATCTATTATGTTATGTATTCAAAATATTTGTTAATTTTTTGATCTGAGGTAAACATATATGACACGTTATGATATATATTAGTTATATAATTCCATTACATTATATTTAACACTAAAATGTTCAATGTGTTCGGTATTCTCCAAATATTTATACTTATTATCCAATACTTTTTAATTTTTCATTTATGAGGTTCAAAGAAGTAGTATTTATCTTGAAAATAACAAACATATAATAATTAATGGGATGATATTTTCTCTAAATAAGAATAACTATCTTTAGAATGATCAATAGTGGAACTTCCATTAGTATATGAGACTCAGTGAACATTCCAATTTCACATCTAGCGTATTATATTTTGTACTCTATAAATAATAAAACACAATAAATAAATCAAATTTACTGGTAAGTCAGATTCATCTAATGACTCTAGAAAATAAGACCTATAAGTTTTTCACTAAAACCTCATTTATTAGTATGTATCTAAGGATTTCTTGTGAGTCTTTTCAATAGACCATATAAGCATTCTATGGATGTAACTAAATCCAAATCAGAGTGGAAATATAACTAAATATATTCTCTTAAATGGAATCCTAAATCATATAAGTCTACTCACACTATAATCCCTTCATAGAAATCACTTTTATCGATTCTACTATGTGAGTGAAATCTAGAATTATCATCCTTTAATACCCAAACAGGCTGAGAAACCATTTGACGTCAAAAAACATTATTTGCCATGTCCAAGACATCATAACCCCCATTTTTATTTTTAGATATATCATCCTCTTAGATTAAATTCATAACAATATAACCCCTTGAATATGAAATGACACATTTATTAAAATGAATTATGATCTTATACTTGAAAATAACCTAAAACAATATCAAGATTCTAGAAATAGAACTCTGAGGTTACTGATGATACCAATAAGTGGTCAATGACTTTTATAATGGATTATTATAGGTATGGATAAAATATCTAGTTAATTACAGAAATGAATACCAATAGTGCATTAACAAAAAACTGAATCCTAGAGTACTAAATAAATCCGTACATATTTCCAACTAACTATGTCAGGATATCAGCATACCTTACCCAAATCAAAGGGTATCCAGATCATATTCTAATTTGTGATTAAAAATTACATCCATTCAACTAATAAAATACATCTTCAGTTTTAATAAATGTAAAAATGTTCCACATTTTAACATATTTAATCTTCTGGTATTTTCTATATAAGGAATTTTTTTATTTATATGGGAAAATAATATAGATTCTTTTTAAGGGGTTGTATTTTGTTAAATAACTCACTTTTCCCCTACTTCTATTATCTAATTCTTTTCTCCTCCAAATTCATTGTTGAAAAGTGATAAGAGAATATAAATATAAATCCTATATAAAAAATCATGTATATTTTAAAAAACTTATCCATAAAGGGATATAATCAATAAAAATAATATCAAATATAACATCTTTGAAAAGATATTATACAAACTGAAAATAAACTAGAGCCTTCATCAAATTAGCTATTTGAACCCTACCAATGGAATACATGATAATGGATCCAATATAACCTAGGATAGAACATGATCTATAATCCTTTGCATCCCACAGTTCTATGTATATATACTACCCTCTTACATGGAAGGAAAAAGGTTCCCCATTTTCTAGTAATATTTGAGATCATGAAATCACATCATCCAATGCATCCTGAATATGGATTACAATTTCATCATTTCTAAAAGATGGAAATTAATGAAATGTACAGTTAATCCATCCACTACAACAATTACTTGGAACCTATCAATTCAATAAATCATTTTTCAAGAGGATTATCAGGATCTATCTTTTTAAGGTGTAAATCCATGATAATAACTATCCATTACACTTATCAGTTACAAATAGGTAAATTAGGAAGAAATTTATCAATAAAATTAACCAAAACTGTCAATGATTAAAATTACTATCAATGTTGAATGATCAATTTTCATCCACATTGAAGACCATAAAATCATATATTTTCATGTATTTGATCCCTGAAACTAACTCGGCCACCCCTACGACACCAATTGAACTTTTCTTTTAGGTTAGTTTGCTATTTCATTTTATGATACCCTTTACTATAACCAGAAGATTAAAATCTACATACCAATAACTAAATGATCCTTTTAAAGAATCACTAGAGAAAACATAGTATTATGTTTTCATTGAACTCCCATTTATAGATAATGATAGAACATGGCTTATAACCAATTTTTTTTCATAGAATGCACATAGTGGATGAAAATACTTTATGAATAAGTGAAACAAATCTACCCTAAAAAAATTTTATATCAGCACCCTAGAATATATCAATATTTCTCATTTTCCCATTACAGTAAGAGAAAATAACTACACTAAAAGAAATATAACTACCCTAGGCACTAATAATATAAAAATATCCTACTGTACTATCAAATACTGAGTACATTAGAAGGGTGATGGAATTATGAACCGTGTTTGAGTAACATGGTATATTAAATTTCATGACCTATAACCCACCTATATTCAAATAACAATATAAAACTTATGGTAATTATTGGCCTCATTACAATCCAATATTATAGAATAGTGAAACAAATCAACAATGAATATCACATATTCTATCATGGGTGACATCACATATGGATGCTATATGAACACATACAATTGGACCAGTATCATTGAATTAATGAAGAAATAATCAAAAAAATATATCCTTGATGTCCTTCATAACCATTGAATGTTTTTCCTCTCATTAACAATGACACCTCAATACTTCTGATTAGTTACAAGAATAAAAATAGATATTAACACGACCCACTAGTCATTATGTGTTTCCAACAGAACAATTATCCTGGTGACAAACCAAATCTATTCCTTTGTATCTTGGGGACCACACATTCCCATCAAGGAGAGAAGGTGATATAGATTAAAATTCTCATAATTTTTTACCATGTTTGGTCTAAAGTAATTTTATCCTCTACATCCAACTAGTACTAAAGGAAACATTCCTTGATAAAATTTCATCACTCATAAACTATAGGAATATACTTTCGGATGTGATCAATCACATCTAATTAAATACTTTTGTGCTTGATATTACTGTTCCATTCATTAAAACCACCCATAATATGGTGTTTTAGTGGAAACATAACACACTATTATGGTGACATTTTATAAAATTCCAAAATACCATTAATCATTTATACATTAATAAAATCAATTATTGAATTATCCCACACTCAAAAAAATCCATTTAGACATTCACTATGGTTATACCCATTACCACATGAAATAACTATCACTACCAACCTAATCCCTAATATAATTACATAGGAACCTTTAAATTAATCATTCTCAATCAAAATTAAATTATTTCATTATTGGAATAATAAAATGGATTTAACTAATAATTAATTTATATAAATCTATATATTTTTTTATAAAAATAAATTGAAATAAAACATTATAAATCATAGGTAGTATTTTTACATGATATGTGATCATAAATGTAAAATACCATTGCATGAACCCATATATCATCACTATCTAATGAAGCGGAAAACCCAAATTAAACCATAGTAATACAATAACCCTTGTATAACAATAGAAACTATTACAACACAATATACAAAATAAGTCTATAAATCATTGAAATATGAACATGTATTATAAAGGTTTTAGAATAAAATAATAATAAATATATGCTGATGTCCAAAAAAATTATTCCCCATCATATGAATCCATAACTATTCATTCAAATGATTATTGGATCTAATGACATTTTTAATGCCCTATATTAGATCACTATGACAGATAAAGAGAAGGACCAAGCCTAATCCATAGATTCATGTATGCAAGATATTAATGTCTATTTTCAACAAAATAATGTATACCATAGGTCAAATATGTCAATGATATCATGTGATAGTCTATAATAAACAATTACAAAGAACTAATAAATAAATATCCATTACAAATGAAGCAGAATTAATAACCAACTGAAAAAAATCATCACATGTAATTGCAAAACATGATGAAACATGTCATATATCTCGATCTAAAGTATCTTCCAACATGTTATATCAATAAATAAGATAAATAAATGAATAAAATAGTTGTATTGTGTAAATTGTGAAATTAATAGGGGATATTAACAGGATTACCTTGTTGTATTACTTTTTATACTCATGAAATAACATCTCAGTGACATAATAACAGTTTTAGTTGGGTCCTAAAAGTAATGTTCAGAGTATAACTAGGAGAATTTATTATAGAGTGAAGATGAAATGAATAATATGTGTTTATTAAAATCGAATTTTAAAAATAACTCTATAAATATTATAAAATAGGTTTTGGAAATATATGTCTTGAATATTTCAATAATATTTTCAAAATAATTTTAGATTATTGTATTTGATATTTGTAAAATAGGATTTATAATTTACAAGATAATGAACTATGACCCCATTATTATATTACATTATCAATTAGAATGATATTTTTTAGGAATTATTTTAAAACCATAAATTTCATTTTATACAATGGTTACACTATTATAATTTAAGAAATTATTTTAAATACTTCAATCAAATAATTTTTACACAATAAGATAATTTATGAAAATATACTATTGTTTTTATATCATTTAATATTATAATGAATTAATCAAACATAATTAACATGAATAAAATATTTTACTATTGATATAAAAAGTATTCAATTTTATTTAATTATTAAAATTTCACTAATGGATAATTTTTGTGGTACTTTGAATTTTTTCATATTTTATGAATAAAATTTTTCATATTTGATAAATATAATTGAATATAATTTTTATATTTTAAAATCATTTATTTATAGATAAAAGTATAGAATCAAATTTTGAATAATGTTGCTGTTATTCTAATATATATAAATACAGGTAATGCAAACTTGTATATATTAAATAATATATCATGTTTTCAATAGTTGATTATATTGTTACTAAATATTGTAATTTACATTATCATAGACCTCTATATTCAAAATGCAAAAAAATATATAAGAAAAAAAGTATCTTATGGTTCTTTATTAGTAGTTAGTGAAAAAAATTAAAATTAAAAACCAAGGGTCTAGTGCATATTCAGTGAACCATATTTGCAGCGGATCACTGAAATTGAATTATAATGATATATTAGTAGTGGTGTCTTAGAATTATATACAATTATTATTAGTTTATTTTATTTAAAATATTCACAAATTTAGACATGTTTATCATTTTGAAACTCCACTCCTTCAATTTCATCAGTAACCCCAACCCCACTAGTCTCTTTTATTCCACTACTACAAAATTGCCTTGTACACATTCCTCCATCATGAAAACATTCCCAACATTCTTTCTCATACCTATAAAACAAATCTTCTCTTTATTGATCATCATTATCCTTTTTGATAATAGCTTCTCTTTCTTTTAAATGGGTTCTCCATCTACATTGTTTTCCACGTGAACATCATCACCTTCTCGAACAATTGAATTTGTGTAAAATATATGTTCCATGAAGCTCCACTAAATTATTGAATTTATAATTTTCTATCATCAATTATCACCTTAATATTCACATTTCTATTTTGAATATGGAATTTACATATTTTTCTTACATAGCTACAACAGTTTGGTCTTTTCTTGTTATTAAATAGTATTTTAAAATTGATTTTTGGATAAATTTTATATAGGTAATTTTTAGTGTCCACCATATAATTACCATTTAAACATCCAGAAGATTAAAATTGGAGATATATGAATGATTTTATGTAATTTTTTTATTGTTACTTTTATTTTGTATATAATTTATAGTTAACGCTTCAGTTGATTAGTGGGATAAATTTTTTAGGTTTGATTCCTTTTTTTGAATTAATTTAATTTCAATTTTTAATTTTATTTCATGTATTCATGAATTATTTTCATTAACTTTTTCATAGATTCAATGTTAATAAGTTATAGAGTAATTTTTCTTTTATTATTTTATTTCTATGTTCATGTATGTTATACTATATATTTATGTCATAATATATGAAATCAGATTATAATTTAATTATTATTTATTTTTAGAATCGTTCATCAAAAATATTTTAAAATGGTAATTTATTATTCCTAATTATTTTATTTGGTAATAATATATTATCAGTTAATGTGTTATATAAAATAATACATATAGTAATTAAAATGGTAAAAATGGTTAAAACAAGGTTTTTCTCTTGAAATATAACATAATATGATATGGGATTTGAATAATTTTTAGATTAATCAATTTCAAATCAATCCATATATACAAAAATCCCATATTCATGATATAAATTTAAATTAAGATAATATTTAAAAATAACCATTGTTTATTATCAGTTAATATTATGGGACACACCTTCTAGATATGTGAAATGGATATAAAATGAGGAATTAAGGATTATTTATGTTTTGATGAAAAAAATAAATAGAATGAACAACATATAGTACCTATAGTGTATAATGAAATGATGAACCTGATTATTGTTGTTTTCATTAATATATAGTCACATGGTATATATTATAATTTAGTAGTGATCTCTATTTCTAATTTTCCTAATATTAATTTAACAGTTAAAAAAGATATTCCCTCAAATTAGTTTTATGTATTAATGAATGATGTAAATTATGATTTATATGAATGATACTGAAAATATAAAAAATACATTATATTATAATTTTACCATATAATGATGTTACATATAATTATATATTAATCAATATTGATGATATTAAAGCTTTTTCATGATGAATTCATTTAAAATTTTCTTACCCGATTATATTTTTATGTAGAAATAAATATATTATTTATTGTGTAAATATTTACCAAATAAAATATTATCAGTTTTAATTATGATTTTAGAATCGTTAGATAACTTTCTGATAATACATTAAACCTATTAAAACTTGAAATAGAGAAAAAAATTTTTTTACAATTTGAAATTAGTAAGTTATATCCCAACATAATTCTCCAATATCGTGGTCTATCTAACTATGAATTTGATCTCTAAATGTAATATTGGAGGGGCTGTATTATATCAATGTCTATGTCCCATATAGATTTTTTATTCTATTACATGTCTACCCTTACTACACTAATATTATCCGACACAATAAATATATGTTTTACTCTAATAAATAATATTTTTTAAAATTTTATATCATTTATAATTAATGTCATTATAGAAAATTATTCTCTACAAGGAGGCTCTATTATTGAATTCTATATAGATGAACAATATATTTATTCAACATGTTTGGATTTTATTAAATGATGATTCAGTCAATTTGGATGTGTTGATGAAAATATTAATCAATTTCAGTCCCTTTTTAAGATAGAAAACATCACAATTTTGTGTAATAATGATTGAAAAATATAATTTATTTCATTTACAAAAAAAGCATATACAAAATATTATATATATGTACTGCTCAAAACTAATATTTTCAATCCAATCAATGATGAGTTAAATATTTTCAATAATTTATTTCTTCAAATTCAATCATAAAATGATAAATAGAAAACATAATCCATTATCAAAGACTATATTAATTTGTCTGTGTGTACTATAAGATCACATTCAATTTGATATCAATTATATACTGATAAAATCATATTTTGTTTCTAATAAACATTTATATTTATAGATTTATATCATGAATTCTTGTAATCATGATAATGTTTTAGATAACTTCATATATTTTTCAAATTGACTATTATAGAACATTAGTAAATTCTATTCCTAATACATTAATTGATACATGTTTCATATATTTTTCACGAGGAATGTAGTAAAAATGTTCCATATTCTCATAAATCACAATTTTGGATACTATTTATCTTTCATTGATATTATAAAATTCAATTATCATAGAAAATTTTCAATTTTTTATTCCAATGCATGTGGATTTATATTTATAAGATAACAATAAAATATTCATACAAGTTTAAAAATTTTATATTATCTCAACGTATCGATTAAATTAAGCATAATGAATGAGATCCATAGATATTTATTTTAGAATAAAATATGTTTATTATTATAATGATATAATTGATTAATGGGGGACAATTTCATGTTTTTTCAATGAAACATATTTATAAAATATATGTGATGAAGTTGAATAATAGTTAACCGGATAGAAACCCCCATATGAATTATGATATTGATATATCTATCTATAGTGATATTTAAATTTGTTAGTCATAGAAGAGATTTTTAATATGATGATATAATGTTTATTATAATATATTATTGAAATATAACCAAGGATTAATTAATTGATTTTATTCTGAGTCCCATATTAACTAATCTATTATCTGGTTATCTAGAATACTTGAATTCAATAAATCAATGTTTATAATTTTCAAACTATTATTCATAAATTATATTATATATATATTTGAAAGATAATTTATGATTATATTTTAATTAGGGAATCTAAAAACCATATTACTTAAGGATGTGATCATGTTATCCATAAAACATATATCATCATACATATTTAATACCCATCCATCTTAATAATAGTTATTCCTTATAGTAATGTAAAATAATTCTAAATCCAAATGAATATATTCCTGGAAATCCGTTAACATGTATGTATCTACCTATAATTATCGTCTAATTCTGATTGTTCCCAAAGTCGATCTCAAATTGCTCTACCACCACTATAAAGGATGATTTCGGAAACAAAGATTCATTTGATGGTTTTGAATTAGCTTCCTCATTTGAAACATGTATGAAAACCTATATTGAATAGGATTATAATTGATATATGTTTTTAGGAATATATTAATATATATAATGAAATGGATTGAAGGTGGATTGTTAAATTTTTTTTCAACATGGTAAGGGAGGAACAAGTTATGATTCAACCACATTCTTATTTATACCATATAAAATAGAGAATGGTTCCCATAAAAATAATTATCTATTACATGAGGTCCTATTTCCATCCGAATTTTCCCAAATAATATTCATATTAATTTAAAATATCTATAGGAATTGTCAAATTAACTATTTCTATAGGCTCAACACATCGATGTAGGTAAAGTTTATAGTAATGTTAAATTCAAACTAAAACATTCTACTAGTTTATTTCATTCCATATTCTCCCATATCAGTCTTTTATACAATCAAAATCTATTAAATATCATTGTTCTTTACAAACGTTAGGGTGACCAGTTAGTGAAAATAAGAAGAAACCACTATCTATGAACATTTTGTCTCGATTACAATCACTTGTGTCATTGGAGGTGACTATGATCATTATGTAATTTGTGTTTTATAAGAATAATTTATGACATATATTACATAATTTATATATTTTACATATAGAGGGTTTTTAAAAATGATTTAGAATTAATTTATAAGAATTTCTTAGGATCATTACATTTGAGATGTCATCCCTCTCTATAATAGGTTATGATTGGAGCCATGTTCTAATAATTAAGTTGAATTAATTTTTTTTTAAACATTTCTATGAATGATGAAATAAATATTTCTAGATTATTTTACTCAATATTACTATCAATCATATGTGTATTTCAATAATATATATTTCATAGAAGGACTGGGATAATTAATTAAGAAATTCATTCCATGATACAAGTTATAAAAAATCTATTAAATATATTTTATTAAATTGATATCAACATGATAATTATTCTAAATGTGTTTTAAAAAAAATAATAAATATGAATAATTTATATTCCCTATTTCATTTTACGAAACAATATAATATAGAAGAGGCAATTAGGTGATAATAAAATTATATTTTTTTAACATATAAAGGAAGACAACCTATCCTAGGGGTAGTAGAGATGATATTGGATCACCATATTATTTATTAGAATAAATATATGTATTCATATATATGATTAATTTATAATATATGAATACAAAATATATATTTATGAATATGAAATGTTTTATATTGTATCTATTATAATAATTATTTATTTTTAATATGTTTTACTATTGAAAAAAATTATTTACTTACATTATGGATATATTTTTATTTTAATTTTCATTTAAAAGAAAATCAAGGCATCCCTCATTTACAAATCATTTTTAAATGTTTTTTATTCCCCTGAAAAATAAAATTGATTGAATCCTATTTTGTCCCAATCAAAATAGTCACTACCTACTACTAATAAATCACCACAATATACTACTAAAAGTACCATAAATAATTGAAAAAAATGTTATAACATCATCATTTTATTAAAAGTAGTAGTAAGAACATATAATATAGGAAAAAAATTATAATTTATCTTAAAAAAATAGTAATAATTTTTTGGAGGTTACAGAAACCTTTATATATAATACTTATTAAAATTATAATAATAATAGATTATATTCTAGAACATTGAATAGAGTGATATTTATAAATCCATTACTAATTGAAAACATATAGTGTTCCAATAATATCAGGGTTTATAAATAATGATGGTGAATTAATATTTGATCACTTAAACTGGAGTGGTTTTTAGAATTTCCCAGAATACATTGGTGGGAGTTTAAACTGCTACATAATTATAAAAATCCATTTATAGTAGTAATTTCACTTATTTTTTTCATATTAATATTACAATGGTCATATTGTTTTTTCTATTATAATTACCACCTTACTCTTATAATAATTTTTTACAACTTACAAATACACATTATCATTTATTTTAAAATCATAGAAACCATACGATTGGTTTTCAAATGGTGTATTTTGAATTACGTATTGTTTTCTTCATAAAAAAATGAATCATGCATTTTTTTTGCCTTTTACAATATACAATCCCCTATTGTTCATGATTATTTTTCCCCATATATTATTATATTTTCTATTATTCTTGTTGGATATATTTTTATAAATGTTTTTAATAAATTTTATATTGTTCTACCCATGCAATATACATTATATTGTGTTATAATGTTGATATTTTAATGATATGTTTTTTATTATTATTTTAGAATCTTATGGAATACATAAATGGAATTACAAAAAAACTAAAATACATAATTATTTTATAATATACATTTATAATAATAGATATGAACATTTTTATAAAATATTTATTGAAAATATTTCTGAAAGAAGTAAAATGATCGATGAGAAAAAAAGAGTTATCCATGCCTAATTTTTATTTAAATTTATATATCTATATAATTATAATTTTGATTAAATTTTATACTAAATTTTAATTTTGGGAAGAGGCCACTTTTGAATCTTTTGATTTGAAAATAACAATAGACATTACAATTTGAATATTTTAACATGAGTTTTTTTATTTTGATGTATATATTTAATTAATGATGTTTTAATGTCTTCTGAATCTATCATATTCACATATTTTCATTTATATTGAGAGGTTATAGCAAATTATATAAAACCAAGATTTTGAATGTTGTGGTGGAGTGAAAAATTAAGATAGAAGAAGAGTAATATTTATTAGATGATGGGAGGTTGTGTCTAATATTATTCCCAAAAAAAGTAATGAAGTTATAATATCTTTATTATTATAAATTAACAAATAATTTATAAATAAAACTCTATGATATGTGGATCAGTAGTTAAAAATCAAATTATTAATTTATTCTATGTTATAATATTTGTTCATTTTTATTATCCTGAGTTTAGTTTTTTTGAATACTCTAGATGCTATCATTTGTGGGGATTTATTCATAATGATATTATAATTTTATTACAGTTTTTTTATAATCCCGTGTGTTTGAAAATATATTTGGGATAGTTGACACATTTTGATTTCAGTTAAGAATAAGTAAATCCATGTATGAATCTATATCATATGACACTATTGTTGATAAATTCGTGTTGTACACATTATACTGATCCTTTGAACAAATAACGTCTTAGGACTAGAGAATACCATCACAAATTTTCTATTGAATATTTTCTTGTTGTAATTTTTTTATCAGATGATACATAATTGAAGAAGATATAGACATAAACATGAAACCTTCAATCAGAACATTAGTTTGGGAAATATATTCTGTGAAACATTTATATGTATGGTCATATCAGAATGTCCTCCTTCTAAACTGGATTAAGGTAAATTCTTCATATTTATAAGAATTAGAATTATGATATTTTTCTTTATCAATATTTACCTTATTATTATGCAATTTTTTTTAAAAAAATTTCATATATACCATTATAATCAATTTGTCACATGTTACATTATTTCAAATTATTATAACCTTATTTTAATATCCATTATCTATCTAACCCCAATTTAAAATATTTCCAAATTCATAATTTTATTGTAAATTGAGTATTTAATAAAATATTAGTTTCGAAAAACATTATTCTAAACGTGAAAGAAAATTTATTTTCATTATTTTACTTTAATTTAACAAACCCCACCAACCCTGACTCTTAGTTCATTGATGATTATTTACTAGAAAATTTCATGGTATAAATTAAAAAATAATTTATTTGTATATAATTATTTAAAAATTTACGTTCCAATTAAATTAACATTTTCTACTATCCATTATATTATTGTATTATAGAAAATATTAAAAACACAAATGTATATTAGTTTATTGGTATTCTTTATTTCTAAGTTGGTGTACCATTAATATTAATTGGAAATATGAAATCGAATAGGAAATCAATGCTCGATGGTTAATACAAGAAAAACAAGATAGAATAGATGGAATATTTTATTATTAACACTAATTTAGTAACTTTTATCATAAAACTAGAAGTTTCCTGAATCTTTAAATGGATGTACGGATTTTATCTAACAATAATGAGATCAGTATCAATTAAAATTTATTGTTATGAAAACCATTCATTGTGCAGTCCAAATCTTCATTTATAATATTGTTTCGTTATTGTCTAAAACATATATAATGTGAATGAAATTATATGTTTCCTAATTTGAGAAAATTTAAATTTATTCTATATAAATGAACTATGTTTCATATTTTTTATTTTTTATTATTTTATTCTATTTCATATTTTAATTAATATATACAATATTTATGGATGTTAATAGCATTATCCATTTTTGTTGGGAAATAAAAATAAGAAGACCATATTATGGAAAATATTTATAATTATATACGGAATGATATTGAATCTATGTAGATGTGAAATGGTGGTACCAAACATAATAATATAACATTCCTTGATGATTGAATTATTTATATACTGAAATATTAGAGAGAAATAAAATGGTATATTGAAAAGGATGGACACCATTGGAATAAATTTATCATCCACATTCTGAGATTTAGATTCTAGATCTCCAAAATTAATGATCAGTACATCTAAGTGGCTAGCATGTAAACATTTTTTGGATGATAATATTCATAAAATTTTAAACTGAAAAATTGCTTAACATATGGAAATTTTGTTTTAACGACATAATTTTATGATATATTAGAATAATTATATAAAAGTATATATGAAAAATATAAAATGATGATTCACCATAAAAAAATTTCTATGATTGCCAATAACATGAGCACATTAAACCAGATTGTTAAAAACATAAAAAATAGTTATACATTAAGAACTATTATATGACAAAGAATAGAAAACAATTCTTATCTATGAAAGATAAGTGTTGCATCAGTGAGGATCAGTTATCAAGTAGTATACTATACTAAAATGAAGCAATATAAAAGATCAATGAATTCTAAGATAAATTAAATTATGAATCTAATAAAGGAAAATATTTTATCGTAAATATCTCCATATAAAAATTATTTTATATATACGTAATAATATATTTTTCATTTACAATAATACAATACATTATAATCAAATTTGAGGCCGAATAAGTTCATAAAATAATAATTATGAAATTATGATTATATATGGAAAATGTATGGTACAAATAAAATAATATTAATGATATACAATAGACATAACACTGATTTTGATGTGAATAACTTTCACATTTCTCGATAAACAAATGAATTATACAAGGTGAATAATGATACTATTAAACTCATGTCAGGATTAGTGGAATTAAAAAGAAATTTTTTCAAATATCTTGTCAATAAAGAATGGGATGACATTATATTTATTAAAATTTAACACATATGTGGGGAAACATGTATTAGAATAAAATGCTTATATAAATTTCTAATAATATTCACTATTGAATGAAAATCCTTTTAGATATAGTACAAGTATTGTAGAACCCATAAGAACACTTCAATTCTCAAACATAAATCAGCTAAAATTAAATATATCAATGAAATATAACTTATAATATTTGGGGATCATTTATGTTAAAAACTCTAAATAGGATAACATTGTAACATATATTATTATTTTAAAAATTATATTCTTTAATACGGCATCACACATATGTATCAAAATCATATTCCATGATTGAGAATAGATGGGTTAGGATTTGTTTTTTTCTAAATGATCACTTCATAAACACGTTGAATCCTAAAAATATCTTTATTCAACTAACATTTTTTCTCATTATATAAAATCATTACATATTAATATCTGGATTTCAATTTATGGTACTTGGTAAATGTTTCAGTTTATAAGTTTCTGTTACACCCTGATATTTTATGTGAAATATTATTTTAAATTTTATTGATGTATTGTGTTGTACACTACACCATGATTAGCTTGCACTATACGCAACACTCTATTTTCTTGTAGTATACACAAACACTATTCTTGGCTTGTATTGCATGCAAGAGTAACCTTCCTCAATAGTGTGTGTTGTACGTAATACCGAGTTTCACTAAACAAAGATATATTCTTAAAATATTATTATAAACTAGCCGTTATGAATATTATTAACCAAAATGTTGATTTTATAAAATTATAATTCATCTTAATCATTTTCTAGAACAAGATATGAGAAAAAAATCAATTTTTCGTATAAAGGAAATATTTTTCCAAAAATACAATTTTGTCACCTATTGATTGGCCACACACATTAAATGTAGTTTTTGACATTTTAATGATTTCAATTTGATAATATAAAGTTAATAATTACAATAATTATATAATAATTTACATTGGATAATTTTTTTAATATTTTGTTAACTTTTATATTTTGATGAATAATAAAAATACGCTAAATTTTAATTAAAAACAACTTTTTTCATCAAGATAATTTATATGGTTAAATTATAATATTGAATGGTTTTAATGTATAAATAGAATATATTTTTAACATTTAATATAATTTAATTCATTTTTATTAATTTTACATTTAATTTATAGGTAAAAAAATCTCAATCTTTTGCAATGTTTTAACTTTTAAAACCCATTTTCTCAACAGCAGGATTAATTTTAAATTAAATATAGAAACATCTATGTTTTGAATTTGGAAAAATGGAGTCCATATTTGGAATCAGTATTTTCATATTATGTTAATAGGCTACTTTTTATTTTTAGGCATTATGAATAGTAACTGTGTTAAATTTTATTTACAATAGTTAATGGTAAATTGGGTAATTAAGGGTAAATGTAATATTATAAAATAACCCTAACACCTATATTTATATAATTAGATGATTATATTTTTCCTTACATTATACTTTGGTAGAAATGGTATCCTTTGGAACCCACTGGGATTTTATTAAGGCCTTTAATTTATTTTATTTAAAGAAAGTGAAATATGTCTCAGTAAAACATTAATTATAAAAGTATTTTTAATATAAGGTTATACATTATATAAATTAGATTATAAATAATTATTTGAAAGATAAAATGATTTTATTTTCCATGTTAATTTATTTGTAATTTTTTAAAAAATAATTAATTACCTTAATAGCTTATACATTAATGATGTAGAAATTTTTTATTTAGTGAAACATTATTTATATGGTTTTTATTAAATTAATAATACCCATAAAAAGGACAATAAACATTCCCAAACATAATTGGTAGAGTATATATGTACACTAAGCATCCAAGGGTCAACTTTTGGACCATTTGGATCCTTATAAAACCGAGTTTGACATTTATATTATTTGATTTAAAATGATGTCAAAGTTGTCTCCTTCATACTTTAATGAAGATAAAATTTCAATAGTTGGTTGTCTTAAAATATAAATTCGAATAAAATTATTCTCATGAATGATATTATATTTATCTTAATCATGGTATTTTATTTTTAATTTTTATGCAACAAATATGTATATTAAAAAATTATTCAAAAATGATGTAGTAATTATTTTATTAAGAAAAATATTAAATAAATGGTTTTAAAAATAATAAAATAAATATTATATGAACTAATTAATGTGCAACACTAATTTTATAGATGAATATAAAAGGAGCACCAGCCTTGTGTCCTAACATCCATGTAAATTCAATCCCTTGGATATTATATAGGGAGAGTAGTTCCAACCAACTCAAAATATTTCTCAACAAATCTATCATGTAATTTGGAGCTAAAACATTTAATATGTGAGGGTTCTCACTTATCCTTTAAAAGTGTTTGGAAGATAAAAAATTTAACGTTGGAGGAAAATGAAATCACCGTGTGCGCGTACGTACGGAATATAATCTCCACACTGTGGTGTAATCTGTTTTCCACCATTACCATACTTGGATGGTTTTAATGGTGTAAATAATAACTATATATGGTTATTATAACTTGACACTAATTATAAGATATTATATAATCCACACCAATTCCGTTAAATAGTTATCGGATCAATATTATCGCTCGTGCGTACGTACAGATTACCGTTTCCACGATGTGATGAGATTCATTCTACATGTTATCCAATCAAGAATGATTATAAAGTATATATAATAAGTAATAATTATATATTTGACATAATAATGATACTTAATTTAAGTATATATATATTTCCTTTACTTCCATTCAATTTAATAAGGAAACGAAAATAGTGGTCATGCGTACGTACGACCTATCGTCTCCATGAACACTATATTTCATTCCATTTATCAATCTATCATATATATTTATATTCTGAATATATATTATATATAAATCATTTTTACAGTCTGGGAGAAAGTAAATCTTGATATAAGTAATGATATCAAGAACAAAAAGTCCAAACATGTACGATAAATGAAACGATTTAAACCAAAATGCTTCTTTAACAAGAATTTGACCGAAGAACTGGTAATATAAAATCATAAATAACAAATTTATGATATCGTAAATATTATTATGGCTATTTTTCAAGTTAATAATATTATTAAACTCACTGTACATGATTTTCAGACACTTACAGAATAAATTGGACCTAAGGTAAGGAGTTGTTTTATCTCACTTTTATTTCTTTGAGACATATGCCTTAATCACCATCAATTTATTTTGTATGGTGTTTATGCTTCCCATGAATGTTTAATGATTTTTATTATGAAGGATATTACATTTAAATATGCATGTAATTTTATTTATTTTATGACACGTATGATTTCATCGATCATAAATGGTAAGGGTTAATTATTTCAATCTCATTCTTATCCGAGATTGTTATTTGAAAGTATTTACTAGGGTTATATTTATCATCCATGTCCATGACTTATAAAATTGTTTTCAAAAAGGGTTTATTATTCTTCCATGTATGTTTAAAGGCATTTTTACACCTTTTTTACTTTTACTATGTAGTATATGAGGAATCTATCATTTGTTTACCATACGAGGTACTTTTTGACTTTTCCGTCAAAAGTAGAAGAAGATTGTTTTTTCCAACGTATACAGCGTAAATGGATATTTACGGTTTCATAATGCCTTATTTTCATGAATCCCCCTCTATATTTATTTCATTATTATTTTCAACAAAATCCTTTTCTTTTAAAATTACATGGCATTCTGTGAAAAGAAAATGATTTTGAAGAAGAAATGATATTTTCCTCAAGAATTCATTTCAAGAGTTTTATCAAAACTATTTTCCATCTAAGATGACATTATTTAATATGATTATGTTTCAAGTGTAATTTCTCTATTATTTAAATGGTTTTTTTCTTATTATTAAATGATATCCATTTTTTATATGAATTATGTAATGATTAGATGATTTTAATTAAACCCATTTTATTCTTTGGGTTATTATGAATGATTTATGATTGTTTTGTGGAACACATAATAATGATGTCAATATGAGATGGGTGGGACCTATATCTCCCTATAATTCATTGGGTAATGATTTATATCTCATGATATAGACCAGGCTGGAACGACCAGTGAATCTGGTGCAGTAATATAGGGCTGGAAGGGCAAGTAAACCTGGTTCAGTAATGGATGTTGTCCACTATGATGGTCTTTCCAGGAATCCCTTGGGAACTATAAAAATCATAGAATGTTCTTAATTTTTTACTCAATTAAATTTATTATTCCCATGTTATTCTATCATGATTGATGTTCCTTTATGATCTATTCCTTACATACTACAATGATTTTTTTCACATCTCAAGATTTTTGATGTATAAAATTTATGTTCATGTTTTGAAGTTAAAATATATGTCGTTTGTTTTATTTTCTCCATGATTACCCTTAAATAGAATTTGAGCTCACCATTTATATGTTTTATTTTAACCAGGATATAAATAAAGGTATTGGGTTAGAAAACAAAAGGGGGATATTTTTATTGGAGAGGTTGAGAAACATTCCCCTTGATTAGAAGATTATGTTCTGAGTGTCGAAAGACACTAAACTATTACGGTCCTTGGGTGTCTGTTTTGTTATATATTAACTATTCTAAAAATATTAATTTAATTTCCATGTATTTCATGCTTTGGGTCACTACATTTGGTATCAGATGACAGGTTTAGCTAAACATTGGAAAATAGGATGGGAAAACATTAGTCAGATCTCTAGAGATATTTCTATGGTATATTTATTGATGTTCATAAGGTTAAGTATAAAGTAAAGGTTATAATCCTAGAATTAAGATAACGATCATGAGTAACCTATGAATAAACCTATGATGTTAGAGATTGAGAATACTCCCCCTTAAATTATGTTGTTTTCGAAGTAAGATTTTTTCCTCTCACACTATTATTTTCATGTTTTAGATAATTGTTGGAACTCGAAGGAAACATTTTAATTATCAATGCACTGGGAAATGCAATGATTTTCCTTCTGAACAACCAAATGTTATGGGAAATGGAGTTAAAAATCTTATTTCTAAACTTACAGAAGTTATAAATAATTTTGGACATCCAAATGATCAGAGAAGGGAACAATATTATATTGAGTTATTCATGAGGCAACATCCACCTTCTTTCAATGGGTCTTCTAATCCAGTTATTGCTGAACAATGGATCAGTTCCATTGAAAATATATTTTCAATACTTTGATTTTCCAAAAATGAATAATAATTTTGGGTTTTTACCATTTAGAATATGAAGCAGACCAGTGGTGGACTCTAATTAAAAATGCATGGCCCCTAGATGAAATTGAATCCGAGGAATGGGATGAGTTCATGAACTTATTTTTCAATAATTACAGTCCTCGTATTCTTCAAAAAATAATTGAAAAGGAGGTCCTTGAGCTTAAGTAAAATGATGATGAATCTGATGGTGTATATATAGATAATTTATCATGTCTTTCAAGGTATGCATCTGGATTTTTCATCCAACCTGAAATTAAAGCTGATCGATTATTCAGTGGCTTAAATCCAAGTAATAAAAAGGCGTTAGCTATAAGAGACTTCATTAGTTATGAAGAGATTTTTCATTGTTCTATCAAGGTAGAACTGAATGCTGGTGTTATATATCTATCTCATGGTTTTGAAAAGAAACGAAAAATGGAGTTCAAGGAAAAATCTCAAAACAAAGGGGAAATGAAGATGAATGTTTCTTTGTGCTCAAAGTGTGGAAATAAGAATGGTGGATATTTTCTTAAAGGAAGTAGAAAATGTTTTAAGTGTGGAAAAGAAGGTAATTGAGCAGATGAGTGCCGAAGTAATGGGAATAAGGTAGATAATGACATAAATAGACAAAAGACTACAGAGAACGCACCACCAACACTTCAATGCTAAAAGTGCTGGGAAATGGGGTGTTATGAAAACGAATTCCCTAATCCAATGGTTAATGATGATAGACATCAACAACCTCTTATGGAAAAGGAAAAAGGCAAGTCACATGCGATCATTATTGTCGATGTTGAATACGAAAATGATGTGGTGGACTGATTAAGTGTTTATGTAACGAGATTCCAAAATAGTGTTTTGGAATTTCATTTTTAGTATTGTGGAATATTGGAATATCTATGTATTGGTTTTAAATAATAGTATGGTACCAGTATCAAAGAAAAGTGATTGAAATATTTTTATAAAGAAGATTATATGAAAATAATTAAAAGATATGGTGAAAATAATATGTTTGATAGAATTAATGAGCTCATGATAAGTATAAGAAAAAATTCATATCATGGTTTGAGAATATAGATTTTTTTGGGGATTTTGGAATGTGGAAAGAGTTAACTATTGACATCATTCATGTTTTTAATATGGTTCTATGGTAACACATGTTTCAAGAAAATACATGATTAAGGTATTCACATGATTGTAATGTGATCATCAAGATATATGTTATGATATATGGGGATAAATGATGGTATTCACATTCTACGGAGATGACCTCTCTAGTAATCTTTTTCTTTATTCTATGAGATTGGAAAAATGTATTTTGGATAAGCCTAATGATTGGAATGAATTAATTTAGAAATCAGATTTTATTGTTTAAGAATAGAAATTTTCGATATTATTTATGAAATTTTATAATAGTATAGTTTTAGAAAAAGGACAACCTGTAGGACGGGCGACAACCCATCACATTGGACAAGGTTGTGTGCATCAAACCCACAATTGAAGTGAGACATGCCTTTTTCACCTACCACTGGCCTACATGAAGTCCCTGTTTAGTAGAACTTAGTTTTATTTTATTATGTGGTATGATAGATGAAGTATAAGTCCATTTTTAAACCGTATACAATTAATATCACCATATATGTAATAATGTATATTTAATAACTTTTTCTAACCTTTTGTTTAAGACAGATGGAATGACCCATCATTCCATCAAACGATCTACTAACACATCACGATTGAACAATTCATCTTCATTAATTATGATATAAGTGTAAATTTTTCAAGGAATGACCAACGTTTAGATTGTACCAAAATGAAGTTAGTATTTATTCTAATTAAAAATTTACAAATTTATGGAAAGGATATTGAAAACCAAAAATGTTTTCCCACTTCCCTTATATAATATTAATTTGGTGGTACCTTATATCATCACAAATTTAGGGCTTTATGATTTTTGGCTATTTCATAGCCATGTTCTCTACTACTCTCCATCAGAACATGATGGTAATATTTCTCTTTTATATCCATATTTTCATCTATGTTCTTCTATATGGAAACCCAATGATGAGTTAATTTGGGTAACCATTACGTTTCAAATGTTAGTTTTTAAAATTAATTTTTAGTATTCCTTTTTACGATGTGGGTTTCTATGAAATAAACTTTCATGTAGTAAACCATTTATAACCCTCATGAATTTCGAGGCAAAAATTTATTTTAAGGGCGGTATACTGTAACACCACGATATTTTATGAGAAATATTATTTTTTATTTAATTTATGTCTTATGTTATACGGAAAATAAATATTAGTTTGCGATATATGCAACATTGTATTAGCTTTTAGTCTACACAAACACTATTCATGGCTTGTGTTGCATGCAAGAGCGACCCTCCTCAACAGCATGTGTTGTACACAATACCGAGTTTCACTAGACAACGATATATTTTTATAATATTATTAAAAACTAGTTGTTATGAATAAAATTAGCAAAATTTTAAATTTTATAACATTATATTTTATCTTAATCATTTTCTAGAACATGTTATGATAACAAAATCACTTTTTCTTATAATGGAAATATTTCTCCAAAAATATAGTTTTGCAGCCTTTTGATGGCGCACCGACATTAAATCTAGTTTTTGACATGTTTAAGAGTTCAATTTGAAAAAATAATTTTATTAATTGCAATAATTATATAAAAAATTACTTTGTATTATTTTTTTATGTTTTTTAACTTTCATATCATGATGAATAGTAAAAATATGCTAAATTTTAATTAAAAACAACATCCTCATCAAGATAATTTGTATGAATAAATTATAATATTGAATTGATTTAAAGTATAAATAGAATATATTTTTACCATTTAATATAATGTAATTAATTATCATTAATATTACATTGAATTCATAGGTAAGTACATTTCAATCATTTGCAATTTTTTATCTTTTGAAACCCATTTTCTCAACTGTGATATTAATATTAAATTAAATACTGAAAATTATGTATTTTGAATTTGGAAAAATGGATTCCATATTTAGAACCATTAGTTCCAAATTATGTTAATAGGATACTTTTTATTTTTAGGCATTATGAATATTTACTAAAGTATAAATTATTTATCTTAGTTAAAGGTAAATAGTGTAAATAAGGTTAAAAATAATATTATAAAATTACCTTAACACTTTTATTATTATAATTTTATTCTTATATTATTCCCTAACAAATACTTGGGTCGAAATGGTATCTTCTGGGACCCACTTAGATGTAATTATGACCATTAATTTATTTTATTTAAAGAAAGTGAAATATGTCTCACTCAATCTTTAATTATAAAAGTATTTTTAATATAAGGTTATATATAATGTAAATTCTTTTATAAACAATCCTTTTAAATCTAAAATGTTTTTATTTTCCATGGTAATTTTTATTTAATTTTAATAAATATTTAATTACTCTAATATCTTATACAATAATGATGTAGAAATTATTTATATAGTGAAAAATCTTTTATAGAGTTTTTTATAAAATGCTAATACCCATCAAAAGAACCTTAAACATGACCAAACCTTATTGGTCAAGTATATCTATACCCTAAGAATCCAAGGGTCGACTTGTGGACCATTTTGGCGTTTTAAAACAGATTATGACAATTATATTATTTTATTTTAAATGATGTCAAAGTTGTCACATTCATACTTTAATGAAAATAAAATTTTAAACGATGGATGTTTTAAAATATAAATTTATCCACATGTATTATCATGAAATATATTAGATTTTTCTTAATCATATTATTTTAATTTAAATTTTTCTACAACAAATATGAATATTAAATAATTATACAAAAATGATGTAGTAATTATTTTATTAAGAGAAATATCAAATAAATGGTATTGAAAATATTAAAATAAATATTATATGAACTAATTAATATTATAAATGAATTTTATAGATGAATATGACATGTGATAAATCTATTAAATATTTTGGTTCATATATATCCACTGTGTTGATTTTATTTAAATTTATATAAATGAATTGTGTCAAAATTGACACTATTGATATTTTATGAAAATAACATATTATTAAATTATTAAAAAATTAGATAAATATTTAAAAATTAAAAATTATATAGTCTACTATGTCATAACATATCAAATTATGTACTATTAACGACACATAAGTAAGTATTTATAACCATTTATAATTTATAACATTATTACCACAAATAAAATTAAATAGATAATATCAGGATAAATCAAAATGATATGGTTTAAAATAATCTCAAAACATGTCTAAATTCGATTGGATTATGAGATTAAAACCCTATCTCATCACATCTTCTAATTAGAGTCATTTTGGATGTTTTTATGTGGGGTTTGAGTTGATTATAAATTAATATTTTAGATGTTTAGAAAAGTTTCCCTCTCTTCCCTTATAAAAGGGCACCTCCTCCCTCTCCTCTTTACAACATTTTGAATCTTCATGATCGGCCCACCCCTACCCATTTCCTTTCTACACCTCCTTAGAAACATAATTTAGATACCAGACTTCTTAAAATACCAACTTTAGGTCTCTAAATGGTGGTTTAGAAGAAGAGCGTCGAAAAAGAGGTAATTTCTTTTACCGATTCTTTAAAATTTCCTTATTCTCAAAATACCTATTCATTAGTTGTTTCATTATAAAGTAATAACATCAGTATAACTAATATAATGATATGTTATTAAAAATATGAAGCAACTTAATTTATTCTTTTATCCATTCTATGGAAAAAAAATCACCGCGCGTGTATACATACGGAATACCTTCTCTACACCGTGGTGTAATATGTTTTCCACCAATACAATACATGGATGGGTATAATGGGGTAAAGAATAAATAGATATTGTTATTATAACATGATACTAATTATGATATATTATATAATCCACTCCAATTCCATTCAATAATTATTGGAACGATATCATCGCTTGTGCGTACATACGGATTGTTGTATCCATGATGCGATGAGATTCATTATCCATGATAACCATTCAAGAATGATTATAAAGTATATATAATAAGTAATCATGAAATATATTAAATAATAATGCTAATGGATTTATGTGTATATATATTTAATTTACTTCCTTTCAATTTAATAATGAAACTAAAACAACGTTCATGAGTATGTGCGACCAACTGTCTCCATGAACGGTGTATTTTATTCCATTTATCGATCTATCATATATATTATTATGAGGAATATATATTATATATAAATCATTTTTTACATTATAGAAGTAAGTAAATCATGATATAAGTGATGATATCAATAACAAAAATTCCATAAACGTACGATAAATGAAACGATTTTACCCAAAATGCCTCTTTAACAGGGAATTGACCAAAGAACAAGTAATATAAAGTCATAAGTGAATTATATATGATATCATAAATATTATTATGGTTCTATTAAAAGTTAATTATATGTATAAACTCATTATAAAAGAGATTCAGACACTGATGGAAGAAATTTTCCCTAAGGTAATGGATTACTTCATCTCACTTTTATTTCTGTGAGACATATGCCTTAATCACCATCAATTTCTTTTGTATGGTGTTTATTCTTCCCATGAATGTTTTAGGATTTTTTTACGAAGGATATGATATATAAATATGCATGTAATTTTCATTATTTTATGAAATGTATGATTTCACCAATCATAAATGGTAAGTGATAATTATTCAAATCTCGTTATTATTCGAGATTGTTTATTTATATGTATTTACTGGTGTTATAATTATCATCCATGTCTGTGTTTTATAAAAATGTTTTCATAAAATGTTTAATATTCTTACATGTATGTTTAAAGTTATGTTTAACCCTTTTTTTTGAATTTTACTATGGTGTATGGACGGAATCCTTCTTTTGTTTACTATGTGAGGTACTTTTTTACTTTTCTAGAAAAAGTACAAGAAGAATGATTTTTTTAACTTATACGGTGTGAATGGATTTTTATAGTTTCATAATGTCTTTTTTCATGAAGCATCCTCTACATGATTTAACAAATATATTCAACACAATTCTTTACTTATAAATTACATGGAATTTTGTGAAATGAAAATGATTTTGATGAAGAAATGATATTTTTCTCAAGAATTCATTTCAAGTTTTTTATCAAAACTATTTACCATCAAAGATGACATTATTTAGTATGATTATGTATCAGGTATAATGTCTTTATTATTTACATGGTTTGATTTTTCTTATGATGAAATGATATCCATTTGTTTTATAGGGATTCTTTTAAGATGGGATGATTTTTGTGAAACCCATTATATTCATTGGGTTATGATAAATGATTTATGATTGTTTTTTGGCACACATAAGTTTTGATTTCAATATGAGATTTGTGGGACCTATATCTCCCTCCAATGCATTGGGTAATGGTTTATATCTCATGACATAGACATGGATGGAATGACAAGTGAATATGGTTCAGTAATATAGGGCTGGAACTGCAAGTTAACCCTTTTCAATAATGGAATTTTTCCACTATGATGGTATTAGAAGCAATGCCATGGCTAATATGGAAATCATAAAATGTGCTTAATGGTTTCCATAGTTACATGTTTTATTCCCATGTTATTTTATCGTGATTGATGTTCCTTTATTATCTATTCCTTACATACTACCAAGATTTATTTCACATCTTATGATTTTGATCATGAAACCTTATGTTCATGTTTTGAAGTTCAAATGTATATGGTTTGTTTTATTTTCTCCATGCATACCCTTACTGAGAATTTAAGCTCACCCTTTATATGTTTTCATTTCCCCAGGATATAAGTAAAGGTTTTAGGTAAGCAAGAAAAAGGGTAATATCTTTATGGGAGTTGTTGAGGAACTTTCACCATGATTAAAAGATTATGTTCTGAGTTTCTGAAGACACAACACTATTACGGTACTTGGGTGCTTGTTTTGTTATGTATTATATATTCCGCAAATGTAATTTAATTTCCATGTATTTCATGCATTGGGTATCTAAAATATCAATGGATTTATTTATAAAAAAATTATTAAATTATGATTTTTTATTATTTAAAAATAAAACTTTTTATAGGGAGTTTTTCATCACATTGATAATTTGAATAGAAATATTTTTATATATATAATTGATTAACAAGAGATAAGAATGTAGTTTTTTTATTTTATCTAATACCATATTTTATGTAGAAATATAATACTCCATATATCGTAAAATTACTATTAAATTTAACATATATCATTATTATTATATTAAAAAAAATATTGTATTTTTTAATTTTATATTGAAAACTATGATATTTATCTTTCTTGTTGAAATTTATATTTTAATGTGATGATAATGAAATTTTCTGGGATTTATGAATATTGAATTTAGTTTTTCATTTATATTTTATGTCTATACTTAATGAAAAGGGAATATACATACCATCATACTAATCAACATAAATATTGATCATAAATTTTGAATAATTTTTTTTTGATCCCAGTATTTATTAACTAGCATCCATAATATGATTTAATTTTCATGTTTTTTTACTTATGACATATTATTATATAACTTAATATATAATATGTTAGGTTTTGATGATATTAATTATTTAGAAATTATTTCTAATATAATTATTAATCTTTTCAAGTTTAATTAAAATGAAATTATATTAAATAATTTATTACATTTAATAGTCTTCATTTATGCCTACTATAGTGTGAGAGTTATTTTATCATGGGAATGATTGATAGTTAAATTGATCTACATCTTTTTTGATTCATATTTTGATATGGTTATTAGAATGAATTTACCTAACAGTAGGTTTATTCTATATTTGATTAATTGTTTTTGAAAATATTTGACTTCCAAAATGAAGGTCAATTATTGATTGTGTTAAAACAATTTCAATCAAATATGAAAAAATACATTCAAAATTAAAAATAATTAATAGTAATTTTAGTTAAAAATGTCTTGTTAAATGATTCATCTTTACCCAAAAGATATATCCCATATATAATGATTAAGTCAATTCTTGTAACCATTCCTGGGAGGTAAAAACACTAATTAAATTCATGATGTTTTTCTTCAAGACATCATATTCAACATGATGTGGTTTAACTCTATAATGTTTTTATAAGAAAAAATTATATCATGAAAAATAGTAATTAAAAAATTAATTGTGTACCTATAATCACTATTTTTGAATATGGTTTTTGTTATTATATACGTGAAAAAAAAAGTGAGATTGTATTAGTGGTTTTAAAATATAATGAAAAAATAGCAAAAAAAATTTAAAAAGTATTTCCTAAATGAATATAAAATGTGATTACACAAATTTTTTTGAATGGAACGGTGAAGGTAGTCATTTTTAAGAGATTGATAAGACAAATTTTTATAAATTAAATGATCAACATATACATTTTATGGATTTTTCTATGTAGATGTATTAGAAAAACTCTATTTATGGGTGCATAATAATGTAGATCAAGATGAAAAGAATATTATTTTACTGAATCAAAATAATATAAAGAATAACTATATAAGATATATTGATTAATGAAATAATAATTTCTCTAACAGATATGATAATAATTTTATTGAGAAATCATTTAAAGGACATCATACATTAGAAAAGAATAAATATAGGAAGTCCATCATCATGATTCAAAATTATAAGATGTATTCACATGGTGAATATTATCTTATTGGTATGCCTGATGATTCAAAAATTCATTATTGATAATGATTATTAAATTTTAATTATATCTACCTCTCATTTTAATCATAGATTTCTTATAACAAGTTTACCTTGTTCAACATAAATCATAATTAATAAAAGAAATTATTGGGAATGGTAGATAGAAATCAATGGAAGTACAAATCTGTGATACCAAAAAAACTCTTTGATTAAACTAATTAGTACTTTTTGATATCTAGTCTTGTATATAGAATTTAAAATAATGGTAAATCTAAGATACCCACAACAAATGAATCATCAAAATTTATGGATACATTATCTCGAGTTCATTATGTTTTCATCTTATTTCCTAGGAGACAATAAATTCTACCCATGAGGAATAAACCATAGAACTATTAAAATTTTAAATTTACAACCATGTTACTCTAATTTATCAACATCTACACGAAATATAAATCCTATGATAATTTTATCAATAGATTAAAATTTATGTTGTAATATGATATTGGAAAGATATCGATTAAGATGACCTGGTGGATAAAAATGCGGTTAATTCATTGGATGTTATGAATCCTTCCCCAGAAAATTAATTCACCTAAAAAACAAAGATGTTATTTTCTATGATGAATATTAATTAAAAATATTATTTCCCAAACCTATAACAAAGATAGATAGGATATAAAAGTGAATATTTTTTTTAGTATTAGAGGTTTTTATTATTCTAAAAATATATTCTCTATTAATTTATTTACACAAAATCCTAGCTTGACTATGTATAAAATTGTCATACATATATCCAAATATAAGGACTATAGATACAAATTAGTCTATGACACATGAGAATAAGTTTATATTTATTTAATTTTGATTATGAATGTGAACCCCATTAATTGAAGATGAAAATTACACAAATCACATTAATAATTATTATTATTACCTTGGGATTATAGTAGCTGAGAATTTTATCTTGAGGGAATTTACATAAGATCAAGAGTGAATGTTAGACTATAATAAAAGGGGGATTTAAGAGCTTCAATGTTCATTCAAAGATAAATAGTAATGGATAATGAAACTAATATCCCCAATAGATAAATATCATAGAGAGAATTGTAAATTAAATTTTCATTTTATATTATCATTGTTATATTTTATTCGTTATATGAACTATCAATGATGATAACACAATATTCCTAAAATTTGGGTCATTATTAACAATTTTTTAGGGAATTTACTGTAATTTATAATCAGTTATTTTTTTTCCTTTCTCATATATTTTATCTATGTGAAATAAAATTTCCAATAATCCCATATGAAGTGAAAATCATATTATTGTATTCAAATTTGTGTAAAATTAATTTTTATAGAATTTTATATGAAATAAATAAAAATCAGAAATGAAAAATATTGGTATTATATCAAATTCCATTATAACACAGGCACCACAGGAATAAAAAAACAAGATGTACTAATTTTTTATCAGATACCCATAAAGGATACTATTAAAAAGGTTAAATTAAAAAAAATTAATGGGTAATTATAATCCATTCTTAATGTAAGATAAACTATAAATCAAATTAGTGTCATCTACTTCTATAAACTATAATCTGATCACTATATTATTATACTTCATAAACCCTCATATAAACATTTCATTAGTTGTTCTAATCAACAATCTGGAGGCATGTTGTTCTAAATTACAAAAAAAATGTTTTATTAGAAATTTGTTCAACACCAATAATACCATAATCAGCCATACCATTACCATAATGATGAAAAATAAATAAATCAAAGAGATCACATAATTAATCCTAAAAATTATAATCCTTTATAAAAAACACAAAATAAAACTAATTGTGTACACATTGAATAAAAATAAGTTAAATTCAACCTATGGTTGAAACATTTACGGTATTCAAAGATTTATTATTTTTTCTAGCCATTAGTGAGTATATATATATATATATTTGTAAAAAATCAAAAGGATCAAATTATACATTAACGAGCTTAACTACAATAGTGAAAATAAAAGTTTACTATATATCTTGTAATATACTACGTATCTCTCGACATCTATAGATAATGTTTTATATGAAAAACATTAGTGCTCAAAAAACATATTGTTTGTAAACAATTAAATGAAGTGTAACTAAAAATTCATTAGATCATCATATTTACATAAGTCCTCATACCTTCAAAAATTTGTAAAAAATTATTCTATGATTATTTCTTTTAAATTATATTATGTTATACATAATTCAATGTTAAATCAGTAATAACATGTAATATTAATATATTAATAAAATTTATTTATATTTTCATACCAATAGGTGCATTATGCCTTTATCTAAATAATCCACTTATTTTTTAAAAGAAAAAACACTCATGGAAAATAGACATTTAAAATTTTGAAAACAACAATTCCATCTGTTTTACATAGATTAAAATAAACAAAATATCACACATTTTTTGACAAAAATACCCAATGAAAATAATAAATACCTTTAATACATAGGTATTTTTTTAAATCAAAACCCTTTCGAAAAAAATATTGTAAAATAAGTTTGTATAAAAATAACATTTATTTTTCTAAATTTTTTCCCTCTTTATTATTTTATTAAATAAACAACCAGATCACCCTAAACATACAAAATTCACCCCCTAAGATTATGAAATAATTTATTATGGTGAACCTTCTACTCTTATAACATAAACTATGAATCCTAAAAACAAAAAACCATTGTAAATCAATTTTGGATAACAAAATTTACTTAATCATTAAATTATAAACATCAAATGTTAACTAAAATTGAAGGAATATTAAATATATATAGTAATAATAAAATTATTGAACTAATATAGTAGATAATAGTTGTTTATGAAGAATTATTTATTAAATTATTTTTAATAAATATGTTTTAACTTCATTTTTGTTTATATTTTGTTCTATAAACATATAATAATAAATTATGAACATCTTATATTGTTATGAAATTTTATCTAAATGAAATTATTGAATGGACATGAACATCCATTTCAACTTTACCAACTTCTCTAAATATATTTTAAAATATTAAATAGTTTCATCATAAGATTATAACCTTGAAATATTTGAAAAATTGAGGTTTTTACATAACCGTAATTTTCATTAACTCGTCAATAATAAATTTATTTTCATAAATTATATCATTTATATCATTAGATACCTTGTAAAATGATAATAATATTTAATATTAAATCTCTTAATTCAGATGCAATAATGTAGACCTCTAATAAAAAATAAGTTATATCAATATCTTAATATATCAAATCCATTTCAAATTTTCTAATAATCTAAAAATTATGTTCACTAATTACATTAACTACTTTTACATTTCCATTAAATTTATCGGTTGAGTCAATTAATGGATTTATTCATTTATATTCATGGAATCTAAATATTTGGCCTTAAAAGCAGTCAAAACATTCAAAATCATTATGTAACAACTCAAAAATATTATTTATATTTATATGAAACATAAAATGAGTACCATATAAATCTATTTCTTACAGACATACATGTCTATGATTATATAGAACTGTCATATATTTTATCCTATAGTGGGTTCAAATATTTATATACATGTGAAGATACTACTACTATAACATTGTAATTCGAAACCCATCAAAAATTATTATTCAATATGATTTATCCACATTAATTACATTTTTGTTTTTATCATCATTTAACGAATTATACATTTAAGAGACCGAAATATTTTTTGACTACAATCTTTTTTAGATTAATTTTACTCCTTTATTTTTTATTAAATTTTGAATTAAATATTACAACGAACTGGGGGTATTTCATACCTTCATTATTATATTAATTTTTACAAAATATAATATAGTAAACTTTTAAAATCATTCTTCTCTAATGTTTTATAATGTAATGTTACATATTTAATAGTTGAAATATCTATCATGAAATTTTAACGTGATTCCAATGAATTAGTGATTGATGTAAAACTTCTAGATTATTTTCCAACCTCTCGATGAGGTGATGAATGCAAATAATGCATATTTAGTTCTTTCTCCATCATATTATCTTTTACTTTTACTTCAATATCAAAAATTCCCATACGTTTTTGTTACTGTAATTCATTTTAACAAATTTTAACTGAATAAAAAATTAATCTAGAAACATATGTTTCTTTTTCATTCAAGGAAATTGTTTTTATCTCTTTCACCATATATAAAATTATTTCAATCTATTATATTAATGTATTTTCTCTACACTATAAAATATGAAATAATTCTCCCCTAGAGCAATATATTATTTATTTTTCATTTATTATTATTCATTTTGTTTTTGGATAACCCTATGAGATTCAAGATGTCAAGGAAATACATTAATAATCATTCATTTAAGGAAATGTAATCCATTGATCATTCATTATAAAAACCAAAATCAATAGAACTTTTCATTCTCCAAACGTCCAAATGTTATTTTTTGATGACTTTTTTTTGTGGTAAGAGTGGATAATTTATTACAATTTATAGATATCTTATTTTTAATGTGTCTTAGAACATCTAAACAATCATCTTCTAAGAAATATTAAAAATAATAATTTTATTGGAATTATAAGTCATTATCATTAATGATATTATCACATTGTTAATCATATTTTCCAATTTTACCTTCTTATGAGCATCATTGTAAATATTTTTTTTCATCAAATAGTTCCACAAGAACCTTATTGAATATTTTATGGTAATAAATATTTTTAACGTTTTTAAATAATTACAAATTGCATGTATATATAACCAAGTGAAAAATTTAAATATTCAATTTTTAAATGCCTCAAATAATAATAATAACTAGAATCATAACTTTTATTTTCTCAACAATCCATATCATTGAGAATGAATATATACATTGACATATAAAGCATATATTCTATGTGAAGTAACATTTTTTGTCAACATTCCCAATATAAAAGAAAAATATATTCATCACACCAACTTTAAAGAATCCTTCGGGAGCCATTGATTTTTTTTCTGAGACAACCATGAATTCTTTCTCGAGTTTTCTTATCTGAATCTGAGAACATATTTTTGTCATTAATTTTTAATTTTTAATTAAGGGAATAATTTTATATTTTTACTCCATTATCAAAAAAATGAATAAAATGGTTGTTATGAACCTTGATCAGTAATAGATAATATGTATCTTGATTTTCTCTGTATTGAATTAACAACAGATGCCCTAATAAATATATAAATTATTTAATGATAAAATTATATATATTAATGGGAATTGAATATGTGTGTTTTAATATAGCGATCTCCCTCATATCTAGATCATTGGATGGTAAAAAATAATAAATGGTGTATGAACTATTATTACATAAAATCAAATAAATCATTAAATCAAAACTTAGTGAATACTTCGAAATATTTTGGGTATAAAAATATATATAGGTGTTATAGAACATGCATTACTCCCAGATGAGCTTATTGATTTATAGTGATTCAATGCATAATATATATACCAGATATATTATTTGTTCTTCATATTTTAAAGAAATTTCTTGATATATTCTAATATAGAATATATATGTTCTTCAACAAAATTAATGTTCATTATTATGAAAATTATATAAACATTAGAGAAAACCACCAGGATAAACATATTTAATTACATAAATTATAAAAATCTAAAAATATTAATACAACATTAAAACATAAAATCCATAAAGATAATGAAATTATTATAAACAAATAAACAATTAATAATAATAAAAAATAAGGTTTTAACCACTGATGAATATCATAATAAAATATTCATAGATTATTTCATTGTAGTTAAACAATTACATGTCAATATGTACTTGAATATAGATCCTTAGGAACATATATTTTACTGGACTTCATGTTCATTAAATATTATTTGTATCATTAATTTTTATTCCCTTTGACTTTAATAATTCCATTTATATTTCAATGAATTAATCAAATGTTGGTTATCCAAGAACTTATTTCTCTAAGATAAAGTATACGATGCAAAATTACTATCAACCATTATTGCATTTGATCTTAACAAAAACCCACTATAATATCAAAATATTGGTAGTTATCCCTCAAAAAGTATTTTTGGGTCTCAATAATTTTGATGATCTAAAATGTGTACCTTCTAGGATATACTAAATTCTATTTGTTATTATTAATGATAAAAAATCACTATGTAAATTTCATTTATTGAAATATAAATTACTATTTTGATCTCAAAATTTCCAATGAAATTACAAATTCTCTTCTATAGAAAATGAAAAAACATCATTTATTAGTATTATTAAATATCTTATTTTCAATAATAAATTCTTATATCAGTTTATAATAATACAATTTTCATTCTGATATCCTCAATGCACATAATCATTATCAAAAACATATGTAGTCTATGAAAAATAATGATATTTATAGATAAGATATGAATTTATCATATAAAAAAAATTTCTCTCTTATAGGATAGTTTTATGAAACTTATAAGGAAAAAATATTTTAATTTAATTGAAATAGAAGAGATTAGATCAGTATTTGTTCAATTTTATAGACCATAACATTTAAATTTTTTTCCAAAAATTATAGGTTGAATCCGTCAACAAATAGGGTGTCAAATTGTATTTAAAAAATATTACTAATTTATTCCCTCAAAAAAATATTAACAATAGGGGACATTCAATTTATGAAAACCTAAAATACAATTAGAGTTAACTAAATTCTTTCACAATAAATAAGTAATCGTTATGTTACATTAGCTGGTGATTCTTTTAAACATAGTTAACATTTAATCTAATTTTATTATAATAACAACCACTAAAAATTATAGTATAGTAGAAATAATAAAAAACAAAGTGTTGTTTTACCAAGAAATTACACGTAAGGGAAATTTTTATGAATTTAAATTTTTAAGAAAAATGAATAACGTATCATAAAAATAATACATGGTATCATATATAGTGAACCTATAAAAATGTATCCACTTTTATAAAAAAATAAAATTAGTTATATATTCTAATAAAACAAAATATGTTGACTAAATCCTTTCATATGTTCTTAAATCAATAAACATGATGATCAATATTCTATATTCTACAAACATGAACCATGGTTCTATCATGAATTTATAAAGTCCCATCGTCCATATAATTGATAAAAGAATTATTAAAATAATAAAACCATTATATCACATAATAAAATGTTAATGTTGAATGATCGTAAAAGAAAAATATAAAAAAGAATCAATATCTTAATAAACTACATTCATTTGAAGGAATCAAAATAATATATCTTTTATAGTTTTTTGTTTTTTATGAATCTTATATTATTAATTATATACTCTATTTTTATGAATTTTTATAAAAAATTACAATAATAAAATTCTATATTAATCTAGTAGTGTGGAATTGACATTAGAAACATTGTACTACTCATCATCGAATGGACCATGCATCAAGCCACATCTACCGATGATGATCACTATGGACCACTATAGTGCTCTAAATGATAATTTTCCCTCAAATATTATACTATATGCATTTAAATAATCATTAAATAAAAATATTTCCACGAATCCATAAAACCTTAGTATTTCATAAAAATATAATTTAATAAAATTTTATTTAGATTCATTTATATATGTCATACATCAATATTAAAAAACCCCATGTGAAATCAAAATCATAATAATGTGTATTATGATTTTAATATCAAAACATAAAGCGAGTCTTTGACACTAGAAATATAGTTTTTCAATGACTAAATGATATTTTCATATTTGACTAAATATTCATAAAATTTATTTGATATTTTGGAAATTATTGTTTTAAAATGACTGCTACTACTAGGAGAAATTAACGGACATTATAAAATCGATTCCATTGTAAAATATTACGATTATTAACAATTATATTATTAATAATCACAATGGAAAGAATATTTTATAATGGGAAATTATAAAATGATGTGGGGAAACATTTTCTTAATTCATATGTCTTTCATAATATCTGAAATTTCAAATTTTTCTGATTTTCATTTTATTCTTGAAAATAATAAAGGTTGAGGAATTTGAGAAGATATTTTGTATTTATTATTGGGTTTAACAATTATATTTTACATATGTGTTTTTTTTATAATTTTAAATAATAGGGAGACATTGGATTGACTAAACTGTATAGTTGTGCAACTCAAGATGAGTTTCATCAAAACTTAGTGGGAAGTTTTCATGTAAATATTTAGTAAAATCTATATTATTGATTTTTCAATGTAATTAAAAAATGAGATATTTTTTTATTAATAAACCACTTTCATATACTATATTTTGAAAATAAGAAACACTTTATTATAACACACCTATTATTTATAAATAAATTTAATATTGAATGCATGAAATATTGAGTCTCTATAAAACACCACTTTGTTTGAACATGGACACTAAAAACAATTTTTCCCACTTTTTTGGTTTGAACTACAAAAAGAATTATATACGTGATTGTAATAAGTATGATTTTTTGAGACTAATATGATCAACATATATTTTCAGTGAATAGTAACTTATCCTTATGAATATTTACATACTCTTATGAATAGAAATGTTCCCTTATAAATATTATCCTTACCCATGTATTTATAAATAATATTTAGGGACTTTAATATTGAAAAAAAAGATAAATCTTATTAATTATGTGTTAATTTTTTTGTGAGTATAATTATTTATTTATGATTTTAAATAATTAAATTTATTTAAAATAAAATTCATTTTAACAAAATGTATTACTGAAAAAATATTTTATTTATATATAAATTTAAGACAATATTATGAGAGCTTATTTTATTTTTAATTGTATATATAAATTCAGTTTTAAATTTAAAAATTCCCTTTTAAAAAAATAATTATTTACTTTAAAAATTACATTTTTCTTATTTATAAAACTATTCTGATAAAATGGAGTTCATTTTTAAATTCAACATATCAAAAAATATTATTGTAGGATTTTTTGTATTTTTCTAAAATACATGATTTTTTGCTGAAGAGTAAAATACAGTAATTTAATATAAATGATAAATACAAGATTTATTGAGTCATAAGTGATGTAAGGTAATTTAATCTCATATGGATTGAGCTCACATTAAATTATTATCATATTAGTCACATGAATCATGACTATTCATAGTCCAAATCCAAAATAATAAAATAATAATAAAAATAATTAGGAAAACGCCTCTCCTCCACTATAAAATCCACCCTTTAATCCCTATTCTTTTCAATCCTTACAAGCCTTGTGAATTTCCTAAATTATAATAAATTATTCCCCTAAGATTCTCCCCACATCCATCAGCCCTTAGTCTTTTCCAAAGACCAAATCCTATCCCCTATATTGGCTCTCTTGGAAGGTAAATTCCAGAGATAAATTCATCTTTTTGTTTCATTTATTTTCCTTCATGTTCCTTTATTTTTATTACTTTCCAAACATCCATTCCATCAAATGTTATTAAAAATATAGTACCTTACATGTATATTAATTTTGTTATAGGAATGTAATAATTAATCTTCATCTCTCATTTCGCCTCCTTTTATATTAGAAATGAAAACACCATCTTAGATGTGTTAATTTTTCACATTGAAGGACGTCATGTTTTCAAATTATATTACAATATCCAATTCTGATAATGACCAAATTTGTATGGTCTAACAAGATCATAATATATATAATATATACTTTTTAATATTTTGGATTGCTTTTTGTTCACATGTAATTAATTTATAATCCAAAATGAGTTTGTGGTGATCGAAAAATCACATATTTAATCCAAGTGTTTTACATTACAATTTTATCTAATGATTCATCCTCAAAAAAAGTATCAAAATGACTTATATAATCATTTATCCTTCTACAATATCATTAATAACATATAAAATCAATTTTGGAATTCAATTCTCATTTTATATAAACTTCTAAACAAATGAAGTGATCATGAAAAGTACTAGAGATAGACCTTAGAAATGATGACATTGAATATATTAAACAATAAAAATACAATAAAAGAACTTAAAAAAGTATATTAAATAAAATATATTTCTAATTGGTTTAGAATTAGGTTATAAATATGTCCAATTTTCTATTTCAGAACCTTCTGTTCATTAGTGGAACATATCTGAACATAAGGTAAGGGTCTTCTACCTGAACTCCCATTTTTAGTTGGATTACTTTTAATTTATACTTTACTCAATATAATTCTTATTTATTCATATTAAGTACTCATAAATTCTATTTGAATGTCCAATAAATGTGAACCAATAGGAATATTTATTCCTTTAATGGGGAGTTATATGTTTTAAAAGTATTTTTCAAAAAAAATTCCCGAAAAAAAATCTCATTTCTTAGGAACATCACAAAATTCTCACCTAATTTCATGTACACTCTATTATCTGTTTTAAAAACAATAATTTTATAAAAATCACTCGTTATTTATGAATGAACTAACTGGGTTCATTTCTAATTTTATTAATATATTTCTCTATTAAACTCATTTTTCAATGTACAGTATTATTTTTCACAACACTCTTGTTGATTCCTATGATTAAATTTGGTTAATGTTTTATAATATCATACACTATATTTTATTTAAATGTTTATGAAAATTTTTATAGTGTATGTTCTATATTTATACCTTTCTATATATTATTCTTAAGGATAAGTGTATATATTCAATTTCTAGGGAATGTTATTAACATTTCAAATGTTACTTTAAATCTGAATGTATGTATTGTTTACATTTATCCCCATTCATATAAGGAATGAATTGGACTTTGTATGTTTATCGTGGGACCCTATATGCATGTCTATGTATCAGTAGGTCTCATGAGACAAACTATAGTCTTTGAATGAGGCCATGACCGTGTTGTTTTTTATTTAATTAGCATGAGGCCTTGACGGTATGGTTATGATGCCCCTCATTATGCATTCCCTCATTATGAATCTAGTAATTGGTGAATCATATGGTTATTCAAGTTTTATAATACCCATTATTATGTTTTATTTGGGAATAATTTATTAATCTATTATTCATTATATATAAGGTGCATGATTAATTTTAAAGGAATATATTTTTAATTATACAAAATTCCTAATGTTTGTGTTTATGAAAGTCTATTATTTTTCTTACACATTCCGAGCATTTGAGCTCACCCCATTCTTATTTTTTATTTTTCCTTATATATGAAGATGTTTATTATCAATGTACTATAGGCATATCCTATGAGACATTGATGTTTTAAATGGAATTTAAATATTTTATTTCTTTTTTAGTTGTATTGGTTTACTTATTTTTGTATCTTGATTACAAATCTACTAAATTACTATGTCCTTTAGGATGCATATTCCACGATTATATTCCAGGGTAAAAAATTATGGCACCGGCTCTATACAACTAGTTTTGGGTCATTATAGTTTATATCATATGATGTTTAGTGGGAAACATGGAAACATGATTAGGAAAACATAGAATGGGTAATACATCAAAATGATAGTCTCTAAGGATAAACATATAAGAAAATAATCAAATTTTGTTAAGGAATATATTAATTAGGTCTTTCAATAAAATATAACCCATTTTTTATAATAATAGTGAATGTGGTTCTAAAAAAAATTTACCTATAAGAAACAACTCTGAATAAGTTGTTCGGGCTTGGCCCGGGGTATCATTGAACTTGATAATGGGCCTTACAACACTCCTAATTTGACACTCCCATGGGATATGATTAGGATATTCCACATTTCAATTACAAACCATTATGAATGAATTATGTGAAACTTTTACATTAATGAAGCCATGTTTTTTATGATATTATATCTGAATAGGATTTAAATCTATGGTATGTATTCTTCTATGTTTATTTTGTGCATTATGATTAATAACATAATATACTTCATTGAAATATTTATAAATGGGGCATAGTGGATGGAAAAGAAACTACATGAATGCTCATATCCCAAGAACATATTCCCCTCCGATGAATGATAATGATGTTGTCTTTCGTGTTGTGACTGGGGATGAGAAACATAAAACTATACTGAGAAATTTGAATCCAGTTATAAACAATAAACTTACCCTTATGGAGAATCTGGGTCCACAAAGTGGAAGAACTATGTTATGTTAATTACACTTATGTCAAGGAGCTACGTGGATGAGTTATGTGGAGTATCCGGGTCCATCATTCAATGAGACTAAAAACCCATTCATATTAGAGTAGTGGATATGTTTCATATAAAAGATATTTATTAGGTTTGAAAGAAACAAAAGACAAATGTTTGTAATTTTAGATTTTTATATATCGATATATACATATTAGTGGTATTATTTAACTCAAAACAGAAAGGATGATAATTAAATACATGAAATGAAATATATACATTTTTTTGGAAATCATCAAAAAAAATAATTCCCTTATGAATAATAATAAGACATGGAAAGTCGGTTTCTAAATCTGAGGCAAAAATAAGATGATAATGTTACAAATTGTGAAGTTATCTACACAAGTTTAGAAAGGCCTGGAACATACTAAACACATAATCCAAGGATAAAAATTAATCAATTATTTTATGGATTGAAACAATTACACTGAAGGGAATTAGTCTACCAATGTTTTCCTTCATAAGTATATATAGTCTCATGTCCTATCAATATGTAAAAGGAATTATCTATGTCTTCTGACATAAAAAGAAATTAAAGAGGGGAAATGTATTACAAGCACTCTATTAAAGGATATAGGAATATTGGTATGAAGGGAAGATTTTACATTCCACCCTAGGATAATTGTTGGAAGAAACACCCATATACATTCTTAAGGTGTATGAGTGCTTATTATAATTGTGGAGAAAAATATCACCACTTTTAGGATTTCACGGATAAGAAAAATGATACCAATGTTCAAAGCTAATATTATAATAAGTTCAGATATTATGAAAATTTTTTTCCAATTTTTCAAGTAAACATCCATCAATGATGTCCAAGGAAGAAAGACTAAGTGTATACTTTCAAAACAACTGAGGTTGAAGTTCATAATTATGTTCGGTATGTACCTTAATTATTTCATAAATCATAGTGAATTCCTTATTTTATTCTTGATCAATACATTCTTTTATATCATCAGAATTTTCTATGAAATGTAGTTAATTAAAATTTGATTTAAAAAATATGTGTTCATTAAAAACTAATATGGAAAGTATCATTGCAGTAAGGATGTTTCAGGAAATCCCAAATATCACATAAAAATGTACTATATAAACTTATTTTTATCATCATTCCCATTATTTACATTGATATAATCCTGGATATCGATTGGATTTCAAATTATGATGTTATAATATAATGAAAAAATAAATAAGTTATAATTTTTTATATTGATGTATAATCCCTTATAATTATGGTGGAAACATCACCATATGATTATCATCTATATCCATGAATAGTAGCTCCACATAATTAAATTTTTGGGTAGAAAGAGAACAAAATATCTATGGGTGAGGAAGGGAATGTTCAAATATAAGACCTAAAAATTATTCAAGAATTTTGTGATGTGTTTTCAGAGGATTTAATAGGACGTCTTCCTAAGAAAGAAGTTGAGTTGTCTATTGATTTAGTTTTTTTTTTCAAGACCTATATCAATGATTCTATAGAGAATAGACACTATGGAATTATTATAACAAATAAAACTGCTATATAAATTTAGTGATAAAGGACTTATTCCCTTTAGTATTTCATCACAGAGATCCCATATTCTTTTTGTGAAGAATAAAGATGGATCTATGAGGATGTTCATTGAATATATGGAGATCAATACTATAACAATAACAAAACGTATATGATACCTCAAATTGATGATATATTTGATCAACCTCATTGAGTCCAATATTTTTTAAATATTTATATTCAATATGGATATCATTAGTTACATGTGAGGAAGGAATACATTCCAAATACTTCATTTAGAACAAGGTATATGTATTATGTGCTTATATTAATTCCTTTTTGACTTTCTAATGTAGCTTCTTTATTAGGGATATAATTAATAGGGTTTCCAAGGAATATATTGATGTATTTTTTGTGTTATTTATTAATTATATATTGGTATAAACAAAAATCTAAAAAAATGAACAAAACTTGAACATTATTCATAAGTGTCTTAAAAGAAGTGATTTATATGTGATGTTTAGCAATTGTGAATTTTGTCTTCAATTAGGTTTTTAATGGCCATATAATATCTATAGATTGAATATTTTTTTGATCCTACAAAAACAAAGGATGTTTAGGAATTTTCTACACAAATGAACATAACCCAAGTATGTAGTTTTATTAGTTTAATATGTTATTATCTATGTTTCAATTAGATGTTCACCTGATTAGCTAACTCAATCACCAAGATCACTCATAAATTGTGTAAAATTGTATGTAAAAAATAATTTGAGGAATGTTTCAAATAATTTAAGAGGGAGATTGTAAATTCTCTGATCAAAACACTGCCATTGGGTAAATAAGGGTTTTTGATCTATAGTGATGAAAAATTGAAATGATGTGGTTATGTCATTATGTATAATAATAGAGTTATTGAAAATTCCTAAATGAAGTAAAAAATTCATGAACAAAACTATCCCACTCATTATCTTGAGTTAGAAGCTATAATTATTTCATTGGAACAATATGGAAATTAACTCTATGGGGAATGATGTGAGATATATATGTATCAAAATAACTTCAAATATATCATCACATAGAAAAAACTCCACATGAAGAGAATATGGTGGCTCAAAATACTAAAGTATATTGACTGTTCCATACACTACCACACAGGAAAGGAAAATATGTTTGCTGATGAATTGATCGGGAAGGACCATGGAGTATTAAATAAAACGATGATTTAAAGGGATCCTGTATTCATATATCTAAAAAATATGGAAATGAAAATTATCAAAAAATGTGAAACACCGTTAATTTTTCAATTGTTTTCCCAAAAATATTTATTATGAATGATTAATATTTATTAGTCTAATTACATGATTTTTAAGAAGAAAATTAAATCAAATAATGAATGGAAGTTGCAAGACTTCATATATGAAAATGGAATTTTGAAATTTTTGAAGAGGATTTGGGTTTAAGAAATACCTAATCTAAAAGGGGTGTTATTAGATGATGTCCATTTTTTTAATTTCTTTATAAATCCCTGTAGAAATATGATAAATAAATATTTTAGTGAACATTTCTAGTCGGATAACATGAAGTGGGAAATCACTGATTATGTATAAAGCTATTTAGTCTATCAAAAAGTGAAGGCTAAATGACACAATCCTATAAGATTCACATGACCTCTACCAATTCCTATATAGAAATGGGATATCATCAGAAAGTATTTTTTCAATGGATTAACAAAAAATTCTTGAATGAATTATAAAATATTTTTATTTGTGGATCAAATTACCATATCATCACATTTCATTGATATAATAGAGGATTTTCAACTATATAACCTTTAACGACTCTATATCAATATTGTTTTGAGACATCATGGTTGACCTATCTCTATTTTTTATAATAGTGATCTATTATTTACATAGAAATTATAGAAAAATATTCTAATTTTTTTGATACTGATCTTTGTTTGAGTACTGCTTATCACCCACAATCTGATTGGTAATCAGAAAGGACAATGAAATCGTTAGAAAACTTTTGAGACTATCCTCACATGATTTTCAAGATATTTGGGGTCAATATTTAACATTTGTTGAGTATTCCTATAATAATATTTTTCTTTCATGTATTTAAATGGAACCATATGAATCATTTTATGGAAAGAGATGTCGCACACCAACGTGTTGTGTTGATATTGGTGAAAGGAAGATTTCAGGCCAAGAGCTTGTGGAGGAAAAAATATTGATGGTAAATACTATTCAAACCAATATTAAATTAGCTAAAAGGTAGAAATAGTGATTTTCTTTAATAAAAGGATGGATTTTTTATTTTATGTGAGATATCATATATTTCTCAATGTATTTCCATAGAAGGGTGTTATAATCTTTGGGATTAAAGGTAAACTGAGCACATGTACATTTGGCCTTTTGAAATTCTTAAGAGAATTGAAGCTACAAATTGTTGTGTTTCAATGCCACCTATCTTGTCCAATGAAAAAATGTGTTCCATTTCTCATTGTTGAAATATTACATGCCTGACCCAACTCATGTCCTCACATATAATGGTATAGAATTGGATCCCACCTTGTCTTACCATGAAGAGCCTATCTAGATTCTAGTCACTAAAAAATAGGTGTTAGCGAATCAAATTACATGACTGGTAAAGTTACATTGGAAAAATTATAAAATTGAAGAAGAAACAGGGGATCTTTAGGGACTTATGATGGAAAACTATCCCAATATTTTTGTGAGGTGACATTATAGAATTTTGATGTCAAGATCATTGTAATGAGGGGGAGGGGGAGAATGTTACGCCCCATGGATTTTAAAATAAATTAAATATTTCATGCATGAAACACTATGTCTCTAAAAAACCCTAATTTCTTATAATTTATCCATTAAAAATAAAATTTTCTTCTTCTATGTTTTGAATTTCAAAAAATGGACATAAAGTACTGCGATCAGTAAGATATTTCGAGACTCATATGATCAATTTATTTTTTTTGGAAATAGTACCTTTCAATTTTTAATATTAACATTCCTATATGAATAGAAATTTTCCCTTATGAATATTAACCTCACACATGTAATTATAAATATAAAATATGAACTATGTAAATTAAATTGAATATGTAAAAAAATTAAAATTAACTGATGATATTTTTCTGAGTCATAAATATTTAATTAAATTTTTAAATTAATAAATTTTTCTAATATGTAATTCATTATAATAATAAGTATTCTTTAATAAATATTTTTTATATTAATTTAGGATAATTTTATTAGACCAAAAATAATTTTTGAATGTATTAAAAATCAATTTTTTATTTAAAATCTGTATTTTTCAAGTTATTAATGATTTTATATAAAATCTAAATTTCAATTATATTTAAAATTATTTCTAAAAAATGGAGTTCAACTATTAAATTCTACTAATCAAAAAATCTATAGGGTGAATTTTTAGGATTTTTTTGTATTAGTTGAATTTTTTGGTGAATAGTAAAATATAGTAATATACGATAAATGTTGAATACAAGATTTATTATGTCATATGTGATTGAAGAATGATTTATGAACACTTGGTTATATCCAAAATACATTTATTACTTATTGAGACACAAAAATCAATAATATTTATAGTATTTAGCCTATATAATAAAATAAGGTTTAAAATATTGTAAAAAAACTCATCTCTTACACATTAAAATTCTCACATAACTCCCTCTTCTCTTCCACCATATAAAGCCCTGTGCCATGTATAAATTATAATAATATATTCTACCACAAGACTACCCATGTACTCATCCCTTGGTCTCTTCAACTGTTCAAGTCATCTCCCCTAAAGAGGCTCTCTAATAAGATGAATTCAATAGGTAAATTCATCTTATCATTTAATTAATTTTCATTCATGTTCTTTGATATTTTTTCTATCCGCACGTCATTTTAAAAAATTTTAATATAACTCAAGTACCATCAATGTAAAATAATGTTTTAATGATAATAATATAATTCATCATCATCAATTCATTTCCATTCTTTTATACAAATATTGAAAACCCTACCAAAGATGTGTCAATTCATAAAATTAAAGGACGATGGATTTTCAACTTCTATTACCATCATCAATTCTGGTCATAGAACCATATATATGGTTCAAAAATATAAATATATAGGTAATATATCTTATTTAATTATTTATAATCCTTTTTTAATACATGGTATGATTTTATAAAACAAAATGTGTTTTTAGTGATTGACAAACAAACAAATTAATCCAGGCATCTATCATAAAATATTATCTAATGATTCATCCTCTCCAAATCTAAAAAAATGACTTACATAATAATTTAATATTAAGAATGAAAATTAATAACATATAATGAAAATTAAATAATTCAATTCTAATTTTATATAAACTTCCATACAAATGAACATATCTTGTAAACTAATGAAATGAGCACTCTGAAATATTGATATAGAATCAATTAACCCATAAAATCACTGATAAATGAACTTAATAAAATTATAATAAATGAAATAAATTTTTTAATAGGTTTTTAATATATATATTAATAAGTCAAATTTTAAATTCTAGGACCTTATGTTCATGAGGGAAATATATCTGTACATATGGTAAGGGTTTTCTACACAACCCCCCATTTTCATTCAGGTTACTCTAATTATCTTATTACCTCAATTAAAATCTTATTTATTCATATTTACTCATCATAAAATAAAATTGAACATCCTATATATGCGTACCAATGATATTCCTCATTGTTTCAGTTGTAGATTTGTGTTTTAAGAAAATCATTAAAAATTCATCCTGATAAAGAAGCTTGTTTTAAGAGAACTTCACAAATATATAACTAATTTAAATTACACTCTATAATATGTTTCAAGAAACCATTATCTTTCTAAAATCACTAATTTTGTTATAAAATATCTATCATAAAATAGTTGTTATTTAATACAAATATATTTTTTCATAATAACTCCTCAATTCAAAGTAAAATAGTATTTATCTTCATACTCTTGTTGATTCGTAATCATAAATGGGGTTATTATTGGATGATATCATCCACCATATTTAGTTAATAGGGTTATGAGTAGTTTGATGTTGAATGTGACATCTTGATTCCATTCACCATATTACTCTAAATTGTTAGTGTTATGTTTAATGTTTTATGAATGTTATTTAAATTTCACATGTCTGTTTCAATGTGAATAAATATCTTATTTATGTATATCCCCATTCTTGTGAGTAATGCACTATACTTTGATTGTTTCGAGTGGGTCCTACTATAGCCACTCGTGGCATTGGTAGATCTCATGAGACAATCTAGTGTCTTGGAAAGAGGCCTTGAACGAATGGTTATTTTTTTTCATGGCATGAGGCCTTGAAAATATGGTTATGATGTCTTACATTATGCATTACCTCGTTAAGAAACTAGTAATTTATAGTTAATATTGTTATTCAATTAGTAGAATACCCATGATTATGTTTTATTATTGAATTATTAATTCCTATATTACTCATTTCATATTATATTCACGTTTATTTTTAAAGTCATTGGTTTTTAGTTAATCACCATACCTAATGTTTATGTTAATGATATCTTCAATTGTGTTACATACAATTACTGAGAATTTGAGCTCACCCATTTCTTTTGTATTATTTTTTCCATGATGTGAAGAATTATATTATAAATGAATTTCATGGATAACCTATGAGACATCGATGATTTTAATGGAATTTATATATATTATTTATTTTCAAATTTTAATTTTTAATTTATCTATGTATCTAGTTTCCAATGTTAATAAAATAATCAGTCCTTTGTGATGCATATTCCTTGTTTATATACAAATGTAATAAAATAAGTCACATTCTTTGGGAAACTATATTCATGTCCTTACATTTATAAAATAAAAATTTCATATTTTATTATTATTTTTAGCTTTATAATTAATTATTTTTTAATGATTTATTAAAATTTTAGACCTATCTATGAATTTATACATTAAGAAGATACAGTAATGTATCCTCAAAACAGAATAAGAAATTTTTTTGGGGTCCTAATTTAGTTATATAACAATATCTATATCGATTAGATTATAAAAACTAAGTTTGGGAATTTTTTCATCTGAACTAGATGATCATGACATATTATTGCTACACATATTTATAATAAAGACAATAAATCAAAAATGTCGATTCACGGAATGGTAATAGAATGGATGATAATGATGTGACTTCGTATAAATATGTCAACTCCATCAATTGACTGAGTGTATTATTTTTATTAAGGCATATATTATACAAGAGTAGAATCATAAATATGTTATTGTTTCTGATTGAAATATATCTTTTTCTGAACCATTAGTATCATCAAGAATCTAGGGCTATAATATAAATTCTTATATCATTCAAGAATAATTATATTCCACGTATAAATAATTATCATTAAATAGTTATCTTGATGATGTTTCATTACTGAATTTATGTAGGTCATTGGAAAGAATATCTTATAGAGGATAATACGAACTTTTTATGACTTTCTGTTAATGTGATTCTCGATGAGAAATTTGTGTTTTTTGGAGACACTATCCAAGAAGTTCAATTATTATAAATTGATATGTACTGAAAGGTATACAGTAAAGGATGTTCCATATCGTGAAATCAGAAAACAATGACTTGGTTTATAAATCTGTCAACCATTATTGGTTAAAATGAAGGATTTCTATGAACTAAAATTATGTTGGCAATGATTTCATTTTTCTGTTTTCATATTTCAATCTCAAACACAATTTATTATCATTAATCATTATTTTTGTCATATTTCCACTATTTTTATTACTTAAATTATATATTGACTAATTTTGGATATTTTTATCATAACTTTTATTTCAATTAAGTTTATCTCAATCAATTAACAAAATTTATACTTTGTAACAATCTATTATTGAACTATGAATTGATAGTAATATATATATATATATATATATATATATATATATATAATTTTATAATTCTTTAAGTAGTAGAAAATATATAGTCTGGAATTCCCTTCAAATCAAGCCCTCTTGATGTTATCCCACCATTAATTACTGGTAATTTTTTTAGAATGGATACCTTTACATAATTAATCATATGATTCTCTATTTATTCAAAATGGATTTGAAAATAAAATGTAATAGTATATTTTGTATCAGTATGTTTATGTAATCCCATAAATAAATTTATATATTTTTTGGAAATAGTTAATCGATATGTGGTATAATTCAACCCTTTTTCCAATTGAATAAGTTTTAGCCTAATGGTCCTTAAATTCTATATACATAGATTTTTTGATTTTGTATTAGTATATGAAATTTTATTTCATGAATGGCACATCATACCCACAAATGGAAACATCAATAACATTAAATTTTTTTTAATGTTTTTTTAATAATAAGTTCAAAATCTAAGTAGAATAAAAACATCATAAAATAATGTAATGAAATAATTTAGATGTCAAAAACCCCTCTATAGAAGGGTTTTACTCCTTTTATAGAAATAATATATAAGATATAGTGATGGAAGAATGCTGCCTCTCATAAGTCGATGGTTAGGGGCAATCAACGAGGGTAAAAACATACAAATGGGAGGTATTATACATTAATCAAACAAGTTTATTGAGATATTTGACATGTAAATCACACATGTAAAAATGATAAAAAATTAAATACCATGTACATTACTATAATTTCATACAAAAAAACATAACTAAAAGGGGAGTACGACTAACAAAAAGGAAGATCTACAGCGACCAAGAAACCCAAATTGTTATCGTATAACCATGACATAGAAGTATCCAAACTGACCTCCAACCTAATCTTGTTGAAATTAATAATAAATTATATATACATAGGGTGAAAATAATTGGTATACATAGTAGGACCCTCCCTTGATCCACTCATACAAAAGATAATGAAAGACTACAAAAACCAAGAGAACAAAAATTGAACCAATGTCTTCACCAATCAATGTATACTATGTTCCTAACATCGATATGAATATCACCAAAATATTTATGCATATAATAGATCATTATAGATTAATAAATCAATTATACCTCACTATATCATCCCAACTTTCTTTCACTCTACAACTTATTGGACTTCTTTATCCATCACTCTGCAAAAGTATTCAACTAGAAAAATTATGGGTTACATACCATAATTTGAATCTCACACATCAAATCATATCCTCATCCTATGTTACATAAAATTATTGATTCCATGTAATCCCAATAATCCACCCAAAATGTATATTGTGTATCAAACATCAGGTATTACACCTCAATCAATCACAACTGATACATTGAGTAATACACCTGAAACCATAACGACCTAAATAGGTTATACCTATAATAGTCCTTAATAAACTATGTATGTAGATACACATGTGTGATATAACCATGGTCCATAAAATTCAATTACAAACATGTACATGGAATAATAACCACCTTGGATACCATGACATGATAGTACTAGGAAGAAATATTGGGGATATAGAGGGTTCTCAGACTTATATACCTCTCCATCCTACCTGCTCAGAAATTCACCCTCCAAGATTCCACTAGGTGATAGTCACTATAATGATGTTCCAATAGTAGAGTATTAATACATTAATCATATATGATATAATATAATTCACAAACAGCCAATGGGAATTAAACTAGTACTAAACATAACTGATGTTATCACCACCCGAAGACCTGACAACCATTTCTAAAAACTAGATTTCTATTTGGAAAGAATTTTTTCAAGAATAATTTGAAGAATTAAATTATTTTATAAATTCTATTTATGAAAATTAATTCATTAAAAATTAATTGGCATAATTATGGAAATAATTTTTTAATCCATAATGGGGAACTCTATTCCCTTCCGGTTTAATCCAACCAAGTCCACGATTATTCAAGATGAAAATCCTCTTAGTATTTTAAACACCAACACTAAAATAAACATAATTTAATGAAACTTAATAATATCATTAAAAATATATATTTACTCCAAAAATATCAATCTATAAAAAATGATGTATAATAAGGAACAGTGATCTTCTATATGTATTGGGGAATGAAATGTAAATATATAGCCAATCTGACCATCTGATTGTCATGAAAAAACATTAATAATAATGATTCTAGGAATTTTGAAAATAATAAGTAATCAGTATATGGAACAATACTAGGCCTCAACAAAAAATATATTTTTATCCAATAGAAACTAAATTCTGACATCACCTAGTAAATAATTCCTTATGTCTATGATGTATCAAATGTAGTGGACAATAAATAAGGATCTAATGGGAAATAAAGTGCTAATATACACAACATCCAACAATTACAAACATCTAATATATGGAAACACAAATATATTTTATTACCGGAAAACTAGTTTAATTATATTTTAATTTAACAAATTATTTTTTAGGTTACAACAATGGGTAACCTATGCAATCATATATAAGTTATTATGTTATTTGGATAGGCTATCTACCATAAATTCATTTACATCAAACTATGATAAGATTAATTCTTATATAAATATTATTTTACTAATATACACAATAATCAATTCATCGCTAGTCTCATTAAAAATGTTCATTAACATTGGAAAGAAGAATGTAATCAATCATGCACAATGAATCTTTTCATTTCAATCAAATTATAAGAAATTTGATTTCATTAAACATGTCTCTATATATTTATATTTACAAAAATATATTTAAAGGGATAAAATACCCATAAATTTTTTATAAATTTATCATACGAAACACAATTACAGAAAATTTACTAATAAATAATAACATAGATTGATAATGATATAAAAAAATAGAGGCATTCCATTATCATGGTAAAGAACATATGATCACTTCATCCCTAAAAAACATCTTAATATATCTTATTTTATTCTTTATTTATGTTAAATAACTACAACCCAAATATATAAATAATTATTACGTTGTTATTAATAAAAAATATATTGTAGATAAATGAGTCCCCTCCCTTATTATTTGACATTACTTGAATAAGAATATAAAAATCCAGATCTCTAATTGAATTTCCATTAATATTACTACATCCCTCCAAGAATGCCTCCCCACAACTGTATCAACAGTAATATAGAAAACACCATAACAAAAAATGATAGAATGATGAATCAAATAGAAAGATATAATAGAGAGGAACAATGAACATCCAAGATTGAATTGTAAGAAAATATGTTAACTATAGTAGGATAAATATTTTAAAAACATAAGAAACCATGAATTAATCACTATTGATGTTCTTCAAGTCTTCTATGGAGATTGTTTCTTTTGAGCCCATGGTTGTGAGAGAAACAACTGTGTTCGATGATGTGATGGTGAAGCATATTTTATAGGAATAATTTCTAGTGTATGTTCACCATGTCATTAGGTAATTCATTATGTGAAAGTTTTACAGTTTATGTCACATTGAAAGATATATCCCCTAATGTAATTCTACTGTAAAATTAATTCATTCCATGAATAAGTTGGCCTTGACATGCATTTTTTGTATCTAGAATCTATATCCATAAAATGCATTCATGTTTAAAGGAGAATTTAATTTCTGTGTTAAGTAAACATTGACAACCACACTCTTACAGGCTACAAACTGTTACATGGACCTTGAAATAAATTATAACACAATCGATGGACTGTAAAATCATGATGTGAACATTATTTCAGATCCTGAACTCCTATAACTTCAATATTCTTTAATGAAAAAACCACAGAATATATTCTAGGGTCCCTCTAAGAATGATAGTCTTAGAAATTAATATATACATACTATAGAGATATTTCTTCTTGAAGACAATACGTTTCAATATAATCCCACATTTAATTACTTAAAACTAATCCTAGAGAGAAATAATGAATTGGGGCCATCAACACAGTCAACCTATGAGATATCTATGAAGAATCTCACTAACACAAGAGCACAGATAAATCACTCATAAGAAAAAAATAACAAAAAATAATTTTACCATCAACCATCACCTAATCACTATCAATGTGGATATAACTATTACAAATTATAATAGAAACTAAAATAACATCATGTAATAAAAAATAAAAATAGATATAGTTAAATAACCATAAACAAACATCTATATAATATATCATAAAAAATACCTATGGATATTGAGAAATAATATATTAATTGCATTCAAAGTTATTCTCATCTACACTACCATTTTATAAAGAGTCACAAACCAAGTGAATATAATGATCAAACATCACCATACCATGTCATTCAATTATCTTGATAAGAATCTTCTCATTGGTCGAATCATCATCAATGTACATATTTCCAAAATCAAGGATGTAAAATCCTTCAAGAAGAAAAAATATGTGTTGTGACACATGGATGAAATAATAAAAATTCAAAATATATGGGGGAATTTTTGTTTCATATTCCAAATATATAAAATGAGAAAACACATTGAATGACCAAAAAACCTATTGTGAATGATAACTCCTACTACAATAGTTTTAATATAAATTATGATGATTTACCTAAAAAATTGTCTCTAATGATTTACTCTATGGGTTTCCTCTGATGATTGATATAATAATTCTGAGTATATTTCATTATGTTAATCCCCTCAAAAATCTTTTTAAATGTCTCTATAGTGATCTTGACTTGTTATGGCCTAAGAATAATTTATTCTTTACCCCCATACCAAATGAAAACATAATTTAAAGGAAATATATAAAACCCATAAAAAATTGCATTATAATGGGTGATTGATAACTATTTTCATTAGGAAACATGAATCATGGAAATGAAGTCATCCATGAACCCCTAAAATCTATGTAATTATAACATTAAATATCATAAACGATATTTTTTTGTTCCCTTTCATTCTATCTCTCTATGGATAAATATTACTATTGAGGCATAATTGTGATCTAGGATCTTGTTCAAGATACCTCTACACAGTGGATGTTAAATAATGTTCACAATAATAAATGATTGTACTTTAGAAACCATTGATTCTAACAATATCCTCCAGATATTGCCTCGAACAACAATACAATGCGGTCAACCCCTTATCAACTATATAGTTGTATTATTTCATAAAATGATACACTATCATGAATGTAGAATACAATTACACTAATGATCGATGTAAAATTATAATTAATTCAATAATAATGATCACCCATTTCTATTAATGAATATATAATAGTCGGAGAAACCTACTTAGATCATAGATAATGGTCTTCAACTTCTTACAAACGAAGCATTGAGATAGAAAATCCGCAAATGTGCACTTCAATACAGGCCATGCAAACTCCACTATTAGATATTGATACATCATTGTATCACCATGATATATTTTGAAGGGTGATATATGGAACTCATGAAGTATAATCTCACACATAGATAATGGGAAAAAGTCCTCCCATAGAACAAAACATGGAATTTTATATCATCATAACAACAATTTTGGTTATCTCCACATACAATTGAGTCTCTCTATATCTCATCCTCATTTTCCTATACATAGAAACATTTCAAATGATCAAAATGAAGGTAGGGATGACAAACATCAGTTCTGTAAATCAAAATATATTTAAAAATATTTATTCAAAATTAATTCTTGAACCATTTTAGTTAATTATAATATAGGAGAAACAATCTAGGAGAACACAAATATAAACATCAATTATATCTTTTAGGACTAGGGAAACTCATCATCTCTGTAATATTCATTCAGAAATCATAGGAATATAATAAAACAATCATTAATGGATTCACAACTAATACATTATGGGACTGATAATTTTCCATGAATGGATTTTCATTGTCCATGAAACAACACATTAATACCTTGACAAAAAATGATGATAAAAATATACTCCATAAACTACATTCATATGTTTTATATGCAACACCTCTGTCATTGTGTAGATGAGGATTTATTTAATATTAACAAACATGAAATTAAATCGAAATTATCTAGAAACTACATTCATCAACCATGTGAATGTGGCTAGAGTGATTGTCTCACCAAATGGCATCTCAAAAAACATATAATGCCTGTATTAATATAATAATGTATTATTTGATACATCCTCATCCATCACACTCATTAGATGATATCCAGAACACTATTCAATCCTTGATAACTGACATTCTATTTTTAGTCAATGGATAGTATCATATTCCTCTTGAATAGGATATTTGTTTGTCATTGTTACCTAGTTCATGTGATAGTAATAGAAACATGAAAAAAACCATTTATTATTCAGCTTGTTCATGAATGAAATTGGTGTACCCTTAAGAAAAACCATTGGATAAGAGATACCCACTAAAATGGACAATATGGATATATTCATACATCTTAAAAATCATCAAGATTTATCATATAATGAATGATTTTTTTTATAAAAGTTTGAAACTATAACTATATACAAGCAAACAATCTCTCATAATAGGGTTAACATAAAAACAAACTCATGAAATACATCATGATAAACTTACAAAACCTTGGAAATCATATATAGTAGAACCACTAAATAAAATAAAGTATTATTTGTTGTTATTGAAGAAAATTATTAATGAATCATTTATCACATATGAGTGTCTCTCACACTAATAAAAATATATTTCTCACCATTATGACTATATAACCCAGTCATTCACTTTAAGAAATTAAAAAAAATTATAGAGAACACTTCTAATACCTAATATGGATGATCACTTATGCTACATATATAAATACATAAAGTCCACCATGAAAAAATTCTATTCTGAAACTACATCTTAGTCTCTAAATAATTCATGTAGATAATATTGACCTCAAATTAACATATTCTTCACTAAGGGAACTAGAAACCCATCAAAATATAGTCTTTAGGCATTGATAATATTTGGTGATATAAATGGTTTTCTGGATCCTAATTAAAAGAAATCATATATCCGATTAGAATTAAATAAATTGGTACCTTGAATGAGGTCTTACTAACCCAATATTGGAATTGTTTTAGAATAAAGCCATTTATGGCCTCTTTGATCCTAATGAAAACCTCCTCTGTAGCCACACTAGTTTTATGAGGATGAGGGGAATCTTAATTATATACCCAACCCACACCACCTCCTATATACTGATATTATTATAGAAAATACAACAACTAATAACACAAATGAACATGAATCAATGGATGAATGTGAATAAGATTGTGTGGGGCATGATTCCATCATTGAAATTTTGGGCACACATGATACTGATAACATTTGATCCAACATGTAAAAATTGCATTTGATCCCTTAGAAAATTCCAAAGAACCTCAACCCATTGGAAAAATATATAATGTGGGATACAACATGGTAATATAATTTTCCATGTTCTTTTATCCTGGAGACAGGGATAATCAAGGAAAATATCTACTTAAAGTTGAATACTAAAGGCTCCTCTTTATTTATGTTAATGTTCTATCAAATGATCTCTCAATAAATAGTACTATATCCAGTACCTCAAAAATTTCTTGAAAATAAATCTTGATACCTATATGTGATTATTTTTATTAAATTGAACTAAAACATTTCTCTCAGTGGCTTACTCATTTGGAAAAATTATTTTAGAATTTCAGAGACGTGACTTTAAATTGATTCAAAACCCCCACAAAATGGAAACCACTTATTGAAGGGTAACCAAATACTTTTTACTATCAACCATTTAAATCAACTATATATCTATTACTCGGTAAAATTCATTAAACATAGATCATGAGACCCCAAACTACATGATATCCCTAGGGAACTATATCTAACACTCCCTCATTTCTAAACATAGCATCATCAGGGCAATCAAACCCATTTCTCCAGCATGGAATAAAAATAACTAAAATAAATTTCAACATAATATAACTAATACACAAACGTTATATCTTAAACATGACCCTCATACTTCTATTAGATTAGTAAACGAATTTCATGGAGGGTGATTATCTATTTTTCTTCATCATTAACCTCTATTTTACAGTGTTCTACTAGAATTCCCTTTGCAACATCAATTTCAAAAACCTAACAGGGATATCAACGTGCTGTTATACCTTCAATAGAAAAAATTATTTGATAATCCAAAAACTATAATATGTTATCGATAGAAATAAATTTATTATTTATTAAAAATATTTTTATATAATGCTTAACATATCTACAGGTCATACAATTTAAAATGCGAGTAAAAGGATAAATCAGTAATGATCCATTGCAAGAATTAAACCTAGAAACCATTATCACTTCACCTAGATTGATTAGAGATTGTGATTTTCTATTCATTAGATATTGTGTATCATTAATACTCATGTCTCATCCAGTCTCCCTCTATATTAGTTTTTACTATACATAGTGGATAGTGATTCCCTACCAACCCACACAGTCTCACCCATGACTAACTTAATTCACTCCCATATCCATAAATCCAAATCACAAATACCAATCTATCATTACACCTGACCCAAAATTGAACCCTTCAAGAGTCCATAAATATAGAGTATTGATTCTCACACCCAAATATCACCTCTTTTAGGCCAAATGATAGAAAAAATAATTGAAGGATAATATAAAAATGGGAGGTGTTACAATATAAAATAACAAGAGGGACAAGAGATAAGAAAATAAAACCAAATGATTATGAATCATTATTATATAAAAAATACCATGTAACTGAATGTGGTTTCATAAAAACAAGTACAACTAAATGGAAACAATAATTACTGAATCATTTTCTCGGTAGTGAGAATGATAGCCAAACAACTCTTGAATAACCATTATTTAGTAATATCAATCTTCATTTACAACATAATACTTCTGATATACCAAGTGGTTCATATATACATTGGGAGATAATTACAAGTATACTTAGTATGGCATTACATAGAGGATAACCAATAAAATTTTAATGAAATCATACTATCACCTAGTTATATATGTTGAGGTTTACCCGTGACTTAAATTTTTATACAATGTGAGAAGCCTCAATATGAATATGTATCACAATGTAAGGTATAAAAATAAACATAATATCATAATAATACATGGTTACCCTACTAACACAATCCCACTACATTACATATATATCCCAATATCATAAATTATGAGACATCCCTCTCTAAAAAATCACACCCAAACCACATGGCTAATGTATCATAACATGGATCATTTGCATATAATCATCACATCATCCAAATAATATTCAAAAGATAGTAACTATATTGTTTCTTAGATTCACCACAACCTATGTGTCATGTTTAATACAATATGTATTTCAATTCAATCCATCATATCCCATGCTTCATAAAATTTATATCAGGACATAACAGTTAATAAAAATCATACCAATAATAATTCAACAGATACATTATCTAGAGATAAATGTGTCCGAAATTATAACAATCCATCACATAAATTTATAAAAACATATGGGGAGATATAACCATTATGCATACCAGTTTATACTACTACTAGGAGAAGTGGGATGGGCTAGAGATAGAACTCACCCATATGTATGTCTCAAACCAAGTTGTTGGGGGAGGTAACCATTGAGAGTTCAGTGGGGTTTTGATCCTCTACAAATGCTAGTGGAAAGAATATGAAATATAGAATCATATAAGATATAATATATATAACAAAAATAATATGTCCATTGACATAATATAGGAACAATTGATGAAATATTCTCTCCATAACCATGTTTCCACATCATAAAACAAGATATCCTATAAGAACATAAGAATTTACAAAATTATTAATTAATTACATTCATTTATAATTTCCATGTATATTATATAATTCATTTATTATTACAGAAAATATTGTCTAAAAATTCATTGTTTGATAAGAGTGGAGTACATGCCCTCGAGAACAATTATGACTGTGTTAGAGGTTTCTCAATATCTACATCTATTCATCATTCAAAATAAAAACCCCAAAGTGTAAATTATTTATTAATCCTTATTATAAATATTATTCCATGAATCTAAGAACTCTATAAATCTCTTCACTACACCAAAAGAATTAATAACAAAGTCCTAAAATTTTCTTCAATAGTGGGGATGGGAATTGATGAAAGTATGAATCTTGTCCACTTGTCCCTTGAGCATAACATTATATAAAACATTATAGAATTGAGAATAGACAATAATATAAACCCCATCATCACCTTTATCTATCCAACTCTATTCCAACCCAAACAATCGTATCTATATCTGTATAAATATCACCATCACAGACATCAAAAATTTCCACAAACACTAGTATCCACAACCATATATCATCTTCCAATATCTATAATACCCGCAATACAAATTGTATTTAGAAGATCATTTCCTAAGAAAACATAATGTAGAAACCAAAAGATAATGGTCAATAGTGCATTTATTTCCTAAAAATATGGAAACTATTCATTATATGTAGACAGACTCTCATTAACGAAATCATTTATCATTACTAAATGACCAGTTTAATTTCATCAGGAATTAACTGATTAATTTATTACAGTTTATAACTATAGATATCATTATGAATCAGTAAAAATAAAGTGTTATATTATTTATACATTCTCTCTAGCACCAATTAAAATTTATGTAATCATTAGATGCATAACTCTCATTTAATGTGCCTTTTAAAACTATACACCACAATAATTACATATTCATGTTCTTTGGAAATTTATATTATAATATGGAGAACTATTTAGTTAAAAATTACCCACATAAAATTTTATTTCTAACCAATTATATGAAATTGTGTTTTCCATATAAAATATTCATTAAATTTATATATACAATCAAAAATTATTTATCATTACGTACTTTAAACATTTTCATCAATTTATATATCCATCCAATTTGATCGAAACATATATATTACCATATTATTTTTATATCATAAATAATTAAAATATTTATATTATATATATATATGTTATGTTTTTAAAGTATAAATAGTAATATTTATAATAATGGCACATAAGTAAATATATAAAACTAATATATTTATTTTGATGATAAATGAACATAAATAAAAAAAATCACGATTTTTGTGGAAATTAGTAATCATAATAAACCTATATTTGGGAATGAATAATTAATAAGTAATTATTATATATAAATAGTTTTATAAATGTTAAATGATAAAATTTTTCGGATGGTATCATTTAATGTGTTGTCAAAATCTCAATTTTTTTATAGTAACATAATGAATCATATAATAAAAATAATAATTTATAATATGATCAAATATCATTGTTGATATATTTATAATTTATCAACTGATACAAAAATGTTATATATAATTTCACATATATAATATTTGAAATTTTTTACATCGATTTCAAAAAATATATATTCATATAATTTTTATATTATTTTTAGATTTTTATAAAACATAAGTACTAATTATACGATTTTAATTCCCATACCAAAAATATATATTTTACACATAATATGAAATAGAAAAAAGTTGAAAATATTTTTAAATTAGGTATAATGTATAATATTATATGCCTTTACATTTATGACAATTCTTTGGAATTCCTCCATTAGACGAAGTGGAAAACAATTATAGTTGTGTTTACACCACATTCTATTAAGGGTAATTATTAATAGAGAAATATAATTGATTATATACACTAATATAAAATAAAAAACCTAATTAATAATAGAAATAGTGATCTATTAGTGGAAAGTCATCCTTGAGAGGGAATTTATCATTGAATTGTGCATGATGACCCTCTCACTAATATATATCATTTTAAAAAGTGTAAAATTGTCATGGATAGAAATTTTTTTTATTGGTGTTAATCTAAATGTTTCTTTACACATCATGTATAATTTATTCTGACTCATTAATTTATAATTTCATATTTTTAACCTTATTTGAGATATTCAATTTACAATATTTATAATCCCACTTTATTGTTTCTGAACCACATGGATTGGTGGAAATTATTTTCTAAAAAATTTATATGTTGCAAATATTATGTCAATTTTAAAATAAGTATGATATAAATATATTTTATCATCTTAAAACGTAATATAATAATTCATTTAAGGTGTTAGAAATTTTCCATTATTTTTAAAAAAGATTATAAGATATTTATATTGTGCATTTTTAGGTATAATATATAGTAGATAATTTATTATCAACCACATCATTATATGGAAATATTTTTATGTTAACATTTTTTAAATTTAATCAATGATCTCAAAACATAATCCCTTACAAACATTACATGTATAAAATTTAGATCTTATAAATTTAAAACAACTAGAGATTAATCATTACTTAAAAAATATTCATTCACTAATTTAGATAAATAATTTTCTGAAAATATGATATGAAAATGTGAATTTAATATTGGGAAGGAACCTTGTTGTAAATGGACGATTTATGCCGTATCCCTCAAAATAATAAGGTTTATTATGGATACATATTTCTCTCATAATTATTCCAAGAAATTGAAATCATATGTCCACAATAAAATGAGATTTTCCAAAAACTATTCAAAAATTAATTCCAAAGTTAATAACCATTCATTATTTGTGTTGAGATCCATTTGGGCCATAAAAACCTAGAGTGTCTAAGAAAAAATATAAAAAATTGAACTCAAGGTAGGTTTTACATGGTTAAATAAATTGGTCACTCCAAATCATCCACATTTATATTTCATCCCAAATATACCATCATTATAGTTATATAATCCACTTGGATTATACATTTCTATAATAATTAGGAACAAAAAAATTAATGAAATAATTTTCAATAACATCACACCGATGGATACGTTGTACTATTTTCTAAAGGCACTCATTATGTATGTTTTGTACAATTGGGATGAATTAGTAAATATGTGTCTCAAATAATGGGAAAATAGTACTAATGTTTTTAGTTTCAAAATTTTTAACTTATATCATGCCACAATCCTCTACTTATAATTTTATACCATGGATCATCCACCAAAAATTGTAAGTCTATTCCATGAGATTTATTTTTATAGTTATAAATTAATCACTTTTATAATATATAAATACATTTATCCGAGAATGATAGGAGTATTTCTTAACTCTGTAAATCACATTTGATAGACATTTATTTTTTGTGGTTGTGATAATACAATGGGATAGTTATATAGTTATTGAATCAAATTCATAATCATAGGGTTCCCCCGAATCATTTTTTGATATAACAATAAATAATACACAGTTAGAGGTAAAAAAATTCTAGAAGTGGGGATCTATTATTGGTTGTTGGTTGAGGGGAATAAATATGAAAATCACTTTTTATGTAATTTTAAAAATCCATAGACTTTTATTAAAATAGACAGTCATTACCATTAAATAATTAACATGAAAAGGGATGTGAAATCTTGATAAGGTATTTAATGTTTCAGATTTACTAAAATCATGAACATATTAATTCCTATCAATCATAAAATTAGTAAATATATAAAAATAAATCATCTTTTAATTCATACATGAAATACTCTCCAATAATTGAAAAAATAATCATCATATGTTTTTGGAAAGTCACATATTAATTATAAAGGACAAATAGAAATATATTTTATGAAATTATAGAATGAAATAGGTAATTATTTTTTTTTCAAGATCTATAGGTGATATATATATTTGAAAATAACCTATAAATCCTTGTGATGAAAACTTATATTACATGTTTTTTGATTTTTTTTTTCCTATTTATGATACGTGGATGAAAATATTAATTTCATGTGAATTAAAAAAGAAAATGGTAATCGATGTATAAAATGAAGAAAATTTTAACATATGTTGGAATAAAATTATATGTATCATTTTAAAATATAATTATTCATGTTTATTCAAAAACATTTCTTCTATTATTAGCTAAATATAATTAGATAAAGGATAATTGATCTCATATATTAGTTATTTGTTTAGAGAAAATTTTTTGACATCCATTATAGAAGGAATTAACATTTATTTTACTTTTAATATGGGATTATATTTTCTTATAGTGGTGTCTGAGGAAATAATATATATTGTGTAACCTTAAGGTTTTTTTGAATATCTATAGCATCACCACTTTATAAATGTGGGAAATATCAAACAATATTATTTAACAAATTTGATTTTGACTGAAAAATGTAATAAAACCTTTTTTTAACCTCTATATATGAGTATATAAAATTTGGTGGAAGATGATTTATTTCTAATTATACTATTTTTTAGATTGGGGAGGGTATATGTGGAGAGTAATGTTAATGAAATATTTTATCCATTTATTATTAATTTAATTAGAAATTGATCAAAAAGAAATGGTATTTTTGTATTTTTATATATTTATGTATTCTTAAAAATGACCACCCTCATAAATTAGTAAACATTCATTACATTTCATAAAAGTGTGGATTAATTAATTAATGAATCAAAAAATGATTTTTCATTTGGTGATAAAAATTACAAAAGTGTTTTCTTGGATTAATTGTTCTATGTTTGATTAATTATTGTTACCTTTTATTAAATAATTTTGAAGAGTTTTATTTTCCCTCCATGGTTCATTATGTTGAATATGAATGTTTAAAATCAACATTGTCTCCAAAAATTACTATAGAAAATTATCTTCTGAGAGAATATGTCATTTTTATACTATATGAAATATCCTCCCAAGTATGGGAGGATATTAACAAATCATTAAGTCATGTTTTAAATAAATATATTAAAATATATATGAAAAATTATATTATTTACTATCATGATGGTTTCTACTATAAAACCAATTTTTTGTGTCATTCTATGTATGTAATAATTAAAAAAAATATCTCATTTTTTGAAGATGTTATACATATAAATATGTATAAATATTTAGAGTTATAATAATTATATAATACTCAATAATAATTATAGATTTAATAAATAAAGTCATCCATTATATATATTTTATAAAAAATGTTCCCATGATCTTTAATTTTCCTTGAACCACAGATGGGATCATATTTGTGACTGTCCTTCTAGAATTAACTATCTCATCCCCTAAAATAATTTCTATTATGTAAAATGATTAATAAAAACTATAGTTGAGAGGGAAATTTTTTAACAATATTCTAAAGATCAATATTAACAAAAACATTTTAAAAACTATATATTATCTCTTCCTAATTATTTTTATCAATTATTTTCTTATGTGGAGTAATTATTTAGTGGTAATTTTTGATGAATTGAGTGATTGGGGAACCCAAAAATTATTATTTTGTTCCACATGTTAGATAGAATTTTAATTTATGTATTACATAATTATTTTAGCATTTTATTAGATGGATTAGAATATATAACCACACTATTAGTGGTATGATCAATTAATGTAATAATTGGAAAAAGAAGAATGGATCCACATATAAGTGAAATAGTACACACAATTACATAATATTTTTTGTTTATAAATAGTTTAGAATGAAAATTACCAAATCCATGCATCAGGATCTCTCCTATATAATTTTGATGTTATACCACTTGATTTATAATGTAAATAATTTATTTAATCAGTGGTTTAATTGAATTTATTATTATTCTTTAACCAATTATATAGCCATTTCTCACATCGAGAATGTTTTTTGGGAGGATTATTACCCTTTTTAGATTCTTGTGGTTGGGGAATTCTTGAAACATTTATTAGTGATAATTATATTTCATTTATAATACGAGATACATATCATTTTTAGTTTTGTTGTGTTTGATCCACTAAGGATTATGACTAGTTATGAAATTTCACATACATGAAATTTGGTTCTTACAAAATTGGATGCTATGGAAATATTCTTTTAGATTAGGATTATTATCATAAAATTTAATGAAATTCAGCAGGATTATGTTGCCACATTTTTTTAAAACTAATTTTTTACATCATGTACACTTCTAGTGAATTCTATCGTTTGTGTAATGACATTTTTTGAGTAATAATATATGTTTTATATCAATTCACACTTATATATTAGGTTATATTCAACTAATGATCCACCAAATATAGATTTTATAATTCCATGATTTATCGGTACTAGAATAAACTATTTTTATTTAATTTTTTGTTTTTAGATTAAATTTAAATTGGATAACTAGAGACATTATTCATAAATAATTTTTAATATTATTGATTGTTCTATACATATTATTTCTTGTTTCCATAAATAAATTTTATATTTGAAATTATTTAATTGGTTATATATATATCCCTAGAAAAAAATATTTATAATGGTATAATCAACAATTTTTATTAGGATAGTATAATTAGTGAATGGTTACAATGTAATGAGATAAATAGTCTCCCAAACGACTGTTAATGTCCATAGTTACCCAATTTTGCATGATGGTTTAATGTATAATGTTAAACTCATTATATTTATTATGTGGGAATTTACTTAGATGGTAACGAATTTTGGGATGATTTGAATAAATCATCATCAATTATCAGTATTGGAACACTTATTCTGGTAATGGATGTATTTAGGATTCTACAACATATTGGGGTTGCTCACTTATTTTATGTTATGATTATTTTATTTCATTATCTAATGTTATTGATTTGGTTTTATTTTATTTTTTATTGAACAAAATTTACCTTCAAGAATATTTCATTCCATACTATGTATTGAATTCAAAATACTAAATTCCTTCTTTTTTTTAAAAAGTACTTTTTATAGTTTAGATTTTACTTTAATAAAATTAACATTAGATTTAATAGTATTAAATTAAATATGAGGGTTACATTGAGAATGAATTTTATTCAAAAAAATTATATAATAAAATTTGAATGAAATAATGAGTTTAATTAAGATAACCTGTTAATTAAAAACATAAATCATGAAAGAAGGAAAAAAAATAAACTGTAAAATAATACATAAAAAATTTATTTAATGAACAAATAATTAAAATAAATGAACTAAAAATTAAATTGTTGATCATGAATCCTTGTTAAATAATACATAATTTGATTATGCGGTTGTGATTTTTTATATTAGATCATTATTAGATAAATAATTTCATTATAATATTTAGTATCTTATGTCATATGTGGATACAACCTAATATCGTTAAATCTAGAATAATATTTATATTTTTTAAATGAAAATACATTATATAAAATATAATTTTTTATACTTAAAGAATCAATAATTCATATGAAAATATTGAAATTAAATTATCATTTAATATGATTATTTATTTTCAATAATATTGAATCTGTGATCCTAATTTATCTTCCCATCAGAATATAGGGGTTAACACATTAAATTTTTAAATAGTAAAAAATATTATATTATTATGAATATATTACTATGATAATAAGTTGGATTAAAAAATAAATGTATTGTGATTCAATGACTACCAATAATAATCAAGCGATTCTATTATAATGTCATAAAAAATAATCATGGAAACAAACAAGGAACTCAATATTTAGCATATGTCTTATTTATTTTTTATAGAAAAATACAAATAAATTATTGTTCTTGTTCATATGTATTTTGATTATAATTTTATATTCTTATATAAAAAAAAATAACATCTTGATTGTAATTATATATAACAAACTAATAATGATGCTTTAAGAAATACTAGAATGTGTACACAAAATATTGACAATTGAGGATGAGTGTGAAATACTTGAACGAAAATAAATAAATGTAATGTGTATGAGTAATAAATAAACATTATCGAAAAAATATAAATAATATTCTTGTAATATAAATTACAATATGTTTAATTTTATATAGTTTTGATACAACTTCACAAAAGTATATTTTAACTCCATGAAAAGGTGGGATGAAAATGTCATGTGGATAGACTTACCCAGCAATATTTTCTCAAAATATAGTTAAATAACCATTTATAATCAGGTAGAGGGGTATTTAGAAAAATATGAATGACATATCCTAATGATGTAAATGGTCATTGAGTATATGTTATCAGAAGATGAAAAATTATTTCACTTCTACAATCTAAATTAAATATTAAAACTAACTTATAAATACTAATTGAAAATATAAAAGAGAAATGGTAAATATATTCAAATCTAAAATTCATCTAGAGTTATCCTAATTTTTAAATCCATATCCAATACTGTGGGAGATTTACTATGTTTTTTCAATCTTATCTTAAGGATAATTTTCCTCTACATGTTCCTCAATTAGGACTCATATGGTTAGACAAAGCACCTGGTTTGAATAAACAAATTATTTTCCAATTATCATATAATAATAAAATTAATTAAAAATATTTTTCTTTAAAATATAATGTAATTTATAAAATTAAAATTTATATTACTTAATGGAATATATCAGATAAGGTTACTATTTTATTTTTATGTCTTTACTAATAATGAATTATACTGTAAGTATAATGAAAACTGTAAATATTATCAGATAAATACACAAAAAAATTTATAAAATTTCATTGTGGTTAAAAAATTTATAATATTTCATCACTAATCAGAAACTATAGAATCAGTGGAATCGCTAGTTTTAAATACATTATACAAAAGTTTTTCAATGTGATAGATTTGGGCTTTGGAGTTACTTTTAGGGATCTAGTTATAGTAGTGTAAAGAACACATAATATTTTCAATAGTGCCTACAAATATATTGTAATATATATATATATATATCATGTCTTCTCGAATGATATTTTTGGCCCAATTGAAGGATTAACTAAAAATAAGAAACCACATTGTTTTCACTATAGATTAATATAGTAAGTTTCTATAACATCATAAATAACCATGAATATATAGTGAATACTTATCAATGTATTTCATATTCCACTAAAATATATTTATATTGAATATAGAGACAAATATATTATGACAATTTGAGAACATAAAACACACTCAAAGTTAAATGACTTATACTTTCAGCTAAAATTTATAAAATGATGTATGTAAAAATATTTCCAAATTTATTACCTTTAGTTGATAGATATATATTTATAAATATATGTGACCACTAAGGAACCTATAGAATTGAATTATTCATCAATAATGGTATTATAACTATTTATTATAGAATAAAATTATTACTAAATATTCACCATGTGAGTAATATAATTTTTTTTGGAAATGAATACATTCTTGTATTTTGGTTATTCTTGCAACTATGAGACATAATACGAAAAATTGTATAGAAGGTTAAACTATGAGTTAATAAAAATTATATAATTAGGAATGAGAAGAACATAGTTTAAAAAACATAGAAATTAGTTAAAAAAGTGTTAATTTAATTGTGAATGTATTGTGGGTTACCGGGTTCATGTGTAGCATGTCTACAATAAGGGCCACCTAGTTGATATTCTAATAATAAAATATAGATACATCATATTTGGTTTGATGTGGAAATATATTAGGATAATTTAGGTTACATTAGTGTTCCATGAGTGGGGGTTGAAATTTTGAATTTTTTATTTACTAATCATCAAATATTCAGTAAAATATTTAGTGGTTTTTTTGGGAAATCACATCCCCAAAACCATTAACGACACAAATTTTATCCCTAATATATATATATATATATATTTCAACAAAACTTCATCCCATGCACTTTTAAACACCACCAAAATAGTACTTTAAATTTTTAATTTTTCTATTTTGAAGCATTAGTATAAATTGTTAATGATTTCAACGAAACAAATATAAGAAATAATTTCAATAAAATTTTATGTTTTTACCTTTATTCCACTATCTTATGACTTTTTTGTTTTTTCCCATGTTTCTATACAGTCTATTATCTTAAATGTTTAGACTGGATATAAATAATCTAATTGTAATTTTATATGAACCTATCCATCACTATTATAACTAGGTAACATAACACCTGCCATGTAATAAATAAAATAGATAATCGTACTTATGAATCATGGGGTCACTATTATTTCTTATTTACAACTAACATTATTGTTTTTAATGAAAGATGTTTTATTAAACATTTCTCTGTAAATATATACATCCTCTAAAATAATATTTAACAAAAAATAATGAAATAATAGATCATTGACATATCCTATATAAACATTATAACATTAATAAAACATAATTCAGATATAAATGTGAAAATCAATTAGAATTAATAAAAAATAATATTAGGACTACATAAAGATGAATCAATTCATTTATCTATAAAACCCATTTTTCATTATATATTCTATTTTAAACATACTATATCTATAAATTACTGAATTTATAATTTCTAGAATGGACTCATTTTTGAATTACAAATTCAAAAATAATATTCAGATATTGTTTTGTGAAAATATTAAAAATTACTAATATTTTTATGAATAATAAAAAATATAGTTCATTACAAAAACTACATCTTATTTGACTTTTATAGAACAAAGGTCAAGTGTATAAAACCATTTAATTATTCAAATATTTATTTACTAACTTCAAATTTACACATTACTTATAATATATTGAATATTGAATAAAATTGGAATAAAATGTTTTAAAGACATATATTACTTTCCAAGAAAAATATTGTTTGGTTTTTCATTTTTAATAAATAATATATTAAAAATAAATGGAAAAATCATGACTAGAAATCCACATAAAATTTATATTCCTGTTAATAATACAACTTTTATTTTCAAAATAATATAAATATAATAATTTTACCCAACACATAAATTTTAAGCATAATGTTTTTTTATAAATAAGGTTTTTACACATTACATGATATAGTATTAAAATTGATTATTTTTAAACAGATAAAATATATCTAATTAAAATGATAATATATTAATAATCACTAATTATGGAATATATATTTGGATTATTTTCATTGGTAGACATTAAAATAAAATTACATAGGTAAACATTATTTACCAATGTAAAACAAAAAAAGCTAAAATTTAATATTATAATGGTAAAAAGAAAAAAATAAATAATCAATTATGATGAATTATTGATGGATAATTACGTTTTTCTCAAACTACACTTCATTATTGTCCATATTTTTTTCATTATGACATATTTAGCTTGTTTAACTTTGTTATTAGTTTGAAAAAATTATAAAAACACCACTCTCATGACTCATAATGTAAAGACCCGGAACTTCATATAATTGTTTTATAAATATATTGGAATTTTACGAGTCTGTGAAAATTTATGGCACATTATTGTGAGTCTTAGAGTTCCTGAAATGATTTTTTGAACTTTTTTCCAGGTACGTTCATTATACATACGAGCAGGTTTTTCAAACTATGGAACTGGTGCTCTGAATTGGAATTAGAGGACACTGTTGAACTCACAGCATAAGTATTTGCTTCAGAATACCTTCACGACCACAATAGGACGAGGGTGGAAGTTATTTTTTTATTTATTCGTGAAAGAATAAAATGACATAAAATGGTGTGACATTTTATTTCTATTATTCTTTTGAAACATTCTTGTGGTTGTTTCAAAGGTTGGGACCACTTGAACTAAACCTCCCATTAAAGGTTGTGTTGGTGGGGACCATGTGAAATACCCTCCCATGAGAGGATATGGTGGTGGGGACCACCCGAGGCTAAAACCACTTGAACTCCCTCTTAAGTGTGGGGAAGCCTCTTAAACTACCCCCACATTAATGGTTCCAACACTTTTAATTTTTTATGCCAACCACTATGGAATTAATTATTCTAATTTGAAATGTTTCGAAAAATTAAAATTGGGGAAAGACAACAGTTTTCTATTTTAGTTTAGGGGGAAATTATTGGAAAATGGGAGAGCTCATGGAGGATTTCATTCTCAAATGATGAACATCTTCACAAAGAACACCTCTCTAATGAAAAACTCCAACGCACGACATCGACTTCTTCCATGAGACATACTCCAACATGGGACGACTTCAATCGATGATTTTATTTCCCTCCTCATCGACGATAAAAAATGAACGAGGTAGGGTGGTTGTTTTCAATTCTTCCCTTTTTTTATTGATGAAACTTCATAAGTAAAAGGGAGATTTTAGTCCCTTTCTACCACTCAAATGAGGAGAGTACATGAAAAAGAAACATGGCCCGTCCTCTCTTCAATTCTTCTGATGATTTGTGGTGTTCTTCGCGATGGAGGAAGTTGGTGACCAACCACGTAATGGCATGGGAACGACAGACAGCACCACCACAATCCGCGATGGAGGAACTGATGCAACAATGTTTCTTCATGGCCCCCACCACCCACGGCCTTGCAGTACCACCCCGTGGTTGTCTACACATTTCTATGCCTGTTTGCGCCGCCCTGTGCCTGTTGGAGCTACCCCGTGGCCAACACCACCCCGGGGCCACGTAGTGCCTCCCCGTGACTTTTCACGCCATCCCATGGCTTCACTATTCCACCCCGCGGTTTTCTGCACCACATCGCAGTACCACAGCTTCGCATTACCCCCACAAACCACACGACCTACACGCATCCCTCAAGGCCCATGCGGCTTCATGCCGCCCTCGCGGCCCTCGTGGCATCCCACCACACTCCATGCCCCCTCGCTGCCTACCGGGCCACCCAGCGGGCCGGGCCAGACCCCACGGGTCAGGCTTCCAGTAGGCTAGGCCTGACCCATGGGTTAGACTATGTCGAACCAAAATTGGAGGGGCCATGCGGGGTCGCCCTGTGTTGGCCCGACCTGGGCGGACATGACCAGAACACACTACGACCCTTTTATGCTCATTTGGCAATAACATTGGCACCAATCGTTCGTTTGATGAACCATACATGGTGCTGGAATACGAGGAGTGAGAAGGATCCTTTTAGTATTCATCAAAATAGATTGGTATTATGATTGTTACGGTTAGGTTGGATCGAGCAAGAATCCAACCGGTCCCCCAGAACTAAATGCTAATAACTCACAAACCGGGCATCTAATTGATGCACCGTCTGTTTCATTGAGACTCCTATGATGTGGCAATCATTTGAGATATGTTTTTGTGTGAATTCATGGTAGTTGTATTATCGAACAGTTTCTTGTGGAGTGGACACTCCTAGAGACAAGCGAATGTAGTGTAGGAACACTGTAACTGATTGTGACATAAATAATGAAGAGTGATCATGTGTGGGTCACCACTGATCGAGCTTGTGTTTGTTAGCACTGACCAATCCTGTGTGGGTCAGCAACTAGTGATGCTGTGTGGGTCAGCACCTAGCGATCACGTGTGGGTCAGGACCTAGTGATCCTGTGTGGTTTAGCACCGAGAAATCCTGTGTGGGTCTTCCTCTTAACAGAGTAATATAATTCACTAGTTACATCTAACCATATCTACTACTGTACCTATGTTACAACTTGTGTGAGATGAGTCTATACCTATGTGGTTCATTTATTTGTGGTAATACCTTGGTTGTATTCTTTTGTGTGGTGTGCCTGTGTGGTAATTACATTTGTGGTATTCCTTCCTCTGTGAAAGAGTTGAACATGGGTTATTGGGGTTGGACTTAGTGTTTTCCTCGTGATTAAGATGGGTTTTCTTGATAACCTAGGTATATTTATGGGAATATTCCTATTTGGGATTGACAATTGATTTCATGCTTGTGGTTTATCCTCGATGGATTTGTAAGACCTTGAGGGTCTTGGGGTCCCTATTGAGTATCGTTATACTCACCCTTGCATGGGTTATGCCCACACCTCATTGTGTTTGGTATAGAGGATTAACATCACTGATCAAGGATGAGAGTACCAAGACTAGACGGTGCTCGGAGGTGGACCATATGGCATGTCAGTATGCAGAAAATACGGATGGATGTGGATTGTTGGGGATGTGATCTATACCTACCCTTCAGGTAGGAAACTCAGAGGGAAACCCAATAGCTATCTTTCTCATTCATCACTTTTATTTTATTACTGTTTTACTTGTTCATTCCATCTAGGATTGTATTCTGGCCCCTTTTACCTACTGCACTCAATATGTTTACTATTTAGTTTTCTTGATTTTGTATCTTGTTGTGTGAATAGTTGTCTGTGCTTATAGGTTTAGAAGGAAATTCCTTCCCAGTTTTAGGGAACACGACTTCGGTGCTAGTCCCCAGCCCATGAACTATGGATGGAAGGCATGGTGTAGTCACGGAACGGGCCCCAGGGAATGGGTCATGAGAAATTGGTATCATAGGAGTTGGTTATACTATTGAAAATAGGACTCTGATCATATAAAAAGAAATAGTGTTAAGTGTACTAAGTGTGGTTTTCAGTTTAGGGAATCCAGTTTTTGTTTGCCAGCCAACATATCCATAAACCAGGACCCTGAATTCTGATTTTTGACTAAGTTCATGAAAGGACTTATTGCGTGTGTGATTTTAAAGGTCATATTTGTGAACACTTTGAGTCAATTCACCAGGTATAGCTTATTGACCATGGAGAACCTATTTCTTTTCAGGATGCCTCCACGCAGACAACCATCTAGGGTTCCAAGAGTTATATGAACTGATAGCCCACCGATCTATGAGGCCATGGTGCAGGCCCGCTTCTAGTAGAGGCACTAGGGGTACCATTTCACATTGGGCCACCGATACCACAGTCCCCACAAGTTGAGGCCAAATGCCGCTTGTGTTTGTTTCACAAGTTCCAGCACTAGAGGCCACCTAGGTTTAGGGGAGAGATGAACCCACATGCAGCTGGGGATTGGATGAAGGTCGTAGTGAAAGTCTCCCAAATGTTTGAGAAACTAGCAGATATCACAGTGATCATTTCCTTTATCCTTCTACAGGAAGCAGTAAGATGATGTTGGAGCATGATTCTCCAGGTTCACGATGAGGTGATTCTTCTCAAGGTAGGCTTCGAGTGCCTTTTTTGGTAAGTGTTTGTCCTAGCGACTCTTCACGTAGTTTGTATATAAGAGATTCGTCATCTGCAGAAGGGCAACATGATTTTGGCATTGTTTTCGTAGAGGTTCACTGGCCTCTCACACTACTCCATAAATATGGTGTGGAACCCATTCATTAGGGATCAGACCTTTACACATGGACTTGGGTGGGAGATCAGGGCTTCGATGATCTCACATAGCATCCCGACGCAGGTGGGGGTGTTAGAGCGTGCCCTCTTAGTGTAGATGTTTTTGCTAGGAATTCACCAGTATTGACACCCACCATAAGTCGTCAAATAGTAGAGTCTTTACAGATGGAAGCAGATAGATGTCACAAATGTTCAGGAGGACCTAACCTACTAGTGGACGACTGCATGACTCTAGATCAGTTGTGTGGGGCACCCAAGGCAGAGACAATCAATCTAGGATTGGGAAGTGTTATGCATGCGGCGGGCATGGTCACATGGCTCATAACTATCTGACCCATCGTATGGATGATCAACTGAATTTCGAAGGGCCACCCTGGAAGAGATAGAGGTTCAATTGGGAGGTCCATAGAGAGTAGGAAGATGTGGTAGAGGAGCAGGCTGTGCAGCTGACAGTGGGCGACTATTCGAGATGTTTCGGCCACCACCACTAGGAGGTCCACCCCAACCACAGGGAGAAGGTGGACAAGGGCAAGCTAAGATCCAAGAAGTTGAGTCCTATGATCATGGTGCTCCCTTAGATGATACGAGGAATGATCTTGGTCTACTCCAACTTAGTTGCAGTACTTATAGGCATATGTGCGAGTCATTCATTTTAACCTTGTTCGGAGCTCATAGATTCTGACAGAGCCGTTGGCTAGATCCTTATGGCTAGATAATCTTACGGTTGCGGATTCGATGACTAAACATTTTTTATGGCAGTGTGAGATTACTCTAGGAGGTGAGATCTTTGGGTGGGGTCTCCTAGTAACAACGTCGAGGCCTTACGATGTCATCTTGGGTATGTACTGGTTATCTACAGTCCATGCTCATATAGAGTGTATTAAGGACAATGTGTGGTGTGTCTGTATGGATGGGACCAGGTTTACCTTCACCGGTGAGAAAGGATCCTTTACAGCACCAGATGGACTTACACGGAGGAGAGTACATCTGATCACTCATCAGTTGGCTATCCTTACCCTAGGAGTAGTTGATGTTGAGGGTCCATGTGATCCCGTAGTGGTGGACCAGTACACGGATGTCTTCCCTGATGATTTTCTTATTCTACCTCCTCATAAAGAGGTGGACTTTTACATTGACTTGTACCCTTGGAAGGGAAAGATATCCACACCAGCATATCATATGGCCCCAGCGGAGCATTGTAAGCTACGGGTATAGTTGGAGGACTTACATGTGAAAGGGATAATCTGTCCCAATATTTCCCGTATGGCAGCCTCGATTTTGTTCGCCAAGAAGGCAGATGAGATCTTGAGGCTTTGTGTTGACAATCGGTGCCTAAACCAAGTGACCAAGAAGAACAAGTACCCACTCTCTATGATTGACGACCTCTTTAATCAGTTGAAGGGAGGCCAATGGTTCTCAAAGATATACCTTGGATCAGGCTATCACCAGCATAGAGTATGATATGAGGATGTGCAGAAGATGGGTTTCAGATGTCGGTATAGCCACAATGAGTATTATGTTATGGATTTCGGCTTGACCAATGATCTGTCAGTGTTCATGGGACTCATGAACAAAATCTTCTAGACATACCTAGATCTTTTTATAGTAGTCTTCATTGACAACATTCTGATCTACATGAATACTGAGTAGGAGCATGCCTATCAGTTGTCGGTAGTACTGTACAAAATCCAAGAAAAGCATCTTTATGGTACGCTCTCGAAGTGACAGATTTGTATCGAAGAGGTTCACTTTCTGGGAAATGTCATATCATAGGCTAGAGTTGCAGTAGATCCTGTGAAGAATGAGGCGTTACTTCCATGGGATCCACCCAGGAGTGTGACGGAGGTACAAAGATTACTGGGTTTGGCTAATTACTACTAGAGTTTTGTGCCAGATTTCTCCAGATTTAAAGCACCTCTATCATTGTTGATGAATAAGGGGAAACCCTTTGTGTGGTCAGAGATATGCCAGTGTAATTTTCAGGAGATGAGGCAGAGATTGACTAGTTCCCCCCGTCATGAGTCTACCGATGTAGGACATAGGTTACGTAGTCTAATATGATGCATCTGGGACTAAAATCGGATGTTTCCTGATACAGGAGCGAGTATATATCGAATATGGTTCAAAATAGATCAGAAAACATGATCCGAACTAACGTACTTATGCAATAGAGTTGGAAGCAGTGGTCTTCACCTTGATGATGTGGCGACATTACTTGATGGGCGAGCATTTTAGAGTCTTCTCAGATCACAAGAGTCTCAGTTATATCTTCTATCATAAGGAATAGAACCTAAGAAATCGATTATGGATTCAGTTCCCCCAGGACTATGACTTCAATATAGTCTATACTCTTGGGTCGAGGAACATTGTAATAGATGCACTTAGCAAGAGTTCAAGTAGACCGCTGCTAGGAGTGGCGACAGAGCAGCTGGCTTCTTTACAAATATTCATTGTTGATATAAATGGATAATCTTTTCTTCAGTCTCTTACCGTCACACCCCCACTTCATTAGCGAGTTAGGGAGGAATAGCATGGGGATGCAGACTTTGCGATGAGACATGCATAAGTATCCACAGGACAGGCACCAGAATGATTTCTAGAAGGTGGGGAGCATGTAATCCTCTTTAGAGGATCTACCATGGTACAAGTCTCACTTCAAGAGGAAGTGTTGAAGGAGTTCCACACATTCCCACTAGCGGTACATCCAGAAGTGGTGAAGATGTACCAGGATCTCCGATGAAAGCACTGGTGGCAGAGAATGAAGAAAGCTGTTGTAGAGTTTGTCTCTCAATGCCTCACTTTTCAGCAAGTGACAGCAGAGCATCAGTTACCAGCAGTCTTGGTTTTGCCTTGGAGTTCCTAGAGTGGGCATGGGATGGGATATCCATGGACATCGTGATAGGAAATCCTTGTACATCCAGGGGACACGACCCAATTTGGTTGATCCTCGACTGACACCCCATGTCATCCCACTTCCTACCATTCAGGGAGAAGGGTTTAGAATAGTGCTTTGGACGCCTCTATGTAAAGGAGATTTTTTGGCTACATGTAGTGCCCTTGATGATTGTCTCTAATTGTGATGCACGTTTTACTTCCTGGCTATGAAAGAGGATGCATGAGGGTTTTGGGATGCAGCTTCATTTGAGCACCGTCTTCCATCCTCAGACAGATGGCCAGACTAATCTGATCATTGAGACCCTCAAGGACATGTTGTGTACTTTCATCCTTGACTCTGGTCTCATCTGGGAGGAACACCTTCCTTTGGTGGAGATATCATACAACAATATCTATCACTCCACTATTGTAATGGAACCTTTTGAGGCATTGTATGGGCAACCTTATAGATCACCTTTGTGATAGACTGACTAGGGGAGTAAGTTCTGGTGGAACCAGAGATAGAATAGACTACTATAGAGAAGGTGAAAATCATCTAGGAGTGGATGAATACTTTGCGTAGTAAGCATAAGTCTTATGCCGACATGAGACGGAGACCTCTGGAGTTCGAGGATGGTGACAAAGTCTTTCTACGGGTATCACCTAGACAACATTTGTGAAGATATCACTGATGTGGAAAATTCTCTCCAACGTTCATCTGACATTTTTAGGTCCTCAATAGATTCGGCTAGGTGCCATACTACTTAGTTCTTCAAACTCAGTAGCACCGGTTGCATGACGTCTTCAATGTATCCTAGTTCAGGAGATATGTGCATGACCCTTCCAAAGTCATCGACAATGGTGAGCTGGACATCAATGATGGGGTGACTTTTACGGAGGTTCTGGTGGAGATTTAGGATTGACAGGAGTGGGTCCTCCGTGGGAGTTCAATACCTCTAGTGCATGTACGTTGGTCGCACGAGAACCTCCAAGAGTGTAAATAGGATCGGGAGGCTTAGATGTATGCTCAGTACCCCCACTTATTCCCCTAGTTTGAGTTGTGGATTATAGGGATGTAAATTATTGAGGTGGGGAGAATGTAAAGACCCAGAATTTCAATGTAATTTTTTTAAATATATGCGAATTTTACGAGTTCCTAAATATTTATGGCGTATGATTCAGAGGCTCAGAGTGCTCATAATGAATTTCTGATATTTTTCTGGGTGCGTTCAGTAAACTTATAGGTGGGATTTTCTATCATTTGAACCGGTGATCAGAATTGAAATCTAAGGGCACTGTTGATCTTGTAGCGATGATATTCACATAAAGAGGAAATGAAATTGACCATAGTAGTTAAAGGGTGGATGTTGGTTTTTAACTTTTTTTTTTAATTATAAAATTAAATAAAATGGTGTAACATTTTATTTTAATTTTTCTTTTGAAACATTCATTTGGATGTTCCATAGGTGGGGACAACCTGAACTAAACCTCCCATGAGAGTTTATCGAGCTGAGGACCACCTTAACTAACATCCTATGAGAGGTTATGGTGGTGGGGACCACCTGATGCTAAAACCCTTTGAACTCTATCTTATTGTTGGGGAAGCCACTTAAATATTCCCCACTTTATTGGTGCCACCCCCTTTAATTTATTATACCAACCACTATGTAATTAATTAATCCAATTTGAAATTTTTCCAACAAATAAAATTGGAGAAACACATCAGTTAACTATTTTGATGTTGGGAGAATGTATTGGAAAAGGGAAGAGCCCTAGGAGGATTGATTTCTCCAACAAATAACTTCTTCCACAAAGAACACTCATCCATCAAAGAATATTGACGCAAGACTTCAACATCTTTAATAGGAGAACCTCCAATTTGGGATGTCATCAATAATCGACCATAATTACCTCATCATTGATGACAATAAATGAACGAGGTAGGGTGGTTGTTGCGAATTCTTCCCTTTTTCATTCTTGGAAACTCTTCATAATTCAATGAAATATTATAGCCACTTGCTATAGCTCTAATACAGAGAGTGCAATCTAGAAAAACATGTCCTGTCCTTTTTGCAATTCATGTGATGATTTGTGGTGTTCTTTGTGATGGAGGAGGTTGTATTCCAACCACAAAGGGGCAGGATAATGGCAGTCGGAACCACCACTGGTTGTGATGCAAGCGATGGGGATACAGTGACGCTCCACAGCCACCGCTGCCCGTGGCCTCACAGCGCTGCCAGTAGGCGATCCGCCTCCCCATGGATTCGCTACGCCGCCCCGCGTCCTCGTCGCACTCCCCATAGATATTTGTTCCGCCCCACGGGTCTTTGCATCACACGCAGAAAATGCCACCCCACGGCCTCGCCATGCTGCCTCGGGGCCTCACCGCCCTGTGGCTGTCGGCCCCACCCCGTGGCCTCGCCGCGCAACCCCGCAGCTGTCTGTGTCACCCTACGGCTGTCTAGGTAATATCTGGGTGATCCGCACAGCTCCGGATCCTCGTCACCCTCCGGCCATCCACGCCGCCCCGCTGCCCAATGGCCTAGTAGCATCGTGCTACCTGTGCGGCCTTCGCATAGCCCCCGCAGCCAACGCGGCCTCACGCTGCCCTCATTGCCCCCGCAAAATCGCACCGCCCTCTACGGCCCCTCACGGCACGCTAGATCGGCCACTGTATGCCGAGATAGACCCAGATGGGTGGTCCGCTAAGCGGGCCATGTGGAACATCGTGTCAGACCTGGTCAGGCTGGGTCTATCAGATTGGGTCGGACCGGACCCGGACCCACTACGACCCATTTACCCTACTTTGGCCATAACATCGGCATCAGGCATCTATTTAACGAATCATCAATGGCACTGTAAACCGTAGAGTGATACTGTTACATTGATAACACCCCCCCCTGGAGATTTGGATTAATAAGTGTATAGTCATGATAGATCAAGGACAAACCCACCCGGGCCACTGGAACAATAACTCACAGATTGGGCATCCGATTGACGAATTGTCTATTGTGTTGAGACCACTATGACATGGCGGCCCTTGAAATACTTCTCCATGAGACTTAGTGGAAGCTAGAGTATCGACTAGTGGCATTCGGAGTGGTCCATCCCAGAGAAAAGCGAGCATAGCGCGGGAACCCTGTAGTTTCCTGTGAAGTGATGAATGAAGAACACTCCTGTGTGGGTTAGCACTGAGCGATAATGTGTGGGAATGCACCTTTCGATCATGTGTGGGTTAGCACCTAGCGATCCTATGTGGGTCAACACCTTTCGATCATGTGTGGTTTAACACCGAGCGATCCTGCATGGGTCAGCACCGAGCGATCCTGTGTAGGTCTGCCTCTTAAGACAAAAAGATGATTCAGTAGTAAGAGAAAATCATCTCAACTATTGAACCTAAATTATACCTGGTGTGATATGAGTATGTCTTTGTGTGGTAATTTTCTTCGTGGAAATACCTTGGTGGTATTTTTTGATGTGGCGTTCTTGTGTGGTACTTTCCTTTGTTATATTATTTCCATTGTGGAACAGTTGATCTTGAGGCTTTGGAGTTGGACTCTGTGTTTTCCTCATGATTGAGATGGGTTTCCTTGATATCTTAGGTATATTTATGGGCATATACCTTAGTGGGGTTAATAGTTGATTTCATGCTTGTGGTTTATCCATTGTGTATTTGTGAGACCTTGTGGATCTCGGGCTCCCTACAGAGTATAGTTATACTCACTTATGCATGGGTTATGCCCGCTCCTCATTGTGTTTGGTGTAGATGACGGAAAGTGCTGATCGAGGCTGAGAGTACTAGGACTAGATGGTTCTCAGAGGTGGACCATAGGGAATGTTGGTACGCTGAGAAGACGGGTGGATGTGGAGTGATGAGGAGGCGATCTGTACCTACCATTTAGGTAGAGACCTCGGAGGATGACCTAGTAGAGATCGTTCTCTTTCTTCAATTGTATTCTATTTTAGTTGTACTTGTACTTTCTAGTTGGGCATGTATTTTGTCCCCTTTTACTTAATGCACTAACTCTGTTTACTGTTTAGTTTACTTGATTTATTATCTTTCTATTTTATTGGTTGTGTGTGCTTATAGGTTATAATGGTAATTCCTTCCAAGTTTTAGGGAATATGCCTTCGATGCTAGTCGCCAGCCCCTGGCCTATGGAAGGCTGTCTTGGGGTAGTCACAGGACGGGCCCCAGGGGACGGGTTGAGGAACATAATAGTTCAATCCCACCTCCTATCCATGATCAATAATTAAAAATGTTTTATAAATTATAATATATATTATAATTAAATTATAATTTTTTTACTGAGACTTTTGATATTAGGCATTACCTTAAGATCTCCACTTTTGAATTATGCTCCTTGGAAGACATAAAAATCCCAACCTTTGTAATCATTTTATAATAACTTATTTAAATGTATATTTTACATTAATATATATATAATTATGATTCATATATAATTATATTACCTTAGTTTTACAACTGCATTTTATTATTCTATGTGATAACTGTTTTACCATATTATCCCAATCCTGTTATGAATAATTAAAACATCATTCATGTGTTGGGTAGACTTCCACATCAACAAAATGAATAATTAAAAATTATTCTCCACAACCAATCTATGAATATTTCAAAAATTAAAATGATGAATAAATATGTAATATTATTTATAATTACAACTATTAAAAAAATTAATCCACCATCATTACATCTATTTTTCTTGAAAAATAAAAATGTTTATATTATATTTTTCACACTAACACCTCCATTAATTGACATGTATAATTTTTCATAAATTGTTATATTCATTATTAAAATCTTTTAAAATAAAATTCACTGCCTTAAAATTATCCAAATACTTACAATATTCTTATATAACATATAAATTATTTAAAAATTAACTACTTATATAATAACAATTATCCTTTAGCTATGACATGTTCATGATTGGACTTGTCTAACCACCTACATGAAATGTGATATAAAATAATATATTTTATTATGTTGTGAAATTAATTTTTTTAAATATAAGATATTAAATTTTAATTATTTACTTTGTATTTTCATTAATGGAAAAAATTAATATTAAATGGATTAATTATGATAAAAACTAGAGTTTATTAAAAGTCACAAAAATATGGTGTTAACTAATTAAATATTTTAGGATCAAAACCAAAACAATAGTGTAATGATTTGATAACATTATATATTATTTATAAAAAGTTATTAAATAATTTATTTGTTTTGGTATTAAAAGTTACTTTCCACGGTAAAAATTCATTAACACAATAAAAAGATTTTTTAAAGTGAACAATTTATGAGGAAATGAATCAAAATATTAAAAACATTTTGAATGTGAGTGTTTTAATATTTACTATTAATAACATTCCCTATCTGTATTATAATACAAAATTGTATTCATATGACCTATTATTAGTTAATTTACCTTTTTTATGTTACTACTATTCATAACCCCTCCCCTACAAAATAACAAATAACCACTACACTTCTATCCACACACCCAGAATCTTGGATTCAAACCAAATATTCCAAAATAACTCCTCAACACTCCTAGAATCATCTTATTAGTTTTTACCTCAAAATATCCCCCCTCTAATGTATAATAAAATTAATAAATGATCTAATCTAAAGAGTAATGTAGTTTTGTCAATTTCTCTATTTTTATTCCCTTTTTGTATTCTTATAACTCCCACTAATTTTATAAAAAAAGGATTTATAATTAAATAATATCATAATTATATATATTTTTTATTTTTAATATGGTATAACTTATTTTTATCCTACTCATATCTAATAAAAAAAATAAAAAATGGCCCTTCTGTTACGTGTGGACTACCACCTATATTCAAGACAAGATCCAATTAACATAACCACATAATAACCCACATAATAATATATAATTTAATGGTTGAAAATATATTTATCACTTCATAAATATCATAAAATTATATCCCATTACCCTACTTTAACATGTTGATGTAAAATTTTTGCATCTACTATGAATATGTGAGAATTACCACCTCCACAAAAGTGATTTTTTTTTTGATTTCCACTATATTCATTATATATTATTATAATATATTAAAAAATTTAAAACACATTAATAAATTATAAATAATATCATTATATATATGTTATAATGATATTATATAGAATTATTATCCTTCTAATCTGTACACACCTAAAGATTATAGCTTCTTCTTGTTTATGGCGGTTTGACCTCGAACTTTGACAACATAATAAATTTTATCATTGATGTCTATGGAAACATAGTTAATAGTTTTATCTAACATTAATTATCCCATATTTTATTATTTGTCTTTATATATTATTTTAATTTTAATCTCATTATTATTACGTCAAATTTATTTGAATAAAATTACAAGAATGAATATTGTCATAATTACTATTTCATTGAATTACATATAAAATCTTTTGGAATGATATATAATAGTAAAATTAAGTAAATAATATATATTAATGTTATTTCAATGATCTCATAATGATTATATTTGAATGTAATGAAATATTCATTATCATTATTTGAAGCTCTCACAAAATGATCAATCAAATCTAATAACCACAGATAATGAAAATAAGATATTTATTATTAATTAATTTCTAATATATTAGTAAATTGAATTTCATAAAAGTTTATTGAAATTATTTGGGTTATTAATTAATTTATTATGATATTTATTTTGAGTAAATATGATTGTTAAATTATATTATAGAATTCAATTATTATTTATGGGTATTTAATATTTGTTCCATTATTTATGATATTCTTTATTTATACACCATGTATTCTTAAAATAGTGTGTGTTATTATTAGACATTTAATTTCACAAATAATATTTTGCTCTTGTTATTTGAGAGTTTTATTGTATTTTTTTGAGAAAAACAAAAATTTATTGGTCAATAAATATTTTACAAATGTGTATAAAATGTCACAGGCCCCCTACACCCAATCAATGTAAAATAAAGGTGGCAGAGGTCCTTCTTAAATTTGTCAAAACAATTAATATAATTGTTTTCATATTTATAAATATATTGGTTTTTATATTATGATTTATATTTATATTGTTTGAAATCACTAACACATGGTTTTATTCTTCATTTGAGACAGTTAAATACTATTTTCTTGTCATTATACAATAACTATAATAATAATATTATTCATAACTACAAACATTATGTTGAAATGTCTTGTGTTTGTGCCACACATTATGGTGTCTTATATTTACCATGCTCTAATGAAAGAAGTCTGTTATTCAATGTTTTAAGGTGATTCTCTATAATCAATCTGTTTTTAATATGAATTTTATAATTAGTGCCACTTATGATATAATATCCAATTTTATCATGTGACAATCTTTACTATAGTTATGGATCACCATCTATTTTATTTATGTCTCCATGATATCCCAAGTATTAAGTGTAAGGTAAGGTCTGGGGGAACGTATGGAGATTGGAATAAAAGACGATGTGGTTGTTTTTATCATGTACCCAATTTCCAACGATGTTGGACCTCTATAATTTTGGTTGCATTATATATATGTATTTGAAAATATTATTTAACAATATTTATATTAGATATAAGATATTATAATAAATATTTGAATATGCTATTCCATTGGAAAAGATGAAAATATCCCTTCACAGTAAATATCGTTATTTTTTGGGTATCATTTTCCACCATGTGTTATTTATAAGTAGACACCATAATATCCATATTTATTTTAGTGTAAAAACCCCACTTAATGAGTATGGGTCTCACCCCTTCTAGTGAATCCACTATGTGAAAAACATCATTTATGTACACAGTTTCCATTTTAGATTCTGTTGACTTTAACCATTTCATAGAATTATTACAGTAACTATAATCCCAAAAGGTTTTAGTTTTTATCAAATATTATCATAACTACATTATATTTTTACAAAATAAATTATTATATCTCAGTATCCAGATGAATCCTACTAGATCATCAATGTTATTGTGTATCGTGAATTAGTTCTTCTAACACAACTATTTATGGAACATACTCAATTTCTATATCAATAGATCTTTTTTGTGTCATTCACCAAATTCCCCAAGATTATCTTCCATCCCACAGGATCCTTATTTAATATAAAAATTCTAATTTAATATACTATCATCAGTAACAAAACCTTTTTTTCTATTATATTTTATAAATAATATCCCATTATTTACTTGAGAGAAAAAATAATCAATTCACTATTTTAGGGTTATGTTTTTTATAAAACATTTTTTATACTATTGATCCACAACCATAAATATTAATAACAAATATTTTGAGAAATTTACCAGTCAATATATAATATAGTTTCTTTATGACCACATTACATAGAAAATAGTTTGGTAGAAATGGAAATATTTTCATAGCATACCCCCATGAGGAAATATTAAGATCACACATAGTAATCAATGATTGAACCATGTCCAATCAGGAATGATTACACAATATTATATGATGGTATTCCCAAAGGAGTGATCTATGATAAAATTTCTTAATCTCTCTTATTATCAATGAATTCCTAACTCATATATCGAACACCTTGATTTGATGATTGAATCGTAATACATTTTCCATATTAATTATGTAATACATTCTAAAACATGTCGAACAATTCATATGTTTCAAATTTTTGCCTATCATAAGCACATAAACATAGCAGCTAAATTCATTAATATGGATTTTGAAGAACACAAACCAAAAATTCCATATTCATGAATGAGTACAATCAATGTCTATAGGAAATTTTTTCCTACATGGTGGTCTATGAATGGGATGAATTTTAAACATTATATTGAATTTATATTTCATTAATTTAATCCAAAATGATTGATTTGATTATTTTATAAACATAACTATTCAAATTTCAATATTTTTTTAAAAACAATTCATTTATATTCAATTGGTTTTTAGATTAATTTCATGTTAATTTGGAAACCAATAAATCATTATATAAACATGTGTAATCCATATAATCAAAATTCAGTAAATATTTTTCATTACCTCCATTCCTTAATCTATGAAATAACAAATATATTAAAATAATAATGTTAATATATATATATATTTGTATAAATTAGTCTTCTCTACATGGTAATATTTTAGAGAAACTTGTTGATGCATGTCAAGTATATTATTATACATGGTGTCCCCATTAAGGTAAAATCACTTTCTAATTCAAAAATAGTAATAGATATTAAAATTATTTATTTTGTAATTACATGGGATGTTACATCCTTCCCACGTTTGGAAATTGTATTCTCACAATTATAAAAATTTTCTTTGAAACTTCATTGAAATCCCACATCAGGAAAATATTCAATAAAACCTCCACATGAATATTATGTAAGTGAAGTACAAATGACACATGAGGTTCTATGTAGAAAAACATGGATATGGAAGAAAATCTAACTATGAATTTATGATGAAGAGTGATAAAAAATATGATCAGGAAAAAATTAACAATCAAAAAAACATATAATTTTTATTGGTTAAAAGGACATTGATTCCTTAGTATGAAATGTATAAATATAATATTTTTTTAATAATATCCAATTCATAAATTTGTGGAATTAATTTTTTCAATGACTTATAAAATAAGGAAAAATACATAATTGAGAAGTATATATTCATCCTTTAATAAATTTGTAGATACCCAAAGCATGAAGTACATTGACATTACATTACTTTTTCGGAATACTTGATACATAATGAAAATATACACACAAGGACAATAATAGTTTAGTGTCTTTGGAAACTCAGAAAAATAATGTTCTAATTGTGGTGAAAGATCATTAACATCTCCCATAAATATCTTCCCCTTTTGTTTTCTTACCTAAAACCATTCTTTAAATCCTGGGGAAATAAAAACATATAATGGGTGAGATCAAATGCTCATTAAGGTTAAGAATATATAACATAAAACAATATATAAACATTGGGATGCAAAAACTTGAACATAAAATCTAAACATCAAAATCATGAGCAACGGCATAAATCTTGGAATTACACAAAACATAGATCATAAAGGAACAATAGTCATGATAAACTATCATGGTAATAAAACATGTAATTGTGGAATCAATTATGCAAATGTTATGATTTCCATAGTAGCCAAGGCATTGTTTCCAAGACCATCTTAGTGGAAAAAGTCCCATTCTGAATCGATTTCACTCCTTGTTCCAGTCCTGTAACACTGAACCAGATTAAATTACCATTCCAGCCATGTATATCTCATGAGATAAAAATCTTTACCCAATGCATTTGAGGTAGATATAGGTCCCACCCATCTCATAATTAAATCATTCTTACTTGTGCCACAACATAAACAAAAATCATTCATCATAACCCAAAGAATAAAAATGGGTTTCATAAACATCATCCCATCATAACATAATCCATATAAAAAAATGGATATCATTTCATCATAAGAAAATTCAAATCATGTAAATCATAGAGATATTGTACTTGAAACATACAAATATGAAATAATGTCATCTTAGATGGAAAATGGATTTGATAAAACACTTGAAATGATTTCTTGCGGAAAATATCCTTTCTTCTTGAAAAAATTTCATTTCAAAAAATGCCACACAATTTTAAAATAAATGGATTTTATTGAAAATAACCATGAAATCTTGTAGAGTAAATATCATGAAAATAAGGCTTTATGAAACTGTAAAAAATATTTCATGCCGTATATGTTAAAAACATTCTTCTCATACTTTTGCCGAAAAAAATTCATAAAGTACCTCGTATGGAATAAAAAAGAAAGATTCCATCCATACGAAATGGTAAAAGTAAAAAAGGGTAAAAATAACTTTAAAAATACATGGAATAAAATTAAACATTTTATGAAAACATTTTGATAACATATGGACTTGGATAATAAACATAACCATAGAAAATACTTACAAATAATCAATCTCAGATAAGAATGAGATGGGAATAATTATCCCTTACCATATAGATGATATGCTTTGTATGTTTCCGAAAATCCAATATAATGATTTAAATTTTGTTATTGAATTATTATTGAATCATATTAATTGTTATGATATCATATATAGTTTACTTATGACATTATATTACCATTTATTTTGTAAATTCGATGTAAAAGCATCGATTTGGGTAAAATCGTTTCATTTATTGTACGTGTTTCGACTTGTTGTTATTGATATTATTACTTATATACTGATTTATATAATTATAGAATCTAAAAAATGATTTATATAGAATATATATTCAGTATATACATATATATATATGATAGATTGATAAATTTAATGAAATACATCATTCATGGAGACGGTAGGCCGTACGTACGCATGAATGCTGTTTTCGTTTCCTTATTGAATTGAATGGAATTAACTAGATGACATACATATATATATACATAAATATAGTATCATTGTTTTTTCATATATTTCATGATTACTTATTATATATACTTTATAATCATTCATGAATGGTTAACATGGAGAATGAATCTCATCACGTTGTGGAGACGGTAGTCCGTATGTATGTACGAGCAATGATACCATTCCCATGATTGTAGAATTGTATTTAAGTGTATGTATAATATTTTAGAATCAATATAAATTTACAATAATTATATATAGTTATTTATTTACACCATTATACCCATCCAAGTAAGGTGGTGGTCAAAAACAGATTACACCACGGCCTGGAGACGGTATTCTGTATGTACGCGCGCGCGGTGATTTTGTTTTCCATAGGATGGATTGAAGGTGAAATAGGGATGTTTCATATTTATAATAACATATCAGTTTATATGTAATACTGATGTTATTACATTATAATGAAACAACTAAAGAAGAATAAGTTTAAGAATAAAGAACTTGGAAAGGATCGGTAATGGATATTACCTCTTCTTTGATGTGCCTCTTCTTAACCTCATCCAAGGGCACTAGGGTTGGACTTTTAAGAAGACTAGGACCTCTAGTATGTTTCTAGGGAAGTGTATTAGATAATTTGTCAGGGTTTGGCCGAGCTTGATGGCTCAAAGTGGTGTGAGGATTACAGGGAGGGGGTGCCCTTTTATAAGAGAGTAGAGGGGAACCTTTGGAAAAAACTAAATATATTATTTTATTATAAAGTCATATTCGGTTTTTAATAGCTCCAAATTTATTTATGTCAAAACTAAGGTGGGGTTTGGTTGAAGTCATACTTCCAATAGAATTTGGACAAGTTTAGGTTCCTATTATTACCTTATCATTTAGAATTTAACTTTAAGTTAAATAATTTTACATTTACCTTGTCTTATTGTTTTCCTACACTATAAGGTTAATAAACATACTATAACAAGACAAAAGAACCCCAAGTGGTTGATTACTAATATATATATATATATTTTTCTAAGTCATTTGGCCGAACCTTATATTTTTAGGAATAAAATAGAAATTAATAATATAATATTTGTTTTAAAAACTATTTTATGTCACTTTTGACACTATTTGGTAATTGATTTTGGTGAAACTCATAACAGAATTATTAGTTCGAAAAAAGTTAATTTAATCAATAATAACATGTCATATTAACCTATAAAATTAGTTAAATTCATAAAAAGTGTCAAATTACATTTATTTGGGTATTTAAAACATTAATTATGTAAATATTTCATTAATAAGATAATTATTGCATCATCATTGTGTCATAAATAAATTAAATAATTTAATTTCCAAAAATCATAAATAAAATACCATTAAGTATGAAATATTTTTATATTTCTAATGAATATTTATAGTCGAATTTATCTTAAGTAGAACCCTATATTAAAAATTTTTTAGTTATTAAACATTGATTTTAACTATTTTAACATTTCTTTAATTAAATTAATAATAAATGTCCCAATCTAATCCATGTGGGCCTAAATGGTCATATTTTAATCCTAAGGTTGTTTTTAGTCTAATTAAACTTATCCAATAGAATTAGTACACGTGTTAGGGTAATAATAATATCATTTTTAACCTTAATTACCCTATTTACTTTTAACTGTGGTAAAAAAAGTAAAACGTTACTATTCACAAAAAATTATTTTCATCTCATTGAACCACATTTTAGTCCTTGATATTAACCATGTTTATTGGATTTTCGAAATTCCACTGACATAAGGGGTAAAAGTATGTTTTATGTGAATTTCCAAATTCTCCTAGGAGGTGGGTAAAAGACAGTGAAAAGTTTAATAAAATTTATATATATATCTAAAATTATTATAATATGAATCCAATGAATTACATTGAACTTATATAGGTGTTATGTATCAATTTTTATGTAAAATAAATTTAAATAAAATAATTAATTATTTAAATAAAAAGTCCGCTTTTAAATAGTAAACCAGTGTTTTCACTATTCATCAAAATTGAATGTTTTCAGAAAAATACCAAAACTTCACCCTAGGCTAATTTCGATATTATGAATCCAAAAATGAAGTCCATTTCATAAGATAAAATTTATAAAATATTAAAAATTGGGTACTACTATTCATACTACTTTTTTATATAACAAATCGTTGTTTAGTGAAACTCGGTATTGCGTACAACACACGCTATTGTGGAAGATTGTGATTATGTGTATTGCAAGCCAAGTCAGGGATGTGTGTAGTGCAAGATCCTTTTGGTGTATTGTACAAAACAAGACATCATTAAAATTAAAAAGAATATTTTTCATAAAATATTGGGATGTTACATTCTACCGCCCTTAAAATGAATTTCGCCCTCGATATTCATCAGGGTTATAAATGGTTTACTACTCGAATGTTTTTTTTAAATAAAAACCCACGTCATTAAAAGAAATACCATAACTTCATTTTAAAAAGGGATGTTAGAATAATAACAGTCAACCAAAGTAACTCAGCACTGGGTTTCCATATAGGACAACATAAGTGAAAATATAGATATGGAAGAAAAATATAACCATCCTGTTCTAATGGAGAGTGGTAGAGAACATGACTATGAAAAAGCCAACAATCACAAATCCATAGATTTGTGATGATATAAGGTACCATCTGATTCATCAAATATAAGAGTACTAGGATAACATTTTTTGATTTCAAGATAATTTCCCTAATGTTGAAGAAATTTTGAATTAAAAGAAATTCTTAATTGATTTTGGTACAGTCTCACTATTTTTCATGTCATGAACAATTTCTACTTCATATCTTAAAGAAATGAAGTTGAATTTTTTTTCCATGAAATGTTAGCGGATCATGTGATATAACGATAGGTCATTCCATCTGTCTCAAACAAAAGGTTATGAAAAGTTATCAAAAATACATAAGTCCATATATTGTATGATTAATCATATATGGTTCCTAAAATAGACGTATACTTCATATATCATACTACTTAATTTAATAAAGCTGGTTTCTACTAATCATGTACTTCTTGTAGGCCAGTGGTAGGCGATAAAGGCCTGTCGCACATCGGTTGTGGGTTTGATCTCACAGCCTTGTCCAACGAGACGGGTTGTCGCCCGCCCTATGGGTTGTCCTTTTTCTAAAACAATACTATTATAACAAAAAGTTCTAGCCATAAAAAACACTATCTAATGTCCAACATAATCCATTCCAATCATTAGGCATATCCAAAATACCTTTGTCCAATCTCATTGTATAATGAAAATGATTACTTGAAATGTCACATATCAAGCACGTGAATGCCATCATTTATCCCACATATATCATAAGATATATCTTGTTGGTCACATAACAATCATGTGAATACCTTAATCATGTATTCTTTTGAAGCATGAAATACCATAGAAATTAAGGAAAACATGAGTGGTGTCAAAAGTTAACTCTTTCCACATACCAAAATACCAAAAATTCTATATACTCAACCCAAGATGTCACTTAGTCCTTATACAAATCATGAGCTCATGAATACTGTCAAACAATTAATTTTCTCATTATCCCTTCATTATGCGCATATAATCTTCTTTCCAAAATATTTTAATCACTTTTCATGGTTATCGGTACCATATTCTTATAGAAAACCACAATGGACCAACACACAGATAATTCAATATACTATAAAATTACCTCAACAACATTTTTATTGAATTCCAATACATAAGGCCTTCAATCCATCCTCATCAATGATTTACTTTGAATAGACCCTTCTTCGATTTAGAAGTAACTTCTGAGGTCAGGGCATTGAGTTGGGTAATGACCATGTTCTCTGCAGAGAAGACATTAGTCTCCATAACAGTCTGTCACCCTATTACCCTTTTTTCCACATAGATAACATATTCCACTCCATTTGAGGAATTCCTCAAGGTTCTTCTTCCCTTCATTAGAAATCTCAATATTTTTTTCTCTATGCTCCTCACCATGTGAACATGCATAAAATTCCATCTTCCTCTTTTTTCATGACTTAGGAATATAACTAAAGTTTACCTTGTTAATCATATATTGAGATGACAGATTCAGAATAATCACAATATCATCCTATCCAGGCGTTACAAAATTTCATTGATAATAGACACCAATTTGTCCATTGGAATCAATGTGAACATAATTCCTTCTTGTTCCCTCAATTGACTATGACAAGAAACCATAGTGTAAGAAACAGTTAAAATAACGAGGAACCACATAATCATAAAAACTCACTTATGGGATGTCTACCATATCAAAAATTCTTTAATCCATGAAACCTTAGGTTCAGCCTAGGTTATTCATGATCATCAACATAATTCTAGGACCCTAACCTATATGTATAATTAATCTTACGAACATACCTATACATCCCTTAGAAATATATCTAGGGATTTCCATAATGTTTTTGCATTCTAGTTTCCCAAGGTTATCTAAACCTTTCCTCTAATACCAACTGTAGATACCCAAAGCTTGACGTACATGGACATTACATTACATTTTCAGAATACTTGATACATAATGAAAACAAACACACAGGGATCGTAATAGTTTAGTGTCTTTGGAAACTCGGAAAAATAATCTTCTAATCATGGTGAAAGATCTTCAACATGTCCTATAAATATCTTTCTATTTTGTTTTCTTACCTAAAACAATTCTTTAAATTCTGGGAAAAAGAAAACATATAAAGGGTGAGCTCCAATGCTCAGTATGGGTAAGCGTAGATAACATAAAACAGTCCATAAACATTTAAATGCAAAAACATGATCATAAAATATAAACATCAAAATCATGATCATCGACAAAAATCTTGGAAGTACACAAAGCATAGATAATAAAGGAACAGTAGTCATGATAAACTAGCATGTTAATAAAACATTTAATTGTGGCATCCATTAATCACTTGTTATTATTTCCATAGTATCAAAGGCATTGCTGCCAAGACCATCTTAGTGGAAAAAGTCCCATTCTGAATCGAGCTCACTCCTCATTTCAGTCCTGTAACACTGAACCAGATTAACTTACCATTTTTTCCATGTCTATCTTATGAGATATAAATCTTTACCTAATGCATTGGAAGGTGATATATGTCCCACCCATCTCTTAATGAAATCATTCTTACTAGTGCCACAACATAAACATAAATCATTCATCATAACTCAAAGAATAAAAATGGGTTTCATAAACATCATACCATCATGACATAATCCATATAAAACAAATGGATATCATTTTATCATATGAAAAGTCAAATCATGTAAATCATAGAGATATTATACATGAAATATACACATATGAAATAATGTCATCTTAGATGGAAAATGGATTTGATAAAACTCTTGAAAAGAATGCTTGACAAAAATATCCTTTCCTCTTAAAAATAATTTTCATTTCACAAAATTCCACACAATTTTAAAAGAAAAGGATTTTATTGAAAATAACCATGAAATCTGGTAGAGTAAACGTCATGATAATAAGGCGTTATTAAACAGTAAAAATATTTTCATGCCCTGTAAGTTAAAAATCATTCTTCTCGTACATTCTTCGGAAAATTCAAAAAGTACCTCGTATGGTAAACAAAAGAAAGATTCCTTCCTTATGATATGGTAAAAGTAAAAAAGGGTAAAAATGACTTTAAACATATATATAAGAAAATTAAACATTTTATGAAAACATTTTGATAATATATGGACATGTATAATAAACATAACCCCAATAAATACTTACAAATAAACAATCTCGGATAAGAATGAGATTGGAATAATTATCCCTTACCTTATGTCTGATATGCTTCTTATATATCTGAAACTATTATATAATGATTTAAATAATGTTATTGACTTATTAAAGAATCATATTCATTGTTATGATATCATATATATTTTACTTATGACTTTATATTACCCTTTCTTTTGTAAATTCGATGTAAAAGCAGTGATTTGGGTAAAATAGTTTCATTTATTGTACGTGTTTCGACTTATTGTTCTTGATATTTTTACTTATATCCTGATTTACTTAATTCCAGAATGTAAAAAATGATTTATATATAATATATATTCAGAATATACATATATATATATATATATATGATAGATCAATAAATGGAATGAAATACACCATTCATGGAGACGGTAGGCCGTACGTACGCAAGAAAGCTGTTTTTGTTTTCTTATTGAATTGAATGGAATTAAGTAGATGACATAAATATATATACCAAAATCTAGTATCATTATTATGTCATATATTTCATGATTACTTATTATATATACTTTATAATCAGTAATGAATGGTTAACATGGAGAATGAATCACATCACATCATGGAGACGGTAGTCCGTACGTACGCACGACCGATGATACCATTCCCATGATCGTGGAATTTTTTTGAAGTTTATGTATAATATTTAAGAATCAATATAACTTTACAACAATAAGACATACTTATTTACTTACACAATTATACCCATCCAAGTAAGTTGGTGGTCAAAAACAGATTACACAAGGTGGGGAAACGGTACTCGGTACGTACGCACGCGCGATGATTTCATTTTCCGTAGGATGGATAGAAGGTGAAATAAGTTTTTTTCATTTTTATAATAAAATATCAGTATATATGAAATACTTATGTTATTACTTTTTAATCAAAAAACTAATTAAGAATAAGTTGAAGAAGAAAAAAGTTTGAAAGTATCGGTAATGGATATTACCTCTTCTTTGACGCGCCTCTTCTTATCCTCCACTTAGGGCACTAGGGTTTGTCTTTGAAGATGACCAGGACCTCTAGGATTTTTCTAGGGAAGTGTAGAAGAGAATTTGGCAGGGTTCTTCCAAGCTTGATGGCTCAATGTGGTGTGAGGAGAAGAGGGAGGAGGTGCCCTTTTATAAGGGAGGAGAGGGGAACTTTTGAAAAAACTAAATATATTATATTATTATAAAGTAATATTCAGTTTTTAATAGCTCTAAATTGATTTATGTCGATAATAAGATGTTTTTGGGTCGAAAACCTCTCATCCAATATAATTTGGACAAGTTTAGGTTACTATTTTAACCATATCATTTAGATTTAACTTTAAGTTAAATAATTTTACTTTTACTGTGTCTTCTGGTTTTCTTACACTATAAAGTTAATAAACATACTATAACGAGACAAAAGAACCCCAAGTGGTTTATTTTTAATATATATAACCTTATCTATGTCATTTTGCTGAACCGAATAATTTTAGGAGTAAAATAACAATTAATAATATAATATTTTTTTAAAAAACTTTTTATGTCAATTTTGACACAATTTGGTAATTGATTTTCGTGAAAATCATAAAACAATTATTAGTTGAATTAAATTTAATTAAATCAATAATAAAATGTCATATTAACCTATAAAATTAGTGAAATTCATAAAAAGTCTCAAATTACATTTATTTGGGTATTTATAACATTAATTATGTCAATATTTCATTAATAACATAATTACTGCATCATCATAGTGTCATAAATAAATTAAATTATTTAATGTCTAAAAATCATAAATAAAATACAATTATGTAGGAAATATTTTTATATTTCTAATGAATATTTATATTAAAATTTATCTTATGTATAACGCTATATTGAAAATATTTTAGTTATTAAACATTGATTTTAACTATTTTAACCCTTCGTTAAATACATTAATAATAAATGTCCTAATGTAATCCAAGTGGGTCTAAATGGTCATATTCTAATCCAACGGTTGTTTTTGGTCGAATTAAACTTATAAAATTGAATTAGTACATGTTTTAGGGTAATAATAATATCATTTTTACCCTTAATTACCCTATTTACTTTTAACCGTGGTTAAAAAAAGTAAAAAGTTACTATTCACAAAAAATTATTTTCATCTCATTTAACCACATTTTAGTCCTTGATATTAACCGTGTCTCTTGGATTTTCAAAATACCACTCAAAGAAGTGGTAAAATTATGTTTTATGTGAATTTCCAAATTCTCTTAGGAGGTGGGTAAAAGACGGTGAAAAGTTCAATAAAATTTTTATATATCTAAATTTATTATAAAATAACTCCAATGAATTAAATTGAACTTATATAGTTGTTATGTATCAATTTTGACCTAAAATAAATTTAAATAAAATAATTAATTATTTAAATAAAAAGTCGGTTTTTAAATAGTTACCCAGTGTTTTCACTATTCATCAAAAATTTAATGTTTTCAGAAAAATACCTAAAATTCACCCTAGAATAATTTCGATATTCCGAATCCAAAAAAATGCAGTCCATTTTGTAAGATAAAATTTATAAAATTTTAAAAAGTGTGTATTACTATTCATAATGGCTGTTTTATATAACATATCATTGTTTAGTGAAACTCAGTATTGCGTACAACACATGCTATCGTGGAAGGTCGCAATTGCGTGTAATGCAAGCCAAGTCCGGGATGTGTGTAGTGCATGCTCCTTTTGATGTAGTGTATAACACAAGACATAAATAACCTTAAAAAGAATATTTTTTATAAAATCTCAGGGTGTTACATTCTACCCCCATTAAAATGAATTTCTCCCTCAAAATTCCTCGAGGTTATGAATGGTTTACTATTCGAATGTTTCTTTAATAAAAACCCACATCGTAAAAATGAATACAAAAACATCATTTTAAAAAGGGAATTTAGAATCATAATGGTCACCCAAAGTAACTCCGCACTGGGTTTCCACATTCGACAACATAAGTGAAAATATGGATATGGAAAGAAAAATCTAACTATCATGTTCTGATGGAGAGTGGTAGAGAACAGGGCTATGAAAAATCCAACAATCACAAAGCCATAGATTTGTGATGATCTAAGGTACCATCTAATTCATCAAATAAAAGAGTACTAGGATAACATTTTTTGCTTTCAAGATAATTTCCCTAATGTTGAATAATTTTTTAATTATAAGAAATTATTAATTGATTTTGGTACAATCTCATTGTTTTTTATTTCATGAACAATTTCAGATTCATCTCTTAAAGAAATGAAGTTTAGTTAGTTTTCCACGAAGTGTTAGCGGAACATGTGATAGTATGATAGGTCATTCCATCATTCTCAAACAAAAGGTTCGAAAAAGTTATCAAAAATACATAAGTCCATCTATAGTGAGATTAATCATATATGGTTCCAAAAATGGACTTATACTTCATATATCATACTGCTTAATATAATAAAACTAGTTTCTACTAAACAGGGACTTCTTGTAGGCCAGTGGTTGGTGATAAAGGCCTGTCGCACATCGGTTGTGGGTTCGATTCTCACATCCTTGTCCGACGTGACGGGTTGTCAGTCGTCCTACGTGTTGTCCTTTTTATAAAAAAATACTATTATAACAAATATTTCTAGCCTTAAACAACACTATATGATGTCCAACATACTCCATTCCCATCTTTAAGCTTATACAAAATACATTTGTCCTATCTCACTGTATAAAGAAAATGATTACTTGAAATGTCACATAACAAGCATGTGAATTCCATCATTTATCCCGCATATATCATAAGATATATCTTGTTGGTCACATTCCAATCATGTGAATACCTTAATCATGTATTCTTTTGAAACATGAATTACCATAGAACCTTAGTAAAAACATGAGTGCTGTCAAAAGTTAACTCTTTCCACATACCAAAATCTAAAAAATTATTTATACTCAACACACGATATCACTTAGTCCTTATACCAATCATGATCTCATGAATACTATCAAATAATTTATTTTCTTTTTATCCCTTCATTATGTGCATATCATCTGCTTTCCAAAATATTTGAATCACTTTTCACTGTTATCGGTACCATATTCTTATAGAAAACCACAATGGACCAATACATAGATATATCAATATACTATAAAAGTACCTCAACTACATTATTATTGAATTCCAATACATAAAAACTTTAATACATACTCTTCAATGAATGACATGGAATAGATATTTCCTCGATTTGGAAGTAACTTCTTAGGTCAGGGCATTGAGTTGGGTAATGCCCATGTTCTCCGTAGATAAGACATTGGAATCCATAACAGTCTGTCACTATATGGCCCTTTTTTCCACATTGATAACATATTCCCCTCCATTTTAGGTATCCCTCAAGGTTCTTCTTCCCTTATTTAAAAATATCAATATTTATTTCTCTATGCTCCTCACCATGTGAACATGCATAAAATTCCATCTTCCTCTTTTTTGATGACTTAGGAATACAACAAAAGTTCACCTTTTTAATCATATATCGAGATGACTGATTCGGCATAATCACAATATCTTCCTCTCTAGGCGTTACATAATTTCCTTGATCGTAGTCACCAATTTGTCTATTGGAATAAATGTTATCTGAATTCCTTCTTGTTCCCTCCATTGACTAAGACCATAAACCATAGTGTAAGGAACAATTAAAATAACGAGGAACCACATAATCATAAAAAGTCACTTATGGGATGTCTAAAATATAAAATATTCTTTAATCCATGACACCTTAGGTTCACCCTAGGTAATTCATGATCGTCAACATAATTCTAGGACTCTAACCTATATGTGTAATTAAACTTAGGGACATAGCTAGACATACCTTAGAAATAACTCTAGGGATTTCACTAATGTTTTCGCATCCTAGTTTCCAAAGGTTAACTAAACCATTCCTCTAATACCAATTGTAGAGACCCAAATGTTGACGTACATGGACATTACATATCTTTTGTAAAATACATGATACATAATGAAAAAAGTCACACAAGGACCATAATAGTTTAATGTCTTTGGAAACATGGAAAAATAATCTTCTCATCGTGGTGAATGATCTTCATCATCTCCCATAAATATCTTCCCATTTTGTTTTCTTACTTAAAACCATTATTTAAATCCTGGGAAAAGAAAACATATAAAGGGTGAGCTCAAATGCTCAGTAAGGGTAAGCATAGATAACCTAAAACAATCCATAAACATTTGAATGACAAACTTGAACATAAAATCTAAACATCAAAATCATGATCAAAGACATAAATCTTGGATGTACACAAAGCATAGATCATAAAGGAACATTAGTCATGTTAAACTAGAATGGTAATAAAACATGTAATTGTGGCATCCATTATGCACATGTTATGATTTCCATAGTATCCAAGGCATTGCTTCCAAGACCAACTTAGTGGACAAAGTCCCATTCTGAATTGAGTTCACTCCTCGTTCCAGTCCTGTAACACTAATCCGGAATAACTTACCGTTCCAGCCATGTCTATCTTATCAGATATAAATATTTACCCAATTCATTGGAGGGGGATATATGTCCCACCCATCTCATAATGAAATCATTATTACTTGTGCCACAACATAAACATAAATCATTCATCATAACCCAAGGAATAAAAGTGGGTTTCATAAACATCATCCCATCATGACATAATCCATATAAAACAAATTTATTTCATTTCATCATACGGAAAGTGAACTCATGTAAATCATAGAGATATTATACTTGAAATATACACATATTATATATTTTCATCTTAGATTTGAAATGGATTTTATAAAACACTTTAAAATAATTCTTGAGGAATATATCCTTTCTTCATAAAAATAATTTTCTTTTCACAAAATGCCATGCTATTTTAAAAGAAAAGGATTATATTGAAAATAAACATGAAATATTGTAGAGTCAACATCATGAAAATAAGGCATTATGAAACCATAAAAATATTTTCATTCCGTATAAGTTAAAAAAACATTCTTCTCGTACTTTTGCAGGAAAAGTCCAAAAGTACCTCGTATGGTAAACAAAAGAAATATTTCGTCCATACCATATGGTAAAAGTAAAAATGGTTAAAAATGAAAATAAACATACATGGAAGAAAATTAAACATTTTATGAAAACATTTTGAGAACATATGGACATGGATAATAAACCTAACCCTAGTAAATACTTACATATATACAATCTCGGATAAGAATGAGATTGGAATAATTATCCCTTACCTTAGGCCCGATATGCTTTTATGTATCTGAACCTCCTGTATAATGGTTTAAATAATGTTATTTACTTATTACAGAATCATATTAATTGTTATGATATCATTTATAGTTTACTTATGACTATATATTACCCTTTCTTTTGTAAATTCGATGTAGAAGCAGTGATTTGGGTAAAACCGTTCAATTTATTGTACGTGTTTCAACTTGTTGTTCTTGATATTATTACTTATATCCTGATTTACTTAATTCCCGAATGTAAAAAATGATTTATATATAATTTATTTTCAGCATATACATATATATATGATAGATCGATAAACGGAATGAAATACACCGTTCATGGAGACGGTAGGCCGTACGTATGCATGAACGCTGTTTTCGTTTCCTTATTGAATTGAATGGAAATAAGTAGACGACATAAATATATATATACCTAAATCCAGTATTATTATTATGTCATATATTTCATTATTACTTATTATATATACTTTATAATCATTCATGAATGGTTAACATGGAGAATTAATCCCATCGCATCGTGGAGACGGTAGTCCGTAAGTACGCACGAGCGATGATACCATTCCCATGATCGTGGAATTGTATTGAAGAGTATTTATAATATTTTAGAATCAATATATCTTTACAATAATTATATATAGTTATTTATTTACACCATTATTCCCATCCAAGTAATGTGGTGGTCGAATACAGATTACACCACGGTGTGGAGATGGTATTCTGTACGTATGCACGCACAGTGATTCCGTTTTCCATAGGATGGATAGAAGGTGAAATAGGGTTGTTTAATATTTATAACAACTTATCATTTTATATGTAATAATGATTTTATTACTTAATAATGAAACAACTAAATAAAAATATGTTCACGAAGAAAGAAGTCGGAAAGGATCGGTAATGCATATTACCTCTTCTTTCACGCGCCTCTTCTTGACCTACTCTTAGGGCACTAGAGATGGTCATTGAAGATGACCAGGACCTCTAGAATGTTTCAAGGGAAGTGTAGAAGAGAATTTTTCAGGGTTTTTCGGAGCTTGATGGCTCAATGTAGTGTGAGGAGGTGAGGGAGGAGGTTATCTTTTATAAGGGAGGATAGGGGAACCTTTGGAAAAACTAAAAATATTATTTTATTATAAATTCATATTCGGTTTTTGATAGCTCTAAATTGATTTATGTCGAAGATAAGGTGGGTTTGGGTCGAAAACCTCTCATCCAATAGAATTTGGACAAGTTTAGGTTACTATTTCGACCTTATCATTTAGTTTTAACTTTAAGTTAGATAATTTTACTTTTACCGTGTCTTCTTGTTTTCTTACACTATAAGCTTTATAATCTTACAATAATAACCCAAAAGAACCCCAAGTGGTTCAGTTTTACTATATATAACCTTATATAACTCATTTGGCCCAACCGTAGATTTTTAGGAATAAAATAACAATTAATAATATAATATTTGTTTTAAAAACTATTTTATGTCAATTTCAACACAATTTGGTAATTTATTTTTTTGAAAATCATAAAAGAATTATTAGTTAAAAAATGTTAATTAAATCAATAATAACATGTCATATTAACCTATAAAATTAGTGTAATTCATAAAAAGTATCTAATTACATTTATTTGGGTATTTATAACATTAATTATCTCAATATTGCATTAATAAGTTAATTGTTGCATCATCATTTTGTCATAAATAAATTAAATTATTTAATGCCTAAAAATCATAAATAAACTAACATTATGTAGGAAATATTTTTAGATTTCTAATTAATATTTATAGTCGAATTTATCTTATGTATACCCCTATATTAAAAATGTTTTAGTTATTAAACATTGATTTCTACTAATTTAACCCTTCTTTAAAGAAATTAATAATAAATATCCTAATCTAATCCAAGTGGGCCTAAATGGTTATATTTTATTTCTAAGGTTGTTTTTGGTCGAATTAAACTTATCTAGTAGAATTATTACATGTGTTAGGGTAATAATAATATCATTTTTACCCTTAATTACCCTATTTACTTTTAACAGTGGTAAAAAATGTAAAATGTTACTATTCACCAAAAATTATTTTCATCTCATTGAACCAAATTTTAGTCCTTGATATTAACCGTGTCTCTCAGATTTTTGAAATTCCATTCACAGAAGCGGTAAAATTATGTTTTATGTGAATTTTTAAATTCTCCTAGGAGGTGGGTAAAAGACGGTGAAAAGGTCAATAATATTTTTATATATCTAAAATTATTATAAAATGAATCCAATGAATTAAATTGAACTTATATAGGTGTTATGTATCAATTTTGACCTAAAATAATTTTATATAAAATAATTAATTTTTTAAATAATTTGTCGGTTTTTAAATAGTAACCTAGTGTTTTCACTATTCATCAAAAATAGAATGTTTTCAGAAAAATAACAAAAATTAACCCTAGACTAATTTCGATATTCAGAATTCAAAAATGAAGTCCATTTCGTAAGATAAAATTTAAAAAAAATTAAAAAGTTGGTTTTATTATTCATAACCACTAGTTTATATAACATATCGTTGTTTAGTGAAACTCAGTATTGCGTACAACACACACTATCATGGAAGGTCGTGATTGTGTGTAATTCAAGCCAAGTCAGGGATGCATGTAGGGAAATCTCCTTTTGGTGTAGCATACAACACAAGACATTAATAAAATTAAAAAGAATATTTTTCATAAAATATCGGGGTGTTACAAAATTTCCACAAAAAATTTCCATTTTCTCTAAATGTGTAGTATTGAAGTTGATTTTTTCATTACTGAATCTCTAGAATCATCTACTAGATTACATGATACCTAAGAGATTCAATATAAATCTATTTTGTCTTGATAAATTAACCAAAACAGATATAGTTAGGATGAGATAAATAATTATTTAAAATGAAAAACCATTTGTTGAATGGAAAAATTATTTAATCTCTATAATTCAATAGTAAATCCAAATGTACAATAGAAACCAATCAACAAAAAACATAATTAAAATTCTTTAAATAATCCAAAATATGATTTAAACACAAAATTGAAAAGGATTTATTCATATAGTCTTCTAAGATAAATTTTAAAATTTTTACCAAAAAACATCAACAGATCATAAAGTCTAATACTAAAATGTAATTATCCAAATCACATATATTATCCATGATAATATTATAATTTCTCTAAATAACAATAATATATATAATTCTTAAAAAATATAGATTCATCACAAATAAAAATATACCATTACTAGTCAAATAAAATCTCATATTATTCTACTTTCCTTAGGCATATAGGGTTCCAAAAATAGTGAATAACTTCCAAAATAAGGTTTATCAATTAATCCACTACTCATTTTATTATACCTTGGATATACATTTGAGAAAAAATAAGATCTAAAAATCAACTTATTCTTATTCCATCAAACCATTAAACTAAAAATAGAAATTCATACTAACCAGGTACTTCCCCAAAGCTATTGGTAGGCAATGAAACCCTGACACCCTTGGGTTGTTGTTTCAATTCCAACAGTTTTGATGGGAATGATGGATTTTCACCCATTGAAATGAAACAAACTTTAATTAATGTAAATTAATATTAATATAATTAATATTATTATATAAAATGGATATATAACATATAAAAATCCTTGGGATTATTTTATTGTATTTTAAAATATCATTATAAATTCTCACAACTACTAATATAGTCGTTGAATAGTGACCACATGATTAGTATAAATATATTGATTTAACAAATCTAATTTCCTCAAACAAAGTATGTGATTACCTAATTTAGTAGAATTGATACATATGAAGACCATTTGTTGGATCTCATACAGGAGTTATTATTGGCTTTCATCACACATGACCATGCCGAAGTCCAGCTTAGACGTGTTGAGCTTGAATAGAATCGTATATGGGAGAAGTTGATGTTAATAGTGATTACCACCCAGGCCATGTCATCTGAGGCAACCCAAGAGTCTGTCACCATTGCACACCTTACCCTTAGGAGTTATAAGGGTCTTATAAGGGGTTATGTAACAAGACCCTAACACTTTGACTATGTTCATTAATTTAGTATAAAACAAATAACATGAATTCATTTTATTGTTGTTACATTGTAAATAGATATTAAAGGACAAATAGAATTTTTAGTTAATATTAAATTTAGAAATATTTTTTGATAAATTAATTTATTTTTGTATTAAATAATATTTCAATAAAATATCATTACTAAATTACTTTTAAATAAATAAATGATCTTATAATTTTTATGAATACATTTTTAATTTTTAGCTTGGTTTGAATGCTATTTTTGTAAAAACCCCTGAATTTTTTATAAATGTCATTTTTATTTTTAAAATTAAAAAATTTAAATATTTAAAAAATTATTTTGATAAAATGAATATTATTTTTTGAATCAGTTCATAGAAATTATCCAATAGTGAATTTTACATAATTTTTTGAGGGTGTCGAATTTTTGTGGGAAAATTAAATACTATTAATATATATTATATTTTTTATGACATCATATTGAACCAATTGTGATGTAATAAAATATTGTAGAAGGGATGTTTGGACAATATATGGTCTACATTTATGAAATATTATTTTATATTTAATTGGTATATTTTACAATGCCTTAATGGACCCTCCAATACTTATAAAACATTTTAATATTTTACAATGATTTCTTTGTGAGTGTAGTCACCTCCACATAATAAAGCCCAATATATTAATAATTTAGTCCATTGGCCATATAATTTAATGTTTTATACTCCCCTTTATGAAAAACCATGGGAAAAACCATGGTTTGGTTTGTGGTGTTGATTAGATTAATGTGTGGTGTCGAAAAAATAAATAACAAAGAATTCCCTCTCCTTTCCTATATAAAGCCACTCAATATCCCATTCCACTTATATCAAACAAATTGGATCTCAAGCAACAACTACCGTCCTCTTTCAAGAATCCTCCCAAGGTTCCACAATCTCCCACGAATCATGTCTCAAGCATATCCCAAGCCTTTGCGTTCACACTTCCAAGTAAGTTATTTTTTCCTCTCACATTTTTGTCCATGTTTCATTATGTTTTTGTACCCTTGTCCTTTCAATTAAAATTATTGGGGTATTAATTATCATTACTCCTAATCTACTCTCCCTATGTTTTAATGATGTGAGACCCATGTCTCTCTCATTAATTCCTCCCATGTACACCCCTTACCATGCCAAAATTCCGTAAGGGATTTCTCTCCCCACATTTACATTCATTAAATTATTTTATATTATGAATATGAATTCTATTACATAGTATGGGACATGTGTCTATATTACCCCCTTACTTTCCATTTTCTTTACATATTATGAGATAACCCTTTCACTCTCAGCATCAATTTTTATTAATTCATATGTCCCAATGTTATTCTACCGAATTTGCACTCCGATTTTCCATCCAAAGTTATTGTGTAGTGAATACCATGCCCATTTCTCTATCATGGATATTCACCTTTACACGCATTTAATTATATAGTATGTATTTTCATGTATGTATTCCACATTCCTTTATCATGGAATAAATTAGGATGTTGAATGATTCAATTTTGTATGATCCATGCGGCAGACTTATGCATGAAATGAGATGATTAAAAATGGTGTGCCCTGATAGCGCTTAATTGAATTGGGTAATGATTAGTTTCATGAACCAATAGGTGAAATGAGTGTTTACTAATGATAAATAATTTTCAATGATGGTTTACTCCTGATCCTTGTGTAATGAGCCTTGACTAATGGTAATATCATGTTAAATGTTGTATTCACATTTCCAAGTTATGATAATCATGCTATGTCATTACATTATATTCATGTTTCTCTTGTTCTCCATTGATATTCATATTTTCTAACATTACAATATTCTTTATCTAATGACTTTCTTTCTCCCTTATTGGGATTTATTTATCACCATTTTTTTATTCATGACCTCTGGTTATCCTATGCAATGATAAGTACGAAGGAATGCTGTGGTGATGTAAAGTTAGTTTTCAATATAGATTATGGGTTTTATGATCTGTGTTGTTATATAATGTTCATAATTTTCTGAGACACTTTTCCACATGATTATCAATGTTGTATTAAGTTCATTTTTTTATTAAATCATTTTTGAGTCTGTATTAATGAGCAGGTCATTATTGTTGTTATCAGAGGATAGGTTTATTTATTTTTTTTATTAGGATTAGAAAACCCTAGTGAAATACATAGGGATAATAGTTGGTATAATAAAAAAATCAATATATTTTTTTGAGTATTGAGTAAGTGGTTTATCAAAAAAATACATCCATATCGCGATACGAGCAGGTAGAGGTGGCTCTTGCACTGATGTATCTATGGGTATAAACCAAAAATCCTACATTAAGATAGACTCAAATGGGAATTGGGGCTTGATAACTAGCCTTGCTGTACTCTTGGTTAGGACACTCCTGGAGGGATATTATTTAGTAAATTAAATAATCTCAATGTGAACCATTATTAATGGAATTTAAAAAAATCCCATAAAGAATATATGTTGCTATGTATATCATGGATAACATAGATATGTTAAGAAAATAATTGTAGTTTATAATATATCTATTTTTTTCATTGGATTCCCCTTTATGTGTTACCCTTAACATTCTATTCATTCTAGCCAATAGCCGGTAATAGGTTAAATTAGGCTAACAACAGACGTGAAGATAAATGAGATTACTATTATAATGAGATGCACATTATTACAGGAGAGGGAATAGAAATATTTGTCACGATACTCTCAGAGATAACACAAGTTTTCAATAGAAATATAGGTTAAATTGAATGTTCACCCCCCCCAAATGAATGAACAAGATGCAATTTACAGCATCATGAGACAAAGGCCCCATAATTTAAATTGATCATCTGATCCCTCAATCGCTGAACAATGGAACAACTCAATTGACAAGATATTGTCAATTATTCCTTATTATTAAAAATAGAAGGTTCTTTTTGTTAATTATCATATGGATGGTGAAGCATATCAATGATGGACATTGATCAAAAATATAAATCCTAAGGAGGATATCGAAGAGTTGGAATGGAATGATTTTTTGAAAAAAAATCCATAATTTTTTTCCTCACACCCTATGACATAAGATTTCGAGGAAATGTCATTCCCTCAAGAAAAAAAGATGAAAAATCCATCAGAGAATAACAATAAAACGTCATTAGGAATTCAAGATATTCCTTATACACTGTCATTACCCCCAAATGTAAGGTCAACCACTTACTTGGTGGGATAAAACAAGGCCTACAGAAAGCCCCATATATATATGACTTCCTGTATTATGATAAAATTATCTAATGCTCCCTCAAAGTCAAAATTGAGATCATCCAATCTCATATATATAATGTGGATAAGAAGCGTAAGGCGGAATTTTATTCTGGAACTACGATGAATAAATTCAAAAGTGCTAGGAAATTCTTTCACCCCATCTTTTAATGGTCTGGAATGAATCACCCTTGAAATTTCTTGAATGGAATGTGGAAATTCTTTAGGTATGGATGAGAAGGTCACCTGACTATTAACTGACGATAAGAAAAACCTGCTGATGGAACATAGGATAGGAACACTTTTTTCAACCATCAACGCATTTTTTCCCTTAAACAACAAAGAACCTTGTAATTTTGCAAACTAATGCTCTAAGCCAGGGGATTTTGGAGGAAACATGCAACCTCCAAGTTATCAAGAGTGATATTTTTCATCACTATGGCTAAAGGGAACCCCAATAACAAAGTGGTGATAGGTACACTAGTTATTCATTTAATAATTGAAAACAATATTTTTTAATCTATTTTTATTACTTATTTTATATACCAAATGTTTAGTGGAATAATTCCAACACCACCAGTAATCATGGAAGTAATTATATCTGTATGAATAGAAAATGGGTAAATCATTGCATCCCACAAATTTAACTCCTCCCCTCTCTGAATTTGTGGTTTGAACTTCTCAGAGAACTTCCTCATACTCCCTCTAGTGTAATTTGATGAAACTATTAACATGGATTGGATTTCCCTATACAAATACAAAATATATTTCCATGAGAGGGAAATAACTCTCCATATGGAGAATCGACTCCCGATTCAATAAAATTTTAAGGAGGAGGACGAATCTTCTTTAGTACCCCCATCTCAAGTGTGGATATTACTGCCCTATGAACACACAGATCGTGCTCATTTGATTGAGTATACAGAATTAACAATTCTGGAAGACATGCTTAATATATGGGAATTTGTTGAATTATTTTCCAAGGAATTTTCTGGTCTTCCAACTACAAGAGAGTTCAAAATCTCAATTGATCTTATACCTAGGGTGCTTCTAAGAACCCAGAATCCATATATAATTGATGTAGTGTTATATGAGGAGATGATGAGACAACTACAAGAGAATATAGATAAAGGATTTATACACCCATGTTCTTTACCATGGGCCGCATCTGTCCTCTTCATCAAAATGAAGGATGGGTCAATATGCCTTTTCATGGATTATAGGGAGCTCAAAAAAATCATAATATTGAATAGGTATCTTCTTACCCAAATAGATAACTTGTTTAATCAGATTAGTAGAGCACAATACATATACAAGGTGGATATGCTGTTAGGATATTACCAAGTAATGGTGAAGAAGGAGGATATCCCCAAGACTACATATTGTACAAGTTACAAGCAATATGAATTCATTGTAAATCAGTTTTTCCTAACAAATTATCTATAAATATTCATGGAAATGAGGTATAGAGTCATTAAAGAATACCTCAAAAAAATTGTGGTAGACATTATAGAATATATTATAATATAATCCAAAACCAAGGAGGATTATGAGTAGAAACTAAGCACTATACTGGATACCTTGCAAAAGAAGAATATGTATGCAATGTACACAAAGTGCAATTTCTTGTGGAAGTAAGTCTCATTATTGGGTCCTATCAACACAAAAAATGGGATATCTATAGATCCCTCCAAGAAAGAAGAACTAGAGGAATGGTCGACGCCAAAAATGTTGATTGATATACATAGCTTCCTAGGGTTATCTAGATATTATCGCTGATTTTGGAAAAATTTATCATTATAGTTAGACCCTTTACCAATTTTATCTAGGAAGGGAGTCTAGTTTTCATGGATTGATGAATACAAAGAGAGATTTTATGAGTTGAAAAGTAGTCTTATGATTTGGTTGTTTCTCACAATAACCACTAGTGGATAACATTTTTAGGTATTTAGTGAGGCTTTGAAGAAGATTATGGGATGTTTGTTGATGAAAAATGACAATTTCATTTCATGTGCTTCAATGAAATTGAATGTTAATGATTAAAAGAATCCATCACAAGATATAAAGTTAACTGTAGTAATATTCTCTTGAAAATTTCAGAGCATTACTTATTTGGGTAGAAGTTTGAAATATATATGGATCAAAAAATCCTCAAGTATATATTCACAGAGAAAGATTTTAATATGAACCAAAGAACATGGATACATCTGATCATATAATATGAATTCTCAATACATTATAAACCTGGGAATGTGAAAAAGTTGGCGTATGCACTATGTAGAAAGATACAAAGGATCATATCATTGATAATAATATAAAATTGTAAAATATTTAGAGATTTGATGATGATGGACATGGGAATCATACAGAAGTGAGAATCATCAATCCTACCACAAATGATTTCTCAACCGTCTCATTTTTAATGGTCAAAGGATGATCAAAAGGATGATTTTGAAATTTAGAACAAAGTGGAAACTATCATAAAAGGAAATACTAGGAGTTCAATTTCAATGATGTAGGAATTGTGAGATTTCAGTCACGGCTGTATGCTCTATCAAATCCAGAGTGAAGGAATGAACTTTTAGATGATTCACATATTTCAAATTTGTCCATTAACCTAGGAAATATAATGATGTATCAATATCTCCAAGTGAATTACTTATGGGATAACATGGAGAAGTAGATCACTGAGTATACATCAATGTTCCTAGTATGGAAGCAGGTGAATGCCGATCGGAAGATGTCTATGGGTATGATGATACTAATACCCATACCAACATAGAAATATGAGAATATGACAATGGACTTTTTCACCGGACTTCAAAAGACATCCAAAGAAAAAAATGATTTCTAGGTTGTCTTCGATCATCATACCAAGACTTCACACTTCATTTAAATTATAGGATTTATAATTGGATCAAATGGAATGGATATATATCTGATAAGTGTTAAGGATACATGGAGTACTGTTAATTATTTTATTTGATTGAGATTAAAGATTCAACTATAAGTTAAAGAATATTATTTAACATGATATGAATACTTATATGATCATTAATATGGCTTATCATCCTTAAACTGATGTCCAATCTAAGAGGACTATCCCATTACATGAAGAAATTTTGAGATCATGCTCAGTATACATCAAAGGAGGTTGAGATCAATATCTTCCTCTAGATGATATCCCATACCATAATAGTTTCCAAAAAATCATCCAAATGGATCCATATGAATACCTTAATGGGAAGAGGTGAAGAACATCAGCATGTTGAGATGATGTTGGGGAGCGAAAACCCCTAGGCCAAGAAATGGTTGAAAAAATGGTAGTGAAATTTAAGACCACCCAGAAGCACATTAAAGCTACTCAGTGTCAACAAAAGAGATATGATGATAGTCTTTGACGAGACGTAGAGTTTGATGTTAGAGACATGGTATTCCTCTGTATATTGTCATCGAAGAGAGTTATGATATTTGGGAAGAACAGAAAGCTTAGTTCAAGGTACATCATCCCTTTGGAGATCCTTGATCATATTGGAGTAGTGTCCTATCATCTAGCACTCCCCCCGAACCATTATCAAGTACATGATGTATTCCATGTATCACTTTTGGGGAGGTACATACCTGACCCAATGCATGTAATCAATCCACTGGTGGTACCATTAGTGAATGACCTCTCATATAAAAATTATTAGGTGAGGATCATAGATAATAAGAAAAATGTTATAGAAAATAAGACAATGCCTTTTGTAAAAGTGTTGTCGAGAAACCAAAATATTGAATAAGTAATGTGGTAATCAGAGGAAGTGATGTAGTCGAGTTACCTTCAACTGTTTTAGTGTGGGAAAAGGAAATTTTGAGGGTGAAATTTCTTAATGGGGGAACATTATAATAACCCAAATGTTTATTACTGAAAAATAATCTTGATCTAATTAAATAACATATTCTGTAAAATGGTTATATAACATATATACATCTTTGGATTTTTATTTTTGGTTTTTAAAATACCTTTATCAATTATTAACATGGATAATATATTTTTTGAACATTGACAACAAAATTTTTATCAATATTGGTATTTAAAAAACCCAATTTACATAGACAAAGTAGGAGATGGCCTCATCTATTATAATTGGTCCATATGAAGCCCATTTTTTGGAACACGGAAAGTATGTAGCATCACTGGAATTATCTCTTGACCAAGACCAAGCTAAGATTCAAAACCTTAAGCTCGAACAGAATCGCCTATGAGAGAAGTAGAAGTTAATACTAATTACCACCTGAGTTATGTTATCTGAACCTCCCCGTGAGTCTGTCACCATCACACCCTATACCCATAGGTCTTATGAGGGTGTTATAAGGGGTTATGTAACAATACCCTATAACTATGGTTATCTTCATTAGTTTTTTATAGAATAAATAATATGGACTCATTTTATTTTTGTTACTTTGTAATTAGTATTTAATGAACATATACTATTTTTAGCTAATATTCAATTTAGAAATAATTTTTTATGACATAATAGATTTTTGAATTAAAAAATATTTTAATAACATATTATTAATTAAATAATTTTTATTAAATATAAATTATCCTATATTTTTTATTAATAGAATTTAATTTTTTATTATTGTTTGAAAGCTATTTTTGTCGAAACCAATGAAATATATATAAATGTTGGTTTTTATTTTAAATTTAAAAATTCACATATTTAGAAAATCATTTATATGTAATGAATATTATTTATGCAATCAGGTTATCAATATTTTTCAGTAGTGAATAGTCATAATTCTATGAGACAATAGAATTTTTGGGTAAAAATTAAATACAATTTAAATATGTAATGTGTTCTATGACATCATAATATCCTAATAGTGATGTTATAAAATACAATAAAATGTATTTTCAGACAATATAGGATTTAAAATTAATAGAATGTTACTTTAGATTTGTTTTATTTTTTACAAAACCATAGTCGACCCTAAAAGACAGATAAATCATTTTAACATTTTAATATGATTTCCTTGAGAGGGTGACTCACATCCACATTATCAAGACTAACATTTCAAGAGGTTTGGGAATTTACATTATAAAATAATATTTTCCCCTCCCCTTTGTAAAATACATGTGAAAAAAACCCATGGGTTTTATTGATATTTTGGATAGTTTAATGCATGGTATCCAAAACCTAAATAATAAAAAATTGTATATCCTTTCATATATAAACCCACTCAAAATTCCATTCCTATTCACAAAAACCATTATAAGTGTGACCAAAATATTCCATACTCTCTCATTAATCCTCCCAATGTGACCAAAGATCCCAATAAGCCTCTCTAAAGCCTCTCCCAAGCCATCGGGATCATAGATCCTGGTAAGGGATTTCTTTCTCTCTAATTTTTGTCCCAGTTTCATTTTGATTCTATACCCTTTTATATTCAATTAAAAATGTTGGGGAATGATTTAAAACAACCTCTATACATCCCTAATTATTTTGGAAAGATGATATACCCCTTTATCTCTCATTAATGCCTCCCATGTACACCTTTTTCTAAGTTGAAAATTCGTCTGTAATTTCATTATCATCATTTATATTCAAAGAAATATTTTTTATTATGCATCTAAATTCAATTACATATATTGGAACATGTATCTATATGACCCCCATACTTTAAATCTCATATATATATATATGATTATATACACCTTTATCACCCATTAATCACTTTTATGAATTCTTATGTCACGCTTTTATGCTGCCGAAATCGCACCACGATTTTTCAATCCAGCGTCACTGTGTAGTGAAAATCATACCAATTTATCTATCACAGGTATTCACATTTACACACATTTACTTATCGATTATATTTTTTCATGTATGTATTCTTCATTCCTTTATCATGGAATAAAAGATGATGTCAAATGATTCTATATAATATGATCAATGTCACACACTTAAGCATAAAATGTAATGATTCAGAATGGTATGCCCTGATAATGCTCCAATGCATTGGGTAATGATTAGTATCATGATACATCATTTTAAATGATTTTATGCTCATGATAATTCAAGATCAATGATGGTTTACTAATAATTAATGAGCAATGACCATTAGATCATGCTAATATCTTGTTAAAAATTGTTACCACATTTCCATGTTATGATAATCATGTTATATCATGCCTTTATGTTCATGTATTTCATGGGCATAATTTATATGACTATTTCCAGAAATGTACTAAATTCATCATGTTATTCTCTTTTTACTCCATTACTGTTTGTTATAGCTCACACTTCTCTTATACATGTCCTCAAGTGTAAAATCCATAGAAAATAAAGAATATGATAGTTTCATATTTATTAATATTTATAAATTAAATATTAATTTTAAGTGGGATGATATATTCAAGGGCGTACTTGACATGAAACAATGGGTTTTTTCGAAGTCTTATGTTACACAAAATGTTGATCATACTGAAAAAATAATAATATATTATTATCTTAAATGGTAGTTAACACCTATTTATTTTATTATATATTTTGAATAGAACTAACTAATATATGATTATACATGTTTTTAAAATGTTTTTACATTTATCTAATAAATTTTAGGGGCTTAAAATGCGGATGAAACCAAATTTAAGCACAAATACTCTAATATTTTTTAAAAGGTCAATTTTCCTTTTTTAATGGTGAAACCTCATTAAATATAGTTTTTTTTCACTTTTAAATGTTCAATTTTACGATAAAAAATTCTTCTTTAGACTCCAGACATCAAAATTTACTTTGGATAATTTTTTTGTATTTTTCGGATAAAATTCATTTTCTAATGAACAGTGAACAATAATGTATTTTATATCAAAACTGTCTTTTAATATAATTTATTTATATGGTTAGATTATATTGTTAATTGATTTTAAATTTTAATTATATTATATTTTTATGATTTCAAAAAATGGTGGTCATTGGAATTAATTTCACTTTGAAATTGCACATAAACAAATGCCAATTTTTTAATAGATATTGTATCTTAAAAACCCGCTATTTGTTTTGACAAATGGAATTAATTTTAAATTAATTAATTCAACTCCTATGTTTTGAATATTGTCAACTAGAATTAATTTTTTAATTCAGAATATCAAATTTATCTTAGTCATAGTTTTTTTTATTTTTCTAAAAACATCAATTTTTGATGAATATTAAAACCACTAAGTAGTAGTTAAAAAACAGACTTTTTTCATTTAAATAAAATTTTACCGCTTATATGATTTGAATTTCTGAAATTCAACATTCATTGATTTAATTAGTAAGTTAAATATGGTACAATAATATGAAAATAATTTTTTGGTGAATAGAAACTTCTGACTTTTATTTACCGTGGTAAAATGTAAATAGGATAATTCAAGGCAAAAAGGAATATTATAATAATAAGAAATTACCATAAACCTTTTCCATACCATATTGGATGAGACATGACCCACTATTAAAAACTTTGGGTCTATTTTGGGACCCCATTGAGCCACTTGGGAGTGATAATGCCACTTTAGATTAATTAATTTAAATTAAAGGTAAAAATGACATAAACAAAAAAAAATTTGTAAATTAATTTTTACATTAAATTATATAAGTTATTTTTTCAACTATAATATTAAATGGAAATCAAAACAAATTTCCTACATCATGGAATTTTTTTTATAATGTTTAGGCATCATGTAAATAAAATAATATATGACACAACAATGATGCAGTATTTAACTCATTAATAATTGATTTAAATAAATAAGATTATAAATATTAAAATAACATCAAAAAAATCTAATTCTTATTTGATGACTTTATTTCGACCATGAGTCATCTTATCATAGACTTTAATTTGTTTTTGATCTTTAGAAACTGAAAATTATTATATAATAACATAAGATTTTCACACTTTCTTAAAGAACCCCCCCCCCCACCCCCTTATAAAAACCTTTACCTCTAACCCATTCATCACACCTCTCAATCCCCTTGGAACATTCACACCCTAACCAAATAATCTATAAAGATACCTCTCTTACTCTTAGAAGTTTTATTTTAGGAATAAGGCACTTCAAGAAGTCATTTTGGTTCAAACCAAATGGAGTTACCCGAATTAAAGGTAACATTTTCTCTTAAATTCTTTTCTTTTATTTTACTTCTCCAACCCCTAAACTCTTTTATTCAATTATTTTATGACAACACCATTATAATAAATATACTAGTATTATGTTATGATATTTATTCTAACAACACTTACACTCACATCCAACTTATTGGTAAAGAACATACAGTTTCTAAGGACAACGAACTGCTACCTCACGAAACGATGATTGATCAAATATCTCATACCGCCTCTCATGGTGGACGTTATGATGACACTGTAATTATACATGATATATATATATATATATTTATGTTTTATTTATTATTATGTATTTTTTTCATTTATATCATACTATTATGGTTCCATTATTTGTAAATGTGATAATTTCTGTTGAGGAAGTGCAGACTATTGCCCCCTCAAAGTGATATGACTCATTCAAGCCACACGTGGGATGTATAAAGGATGGTGTTAATGAAATTATATAATAAATTATACTTTAATTATAATATACCTATTTTTCTCTATGTTTTCATTCAGTTAAATATGAAATTTAAATGAAAGTAGTGTTAATGCGTACATACGGCTTACCGTATCCATGAACGGTACATATCATTTCTTACCTCTAAATGTTATGTAATGTTATAAATACATATATATAAAATCTATATAAGATATATATGATATCTAAATCATGAATATAATTCTGAGATAATGGTATATTGACCACATGAACAACTTGTAATTATAAGGTGCTCATTTTGACTCAAGTACCAAATATCAACAAAACGACCATTATTAACATAAATCATTAAATATTGTTAATAACATGGTAATAAGTAATATAAAAGTAATAATAAACTTTAAAAAGGTTCTTAATCTTGTATAAATTTACTTATGTTCATTATTCAGGAAGTACAAGGAACAAACATGTCTATACACACACAAGTTAAGGGATTTCTTATCTCACATTCAATTCAGTGAGATTTCCATTTTCCGCCACTTATTTATTACTTCTGTTCTATTGGGTTATTCCATCTGACATTTAAAATCACGATTCTCCTTATATTCATGGTATTCTTTGATTCATTTCCGGGTTATTAACTTTTGGTCATAAGACTATATTGATTACAATGTTGTAAGTGGTTTTCATCTCACTTTTTTTCCGTGACATTCATGCTATATTTTCCACTATTTCTTTTTGTGTGGTGTATATACATCCCATGATTGTATTATTTATGTAATATAAATTAATTTATATGTATTTAAATCTTCATTAAATTACACTTCTTTCAGGGGGTGTATGTTTTATATGTTACCAAATCGGTAAGAGAACCTTTCACCCTCTTATTTTTAAAAGACTTATTTTTGTTATATCATTTAATTTACATTATCATATGTTGGTATATTTCTTATATATCCTTATTGATATAAATTTTATGTCCATGTGATGAGATACACTTTTCTATCTCATCTATTCATTTTTTTAATTTTAATGTGACACCATTGGGCTGTCAAATTTCTGTAAGGGAAGTTCTTCACCCAATATCAATTCTTTGGGTTAAACATCAACTTTTTGATTATGTCATGCAATGAATATGTGTGAATAACCTCTTATTGATTCACACTAAATATCCACTTATATTGAGTGAGTTCTTATTTGTCACATATTATTATGTAATTTAATTATCTTTAATCTAATGATACAGTTTTTATAAAGGATTTTGTCACAATTTACATTCCATTAAGACTTGATTGTTTTTATGCAAAAAATCACTCTATTATGGTGTATATAATGTAATTTTAAATAATATACCAGTAATCCCTTTATGTTCATGACATTATAAAGTTATGATAAAATTTTATTCCTCAATTATTTGTATACAAGCGTCTCTCTTTTTGTTAAAAAAACTTTAACTAAAATACCATTTTAAATGTTTTAAATATTTATTCTTATAAATATTTCTCATTAATGTCCATGTTTTCAGAATGGTATTTTGGATTTATTTATATAGAAATTAATGTCTTAAAATGAGAATTAATTTAAAAGCAACAATGTGGTATGTGACACATTGATTAAAATATCCCATTATTAAATGTTTTAAATGGATTTTAAAATGATTTTATATAACGCTGTTTATTTAAATGTCATGATTTGATATATTGTGATTGAATGTGTAAATGTTATCTTTCCATTATTCTTTTATTATGTGTTATGAATATGTGATGGTTATTGGGAATTGTTTACGTATATGGTTGGTTCCGTGATAAACCTAGGATGGTTGTGCCCGATGTAGCTCTCCAATTCACTAGGTAACGTGACTGAGGTAAACATGAATGTTTCTCCTAAGAGATATAAGGAATATACTGTGATGGGTATTCCAAAAGATTTTCCCTTTGTAGTTGTGATAGCTACAATGTATGTATGATATAGATACCTCATATTACGTTTATGATTTATGATTACTATGTGTTATTAATTAATATTATGATTTTAGAAGGTATGTTATGATTACAAATTAGGGTTTCATTGATTTTTATTAATTGATGGTAAATTATTTCCAATATTTATTTTATAACCCTTACTGAGTTTTTTTATCATCCCATGTTTTTGAAATGTTTTTCACAGGTTATAAGGAAGGGTAAGAGAAATTAATTATTCATGAAGATTTATATCATGAAAATAATACTTGTTTTATTTAAGGAGTTATATTATTGCAAAAAATCAGTTATATTACAAAGTTTCTACATTGTAATAATCATGTTGATATATAATAGTTATGGGATATTTATCTAAAACTCTAAACTTGAAAAGATCCTCAATGTAAATTCATGAAATAATTCAATATTATGTAATGTTTTAGGTTGGGTCCTAACAGTTTGTATCAAAGGTCGGTTTAGACTACTTTAGGGAATAGCAGTTTTCATTAGACACATGGTTAGTCCATATGTCTATTATTTCAGTTAAATCCTTGTTTTCTAACTTTTTCAGATCATGGAAAGATAGTTACAAATTTATTGAGAAGGATCTCAATAGACATTCATTTCTCTTACTGATGACTTTATTGCAATAATTATTGTAAAGTCTTTTTCTGATGATTGGGAATCTATTTTCAGCATACCACTCACATGAAAGCAGTTGTTTGAGATATCAAACATCTCAATTATACCTCCTTATCACTTTGGATCATGGGTAGTATTTAAGAAAAATCATATTTTCACAGTATTCTCATATTTTCACGAATGGTTAATATTATCAAGTCATTTTCAAATATTTTAACTTATCACAAGATTTTGAAGCATATTAGGATTTTGAAAAAGGTGCTGAAGAAGGATACCCTTGAAAACCCTATTTATATATTCATTCATAATTAAGTCTTTCAGGACATTGATATGGTATTATAAAATGACTATTAATTCAATTTTTCAACTCAAATTATCTCTAACTATTTTATTGAAATCACGTTTTATCCGTTGTTTTAAATTTATGTGTCATATATGATTATTTACCAAAACTATTTTTCTATGAACACCTGTATTACCCATGTTATACAATTTGTATTCAGATGAAGTAAGCAAATGAATTTGAAGAATATCTAAATCACTATTGAAAATCATGGACCTTCTACCTACATGAACAATATGATTATAAAACTAAATGGACACAATGATCCAAGTATGATGTTCTTTATTTTGGGATCATTATATTTTATCATACGGTGGTGAAATAAACAAATGGAAATATAAATAAGAATTAAAGAATTAATATGTTGAGATAATAATGAATGAAAATAAAAATGAGGGATATAAAGAAACCACTGAGGTTAAAGCATGTTAGGCGTATTTTGAGTTTTATAAAAATTACGACACATAGACCATGTGACAACCTGTCATGTCAGACAATGCTATGGGAAACGAACCCACAACCAAATTTCAATTGGGATTTATCACCTACCACTAGACTACATGAATTCCCTATTTAGTATGACTTATTATTTTTAGTTAAATTATTTTTTTGACCATGAATAAGTTGATTTGGGATATTATGTTTTATCAAATGGATATCCTTAGTATGAGAATATTATTTTGTCATTAAATGAAAAATATGATTCTGAAAGACATTCTGTCTTTTAGAAACACTGTATGCTTATGAAAAATAGAATACGATCAGAATACATTTGTGGAGTAATGGTTAGAATTTTATTTTGGAAGAATATTTATTTTTATTGTGGACATATAATGATTTGGGTTATTTATGGAAATGATTAATCTATCCTAGAGAATATGTGATTTTGTTAATTATGCTTCAGCATGAGACGTTAAGAGTAGTCTATGTTTTTAGAGTGAAATGTTAAGATTTAATGTGGAAGACTTTGTGATTGAATCATTCTGTGTATTTGGTTCAATATTAGTTTGGATTAATTTTAATAATTCTAAGGACAATTGTATATTAAAATGTCTTTCCTGAACATTCTATACTCTTTGTTGAAATTTGGTGATTAATAGTAGTATTTTTTTTATAAAGGATTATCCTTTGGTGGATTATATGATCGCGTACTAACCATTTTGGTTTTTGTTGATGTCTAAAGACAAGGGAAATATATAGTTCCTCTTATGTGGATTATGTGATTCACTAAAAGATGGTTCTTGTGATTTTGGTGTTACAAAATCTATTTGAATGCTTGTTGTTTGGAGAAAAGATTAGTTTTTTGTAGAAACTTAGTAAAGCATGAAACTGTACTTGAAGGTAAGTATATTTCCTTATGTTCTAATTCTATATAGTAAACGAATTCATAAAAATTATGAAAAGGAACGTAAAACAAAAATGTTGTTGGATTATGTTTCCTACTGGGTAATCAAAGATCGTTTAAAACCACATAAGTTTGTGATTTTATGGTGGTTAACTTTCTTTAAATAATGTTTTCTATCACTCTTAATTAGAACTTGATGGTTTTTATTCTCTTCTATATCCATGTTTTCCTACATGGAATGCTAGTATGGGTTATCTCGGGTGACCTTTTTTCTTATATTTAATTCTTTTAAAGTAAATTTTTTGTTTACTCTTTCTCCATTATGGGACTTTCAATGATGTTTCCGACCCCAATTTTAGAATTACGAGGACGCAATTTCCAAAATCGAGGAAGTATGTAAATCCCAAAAAAATATAGAATATGACAGTTTCAAATTTATTAATATTACTGTGTCAAATATGAATATTAAATGGGATTTTACATTCAAGGGAATACATGACATGTAACAATGGGTTTCTCTGATGTCTTATCTTGCACACAATGTTGAATCATATTGAAAAATATTATTTTATTATTATTATTTTAAATAGTAGTTAACGACTAGCCATTTTATTATCGGGAAATGAATAGAACTTACTACAATATTATTATAAAAGTTTGTTAAATGTTTTTATATTTATCCAATAAAAGTTAGAGGCTTAAAATGTGAATTAATCCAATTTTAAGCACAAATACACTAATATTCTTTAAAACATCGATTTACCATCTTTTTAGAAAAAACCCTCTTTAAATATACTTTTCGTCACTATTATATGTTTTTTTTGAAAATATAAAATTCTCTTTTAGAATTGGGACATAAAAATTTAATTTGGGTAAAATATTTGTATTTTTATGATAAAATTCATTTTATTAATGAATAGTAAAAAATACATTATTTTAATTCAATACTAAATTTTAATTTAATTTATTTATATGTTCAGATTTTAATTTTTTGGATTAAATGTTTATTTAGATTTTATTTTTACCATTTAATCTAATGGTTTCCATTTAAATTAATTTCACTTTGAAATTGGACATAAACATGTGTCAATCCTTTGATAGATATTGTTTCTTAAAACCCCGCTATTTGTTTTGAAAACAGGAATAAATTTTAAATTAATTAATGTAACTCATATGTTTTTATCTTTGTAAAATATACATCATTTTTTTAATTTGGGATATCAAATATAGCATAGGCTGTATTTTTGGTTTTTTACTGAAAAACATCAATTTTTGGATGAATAGTGAAACCACTAAGTAGTAGTTAAAAAACCATCCTTTTCATTTAAATGAAATATTACTAGTTATGTTAATTGAATTTTGAAAATCTTACATACATTGTTGTTATTAGTAATTAAAATTTGTTTCAATAAGATGAAAATAATTTTTTGGTGAATAGTAACTTTGGACTTTTATTTATAGTGGTTAAAGGTAAATGGGGTAATTCAAGGTAAAAATAATATTATAATAATAAAAAATTACTATAACACTTGTCCTAACCTTATTTGATGAGTCATGAGCAACAATAATCATCCTTGCATCAATTTTGGGACCCCATGGAGCCACATGGGAGTGATAAGGACACTTTAGATTAATTAATTTAATGTAATGACCAAAATGACAAAACAAATATCTTTTATTAAATTAATTTTTACATGGGGATATATAAGTTATCATTTTAAATATAAGTATTCGTTATATATCTAAATGTATTTCCTACATCATGGTATTTTTCTTATGGAATTTAGACATTAAATAAATATATTTATTTATTACCCAAAAATGATGTATCATTTACCTCATTAATAAATGATTTAAATAAATAAGATTATAATACTAAAATAACATCTAAAACCTATCCGATTCTTATTGGATGAATTTATTTTGACCATGATTCATCTTATGTTCAACTATAAATTGTTATGGACCTTTAGAAAGTGAAAATAATTATATAATAAAATAATATTTTCACACATTCCAAAAGAACCCCTCCACGCCTTATAAAGAGCCCTCACTTATATCCCATTCCTCACACCGCTCAAGCCCATTGTCTCAACCAAATCCAACCCAAATAATTTCTCAAGATCTGTCTCTTCCTCATTGAATCCTTAACTTTGGAAAAAGGCACCTCACGAATTCCTTTTGGGTCAAACCAAAGGGAGTTACCCTAATTAAAGGTAACTATTTATCTTAAATTATTTTCTTTTATTTTACTTCTCCAATAGCAAAAAAATTTATTCCATTATTTTATAAAAAGACTAGTATATTAAATATACTATTATGTTGTTATGATATGGATTCTAACTACACTTACACACACCTCCATCAAATTAGTAAAGAACATATTGTTTCTGTGGACGTCGAACTACTATCTCACGAAATGATGATTCTTGAAATATCTCCTATCGCCTCTCAAGGTGTCCATTATATGGAAATGTATTTATTTAGGTTATATATATTATTTAAATGTTTTCTTTCTCCTTTTTTATTTTTTTTAATTTATAACATACCTTTATGGTTTCCATTATTGGTAAACGCAATAGTTTCATTTGAGGAAGTGCGGACTACCACCCCCTCTAAGTGATATGACTCATTCAAGCAATATGTGGGATATATAAAGGAAGGAGATAATGAATTAATATAATATATAATACTAGAATAGTTATATACCTATGTATCACTATGTTTTCATTACATTAAATACAAAATTGAAATGAAAGTAACATTCATTCGTGCATACGACATACGTTCTCCATGAACGTTGTATTTCATTTTTACCTCTAAATGTTATGTAATATTATAGATACATATAAATTCTGGATATAGGTTATATATATGATATGAAAATCATTAATAAAATTCTGGATATAATGGACACTTGACCACATGGACAACTTGTAATAATAAGGTGTTTATTTTGACTCATGTACCAAATATCGACTCAATGAACATTATTAAATTAAATGGTTACATAATGTTTATAACATGGTAATAAGTGATATAAAAGAAATAATAAACTTGAAAAAAAATTAATCAAGTATAAATTAAAATAGGTTTATTATTCAGGATGAACAATCTACAAACTTGTCAATATGGACACGAGTTAAGGGATTTCATATCTCACTTTCAATTCCATGAGATTTCCTTTGTTCGCCACTTATTTATTTCATGTGATGTATTGGGTTCTTATATTTGATATATATTATAATGTAAATTTTATATTCATGGTATTATGTGATTCATTTGGTGTTTATTAACTTTTGGTCATACAACTCGATTCTTAACATCATGGTAAGGGTTTTCATCTCAAATTTTTTCCATGAGATTCATGCAATATTTGATACTATTTACTTTTTTGGGATGGATGTACTACCAATGATTTTATTAATTATGTAATATATGTTAATTTTTAGGTATTTAAATCTTCATTGAATTATATTTCTTTTTGGGGTGTATATTTCATAAGTTGCTAAATTGTTAAGGGGACTTTTCACCATTTTATTTTTCAAAGACTTATTTTTGTTATTTCATTTAATTTAAATATTTTTATGTTGGGATATGTTCTTATATATCCTCATTTTTGTAAATTTTATGTCCATGTGATGATATACCCTTTTCTCTCTCAGGAAATTATTTTCTGAATTTTAATGTGTCATTGTTATGCTGTCTAATTTATGTAAGGGAAATTCTTCACCCAATTTCAATTCTTTGGGTTAAACATATACTCATTGATTATGTCATGCTCTGAATATCTGTCAATATCCTATGATTTTTTCACACATAATAGCCACCTATATCGAGAGTAGCCTTATTTTTCACACATTATTATGTTATTGATTTATCCTTAATCTAAGGATACAGTTTTTAAATGGAATTTTGTCTCAATTTACATTTGATTAGGACTTTGTTGTTGTTATGTACCAAACCACTCTTGTGTGGTGTATATAATGTCATTTGGAATAATATATCATGAATCAAATTATTCTCATGATATTATAATGTTATTATTAAATGTTATTACTCAATTATTTGTAATCAAGCATCTCTCTTTTTGTTAAAAACTCATTAACTGAAATCTCGTTTTAAATGTTTTAATGATTTATTATTCTAAATATTTCCCCAAAATGCCCATGTTTTCAAAATTATTTTTCGTATTTATTTATATGAACATTAATTTTTTCAATTTATAATTCATTTAAAATCTTTAAAGTGGTATAAGAAAATTTGATTCAAAAATATATTTATTAATTTTTTTAAGTGGTTTTGAAATTTATTTTGATAAATCTTTGTATATTACAATATCATGATTTGATATATTGTTATTGTAATGTTGAAATTTTATGTTTCCTTTATCCTAGTATTATATGTTATGAATATTCTAAAATTATTTGTCATTTTTTACTTATACATGTTGTTCCATGATAAACCTAGGGCGGGTGAGCCCGAGATAGCTCTCTAATGCATTGGGTAATTTGATAGAGGTAAACCTGAATGTTTCTCATAAAAGAATTAGGGTATATACTATGATGGGTATTACAAATGTGACTCCCTCTATATCTGATATAGCTATAATGTATGTAAGATATGAATTCATTAAGTTAACATTATGATTTATGATTACTATGTGTTATTCATAAATTTTATGATTTCTGAAGGTATGTTATGATTAAAAATTACGGTTTCTTTTATTTGTATTTATTTATGGGTTAATGTTTTATATCAGTATTTTATATTCCTTACTATGCTTTTTATTCTCAAATAATGTTTTTTAAATTTTTTTCACATGTTATAATGATGTATAAGAGAATGAACGTATTCATGACGATTTATATCAAGAAATTAACGCTTGTTTTATTTAAGGAGTTTTATTATTGTGAAAAATAGATTATAGTAGAAGTGTCTACATTGTAATATTCAAGTTGATATATAATAGATACATCCAAACTCTCTGAAACTACAATCCTAAAAAGACCCTCAATGTGGATTCTTTACATAATTCAAGATTATGTAATGTTTATGGTTGGGTCCTTATATCCAGTTAACACTTGCAGTGATAATTACGAAGGATTGTTTTGGTCATGTAAAATATGTTTTCAATAAGGATGTTGGGTTTTATGTTCTATGTTTTTATGTATTCTTACTTATTTCATAAAATAATGAGACCTCCTCATCATAAAAGTCTTTTTATGTTATTGTTTCTGTAATAAATCTTGTTTATGTGTTTAAAAAAGAGTATTGTTGTTATACCCATCATGCCAGTTATACATTAATCTATTATTAAATATTTCTTATAACATACAAAAATGATATTAAATCCTAAAAAATTTCCATAAAATATTTTAACCTCAATGTTTTTCTCTTAACATTAATGTTAATAACTAGAAATATAATAACCCAAAAAAATTTTGTAGTCAAAGAATACATAACTTCTAATGGTTATTCATAACTTTTTAATTATGTCCAAACATTAAAAGATAATTAATACCAGAATAACATTTACACATAATAATCATCAGGCTTACAAATCAAGGAAAAATTCATCCAATGTAATCCCATTATCAAAAGATAATTAACACTTTTAAACATTCATCATCCTAGATTTTACGATAACTCTTGAATCCTTTATATGTATACTTTTAAATCATTCACCATTCATCGTGATTCATAAACAATGATTTTCTATTCTATACCATAATACTTCATTCCTACAAAAAATGATGAATAATGTCTTATGATTAAATAATGTAAACACACGGGATAAGAAATGATTTATACCTTACATAAGATATTTTTAATTTCCTCATCATCTATTGGAATGGAATTAGGTATTACAAAAAATATATTTGTACAGTCCTCGATATCTTAATCCCAATCCTTCTTCATAGGAAATTAATATTCATGATTACCATACTCAGAACATTTAAAACATTTACCTAAATACTCAAGAATAATTTCGTTCCCTTTACTAGAATCAGAAGTACGCTTCCAATTTATTTAGAAATTTATTGGTTTATGACCTTCGTTAATACATCTATAACAACTTCTTGTCCCATTAAAACATTTTCCTCCATGTTGCATTTCACATTCATGACACATATTTCATTGAATAATATTATCTTTATGATCAGTACCTAAACATCCACATAAATTCATTTCCCTCATATATGATGCATTATAATACTCACCATAGATCTTGTGGATAATCATGGCTCATGATAGTTGGTTTTGATTAACCACGAGAGTTCTCATTGTAGCTGCAAATTTAATTTGGATTATAATTAAGAGAACCACCACATTTTCATTCACATCAATTGTTACTTTGGTACTAGTGTGATCCATCCATTTACAAAAACTAAAAGGGTTAGTTTGAGTATATAAATAAAATCATCATATACTATCTTATGAGGTAGATTAAAACAATGATATTCTTATTCATGTTATATCGATGTCATTAAATATATCTAAAATTACTACGATTCTTTATATTATGCTATCCATTACGGTTTTATATAACTTGTTCCTATTCTTATATATCACCCTAACCTCTCAAGATCTCTCAATCATACTTAGATACCAACTATAAATCCGCAACTATAAATGTTATATAATAATTAGTTATGTCAATAATTCACATTGTAAATCTTTTCAGGTTTATAGTTTAGGAGAATTAAAATATAGATATTACATAACTACTAAAATATATGATAATTAGATTCAACTACAAAAGTATCCATTATGTAGATAATATAGAACATTTAAAAGGAAACATGTTTTACTTTTATTGATAAAAATACACATGACACCCTCTAAACTTTTATCCAACCATCTACCATGTGAAAACATTTTCAAAACACGATACACAAAAAAAAGATCAATAAGGAATATAAAATAAGGAAAGAAGATATTATCCCTTGAATATTTATAAACCCATGGAATTATAAGAATATTGAAAAAATTCATAGCAATCGTAAATCATAAAGGTATATTTTGGCATCCACGTTATACTTACATTTTATCTTTCACACCTACGTGGGGAGTATCCATCATGGTTATGTTTGAAATATCCATCACATTATATTCCCAAAATCTGTTAGAGAAACCATATCATTTAAATCAGTATCATTACCCATTTCATCGTAGAGCTATAACGAGATCACTTGACATTAGTTTTATACAAAACCACTTGTTTACATAAGAAATGCATAAAACCATAACATAATCAAAACTCATAAAAAATACATTAAAGGAAAAATAAAATTTCCACATTGCAATCATAAGATATCACTTCATGATATATTTATAATGAATTATTTGTCAAAAACAATTTCAATACCAAAATATATAAAAATGGAATATGTTATTTAATTTACTCTTTAACAACATTATGGATTGTAGAAGAATCAAAATATAAAATAATGGTCATGGTGGCAGAAATTCTATTATCACCGCACAGATTAAAAAACATTCCATTTTTCATTTAATAAAACTCATCTTATAAAAAGATTCATTTTGAAAACCCTTGAATGAAAGTAAAGGCCAAGGGGTTCATTATACACTATATAAATGAAGGTGGTGTATATTATCCTTTTATACCAAAATGAAAAGAGATTGAGATGAATTCCATTACCATGAGTCTGACTCTCCATGTACAATATTTATATTAATTAATAATAAATTGAGATTAATTTATATTTTCTTGAGAAATTTATCATGTTTATTATTTATTCTATATCACTAAATAGGAATTTATAGAAACTACATAATTATTTATGTTCGTACCAGATGACTTGATGTTTTCTAGTACATGAGTCGAAAATGTACATGGTTTGATGTATCTAGTCCATGAGGTACTAATTATAAAACATCTATAATAATATTCATGAAAATATTATCATTTTTTACAGATATAATAATTTTAAATAAATTCATGAAATATGGTTATCAAAAATAAACTATGATTAAATCCGGGATACAATAACTCGTACGTACACATGAGTAACGCTTTCCATTTTTCAATGATCATTATGGAGAGTAGGTAAATATTAATTTATCGTTACAGAATAATAATAACATCATTAATATCTTATTAATAATTTTAATATATATATATTATACAAGTGATATAAAAAATGAAAAAAAGTCACATTGCATCGTAGAGGTGATAGTTCACACAAACACATGAATGATAGTATCATTTTTTTGAGCATATGAGAATAATCATAATTGATTTATTACATATTATAATAATTAATATATCATGAATTTCTAATATAATATTTAATTCTATTATTATTACTTGCCTTGATAGACATTTATAGAAAACGAATTAGATCAGTTTGTGGAGGTGATAGTTCACATGTACACACAAACTATTTATTCATTTCCCATGTAATGGATTTAGAGAAGGATTTAGTTAAAGATATTAAAATAATAAAATCTAATTATACATAGGATAAAAATTTTATAATACCATCATGGTTTGACATTATTTTAACTATGTGGATGAAATAATAAAATACAAATACATAAAAAAATATACGACACATCTTCTTCGGTTGATCACCTCTAATTAAAACCATATAAACTCAAAGAGGGGTTTTATGCCTAATATATGGCCTCAAGAAAGTGGTTACAGAGTCTAGGAAGAGTTATGTTTTTGTATTTTCCGATCCAATGGATCCATCAATTGTGATTATTAGAGAAGAGTGTGTTCCTTTTTAGTGGGGAGGGGAGGGTATCACTTAGAAACTCTTAAAATATTTAAATAATATAAATTACCATTCGATTCCAAGTTGACCCAAATTATTTTATATCAAAGCAAATATTATTTTTGGTAGAATACATATCTTCCAATTAAAATTGGACAATTTCTCAATATCTTTTACTCCTTATCATTTTTATTTATATTTTGTTTTATCTCTTATAGTCTTACTGTGATATCATGTTATTTTCACATTGTATATTAATGTAATTACTATAACCTATTAAATGACCCAAATAAGTGTTATTCATGAAATATTATGGCTTATCATAACTATATGGTTGATCATTATATTTTTCGTATTTTTTAAACATTTAATAATATATTTTATATTTTATGTTATAAATTATGTAAATTTTTATGTTATTCATACATGATTTTATTAAAAATTCACAAAAAATTGTTTTCATACAAACATACATTATAAAATACAAGAATATTTTAGTCACGAATAAAATTTTCTTAAGGCATTAATTATGCCAAACAATATTTACTTCTATACCAATAATATCATTTGATTGACTCATTCATTAATAATACATTCACTACATTATCATTCTTTCGCAATTTAATTTTATTAAATAATATATAAATATAATAAATAAAATAACCTGATGTAGGAAATATTTTTTTTATTTCTAATTTATTTTAATTGTTGAAGAAAACACTTATATAACACCATTATTATTATTTTTCTACTTGTAAAACTGTTTTTTCATAATGTTTTTTTACTTTAAATTAAATGATAAGAATTTCATAATCATATCCAAGTGGAATCCAAATTACAAAATTTCATCGCAAGGAATGTCTTTATCCTCCAAATCTCCAAACATATGATTAGAACAAGTGTTAGGGTAGTTTTATATTATTATAATATTATTTTCCTTCATTTACATGATTGGCTCTTTTCCGTGGTAAATTAAATAATAAATATTAATGATATATTATTTTAAAATGATTAAAACACATTTCTCATACTTATTAAAACAATTTATTTAATTTTTGAAAAGTAAATTTATATATGTGGAAAAGTTAAATAAAAAATTAATCTTATTATCCATGTAATAAAACGAGTTTTTTTAAACACTATAAACCATCAAAAGAATGACTTATTTTATATCAAAATTCATTGTAAAATTAATTAAAATTATGAATAATGGATTAAATTATAATAACATAAACAAAATAAACATTAAAACAAATAAAATAGAAAATCATACTATATAAATAAATTAGTCAAAAAGTCAGTATTGAATAAAAATTTAGTATTTTTAACTATTCATTAAAATATGAATTTTATCATAAAAATAAAAACAAATTCAAAAAAACTAAATATTGATATCCCACTTCCATAGATAATGTTTATTTTTTCATAGGTAAAATATTAAAATTAAAAAACTATATTTATAAAGGGGTTTCCATCACATGTGTGTAAATCAATATTTTTAGGGAAATACGCCTTTTATACGTATGATTTTATTTGTTCCCATTTCATGTCTAAAAAATAGATTATTTTTAAACATTATATTGAATATATATTTAATTTATATAATCAAAAAATTGTGATTTTAATATTTTATAATCACAATTAATCACATTGAAATATATTTTCATAAAAATATTTTCTTTATATTCAATTGTTTAATTGTTTTATTTCATTTTAATTTGTATCCAATGAATCCTTATATGAAGATGTGTTACCAATATTTTCTTAATTCTGTTAACAACATTCATTCAATCCATTCAGAAGTATATTCGACAACTACTATATAAAAATTACAATATTAAAATGTATATTTTTCACTAAAATGTGGTTTTCTGTGCAACATAAGATTTTAGGGAAACCCATATTTTTTTTGAGTACGCTATCGGAGATAAAATCCCCACTAAGCTAAAAAAAATTATCTAATTCAGAAATATTAATAGATATGAAATTTTATTATTCTATATTTAACAAGGATGTTACATCCATCCCCCCGATTTGAAATTACATCCTAAAAATTTTAAAATTGGGATCGGTAACATCATTGAAATCCCACATTTGAAAAGGATTCAAAAAATCCACCACATTAAATGTAAGAATGTGAAGTATAATGGTCACCTAAGGTTACATGTATGAAAACATGGATATGGATGAAAAATTAACAAAGAAGGACTGATGCAGAAGGATAGAAAATAAGGTCTGGAGAAAGTTAACAATATAAAACCAAAAGATTGTGATTGGTTAAAAGGTAATATATTCCTTATTAAGAAGAGTAAAAAAATAAATTTTATATTATGAGATCCTTTACATTGATTTTTTGAATCAATTTTCTTTATTTCTAATAATATAAAGAAACATTATTTCATGATAAGTAGAGTTTCCTCGTTGACCAATTTCCACAATAAACTCTTCTTTTTTTCTAAATGATGAGTATTCACATTGATGTTTTCACACCTGGATCACTAGAAATGACATCTAGGGAATCAAATAATACAAAAAATATAAAATACATGTTTATTAATTCTTGAAACGTTATCCAAAACGAAATGGTTAGGATAATAAGAAAACAAATATCAAAAAACCATTTGGATAAAGAAAACTAATTTTGATATCCTAAATTACACTGTAAAACCCAATGTTAAATGTAGACCAACCAAAAAAAACTATGATTAAAATTCCATATAACAATAAAAATAAGATATAAAACCCAAAATTTTTATGTATTTGATCATAAGGTATTCCAAGATAAACATTATCATTTATCTAAAAATTACATCAACCACTCTTAAAGTCTCATATTAAAAAGTAATTATTCTAATAACATATTCTCCACGATAGATTAATCAATTAAATAAATAAACCTAATCTCCAAAATTCCTCAAAATAACCAAGTTTTATACAAAATAAAAATAAACCATTAATCCTCAAATAAAATCCCATTGTATTCAATTTTCTGTATGCATATATTGTTCTCAATATTGTGAACATATTCCAAATAAACATTTATCACAAAATCCCCAAATAATTTTATTATACCAATGATATCCATTTGATAAAATATAAGTTCTAAAAATCAACATATTCATATGCTATAATGACATTTATCTAAATATAAAAATTCACAGTAACCAAGCACATCACGTAGGTCAATTATAGGTGATGCACCCTTGTTTCCCTTAGGTTGTTGGTTCAATCCACGCGGCCTTGCCAGATGTAATGGGATATCACCCATCCTACATGTTATCCTTTTTTCTAAAAATATATAATCCTTATAACAATCCAAAATGAGTTAAACACTTCAAAAATGGCCATATTATATTTCAACCACAATATTTATATCATACTATTCATTTTGAACTCAGAATGTAATAATAAATAATTATATCAAAACAAAAGATCATATAACATCTAAAGGATATTCAATATGTTAAAATTATATTCATACAAGAAAATATAATTCTTACTCGAATAATAATATTACATAATAATTATTAGGGTTACACATACTCAAAAAACTATTGCAAAGCAATCTATTCATCAAAAGAGGATTAATACTTTTAAACATTCATCATTCTATAATATATAGTAAATCATGAATAAAATATATGTACACATTTTAATCATTTATAGTTCTCCATGATTATTTTGGAATTATTTTTATATTATTCTTTTATAATTATTTGTTATAAAAAATATTAATCGTGTCTTAATATTGAATAAAGTCAAAACAAGAGACATGAAATAATATATACCATTCATAGGTCATTTTCAATTTCCTCATATTCAATTGGAATGTAATTAATTATTGGAAAACATATATTTGTAAGGTAATTCTAATACCATTCACAAACATTATTTATAGAACATTAATTTTCATAATCATCATACACCCTACATTAAAAAAATTCAACTGGTAACTCAAAAATAACATCATTCCCTTTCTTAGCGTCAATGAAATGCTTCATTATTTCTAGAAGTTTATTGAATTGTGACATTCATTACCACATATATAACATCTTCATGTCCCATTAAAACATTTTTCATGGTGTTTTTTTGCACATCCTTGAAACATATATTGATAAATACGCTTAACTTTATTATCATTACCAAAAAAATCACTGGGATTCATCTCTCTCATATATTATGAATTAGAAAGCTCACAATGTTTCTAGTGGTTAATAATGATTTTGTAATGTTGGTTTGGAATAATCATGAGGGTTATAATTGTATCTCATATTTCATTCAGTTTCTTATTCAGAGAAGTTCATTGTTTTCCATCACATTCATTATTACTTTAGTGCCTTTTGGATCGGTCTGTTTACTAAATCCAGAATGTTTAGTGTAGTATATCAAAAAAATCATCTTTCACTATATTATAAGGAATATAAAAACCAATATATAATTATTCATGTTATATATATTTCATTAAATTTATCTAAAATTACTAAGAATATTTCTATTATTTTCACTATTGTGGTTATATATAACTTGTAACATATTCATAAATATCACCCAAACCTCTAAGGTTTTATAAACTATCATATGATACCAAATATAAGGCTCAATTCATTAATATTACATAATCATATGTTATTTGATGAATTCTCATTGGGGATCTTCTCAGCTATAGAGTTTTAGAAAATTAGTGCTTAACTAATATAAAAATACAAAAATTTATAAAAAATGGATACAAATAAAACAATATCCATTTATTCCACAATATAAAACATCTAAAATTAATAAATATTTTTCTTTTGATAAAAATCATATTTATTTCTTCTTTTATCTTACTCATCATTATACCCTCTGAAAATATTTTAAATACATGTGATGAAGCGAAAAATATCACATAGGGATATAATATAAGGAATGAAAATTTTATTCCATGAATATTTATAAACCCATAAAATTATAAGAATCCAAAGAAACATAAAAATTATATTTTATAAAGGTAATGTCTAGAATCCAAATCCCATTTACATTTTATCTTTCACAGCTACATAGCGAGTAACCTTCATTGTTACATTTGGAATACCCTTCATTTTATATTCCTTAAGTATTAATTGATAAATGTTTTAATTTAATACTGTATCATTATTTAATTCATTAATGAGATATCATGGTCTCACCCACCCTTTGATTATATTGAAACCACCTGTTTACATAAAAAATTCTCAATAACGCTAATATTTTCATAATTCGTAAATATTTCCAGAAGGAAAAAATAATATTCCACCATTATAATCATAAGATATAATTTCTAGATATTTTATTTAATAAATTATTTTTGAAAACAATTTTCAATACAAAAAACCTAATATGACAATATGGTATTTAATTTTTTCAAAAAAAATTCATTTTATAAAGATGAATTCAAATATCAATTAATTTTCACTGTTGTAAAAATGACTTTCTGGCTGTGTATGTTAAAAAAATCTTTTTTATATATGTACAAAAATTTATATAAACAATCCTTTTTAACACTATTGAATCAAATTAATGCCAGTGGGGTTTATTATACCCCGTATAAAATAATGTGGGGAATATTATCCAAATATGTCTCAATTAATGGAGATTGAGATGAAGTCTCTTACAATAACTTTGAATAATCATTTACAAAAATTATATTCTTGAATAATAGACTTAGTTAAATTTATGATTTTTGTATAACTTTTTTTCTATATAATTTTATCTATATCACTTATTAACAAGTTATATAAATTATATAATTGTTTAACTTAATATTGGATGTTTTTATGTTATTTTTTACTAAAGTCAAAATTGAGCATGGGTTGTTGTCACTAGTCTATATGGTTATAAGTTCATCACATCGAGAATAATATTCCTGAAATTATTGTCATTTTTATTCTCAAATTATACTTTTTAAATAAATCCCTGAATTATGATTATAAATAATGAATAACCATTACATCATGGAGATGGTAAGCCATACATACGCATGAGTAATGATATCCATTTTCTATTGATCGTTATAGAGAAATTTAAGTATTAATTTATTTTTTCAGAATGATAATACCATATAAAAAATTATATTACTCATATATATATATATATATCATACAAGTGATATAGAAAATAAAAGTGAGTTTCATCCCTTTGTGGAGGTGATAGTTCACCCTTACGAACTAACAATGTAATCATTTTTTATGTTAATGGAACATGGAATGTAATTTATGTATTATGTCATATAATAATTGTGATTTCGTGAATATCACATATAGTCAAAAATTCCATTATTCTAAATAGTAATTATATATGGTTATGTGAAACTAATTAGATCGGTTCATAGATGGGGTAGTTCACATGTACGCAAGAACGATTACATCCTTTACAATTTAATGGAAGTGGATATGGAATTATGAGATGATATTAACATAATAACATCTCAGTATATTGATGATATTAGAGTTATAATTTCATTATGTTTAATAGATATTTTAAGGATTTGGAAGATGAAATAAAATAGGAATACTTAATGAAAATTATACCTATTCATCGATTGATCACCATTAAAAAAACTAAACAACTCTAAAAGGAATGTCCTGCTTAAAATAAATCCATTAGAACGTGGGGAGGGATTCTTGTAATAGGATTGGAAATTTCATGGATGAACCATAGGATTATTGAATTGTGATTATTAGTGGAGATTGAGTGCCTTTTTATAAGCAAGCGGAGGGGCAGCCTTGGAATCTTATAAAAAACTTAATCAATATAAATTTAATTTCTGTTCTAAATGAACCAAAACTAATTTATTTATTATATATGGTAATTTTTATACATTACAATATCATCCAATTAAATTTATAAAAGTTTTGTATATTTTTTTAATTCATATTGTTATATGTTATCCCTTATTTTACCCTTTTTAATCGTACTGTGATATTAGGTTATTTACCCTTTGTGTTTTACTATAATTACCATAACATGTCATGTGATAAAAAAATTCTAATTTTGGAAATATTTGGATTTATATTAAAAATTTGGATAAATCTTATTTTTATAAGTGTTTTATATCATTTAATAAACCATTATTGAAATTTTTTTAGTAATAATCATCATGTTTATGATTTTTTTAACTTTAGTTAAATTTAAATGTTACAAATGTCATAATCATAATAATGTGGCATAAAGAAAATTTCATCCCATGTGTTCTCTTGGTTGGATAAATATTATCCAATATGATTAGGACAATTGTTAAGGTAGTTTCATATTATTATAATATTATTTTTATCCTTAATAACCTTATTTGACCTTAATTAAGGTAAAGAAAATACAAAAGTTACAATAAACAAAAAATTATTTTGATCCTATTAAACCTAATTTTTCATACATATTAAAACAATGTATTTTTTTTAATTCAATTCACACAAGTTGAAAAAATAAATTTAAAATTTATCTCGCTATTAGAATGATAAAACATGTTTTTAAAAAATAATAAACAATATATTGACATGTGTTTATTTAAAATATCAATATGAAAAAACATCCAATGAAAAAATTTGGGATAAATAATATTAACATAATCTAAATATACATTAATATAAATAATAATAATAATAATATTATATAATCAAATTATACAATGATTCAATTTTTAATAAAAATACTGTAATTTTAACTATTAATTGAAATATTAATTTTTTCCAAAAACTAATAAAAAATCAACAAATGTAGACATTAATGTTACAATTCCATAGAAAAATTTTATTTCAGATCATAAAACATATAAAACTGGCAAATACAATATTTAAATTTATGTCAATTTCAAAATAAGGTAAAACTGCATTTCTAAAAAAATAATCCTTTTATCCGTAAAATTCAAATTTTTTATATAATGTCTACAAAATCTATAAGGATATTATTTAAAAATCATATTGAATTTATATTAAATTAATATAATCAACAAAGTATGATTTTATGTTTTATATACATACTTATTTACATTTAAATAATTTTTTAGAAAAATACATCCTTTAAATTCAATTGTTTTTTAATAGCATTTCTTGTTAATTTGGTAACCATGAACTATTATATAAACATACGTAAACCATATTTTCATAATTCCTTTAAAAATATCCATTCCCTCCATTCAAATGACTAAGAGATAACTAAAATATCAAAATAATAATATTAAAACATATTATACTTTCATATAACATAATATTTTGAGAAATGTATGATTTTGGAAAACCCATTGTTTCGTGTCGAGTACAGAATCTGAGATAGTGACCCTATTAAGGTAAAAAACTATATAATACATAAATATTAATAGATATGTAAATTTGATTTTATTAAATTACCTTGGAAGTTTCATATCCTTCCAAAGGAGATGGATCTCAAACCACTTGACGCATATCCACATTAGTATGAGGATGGACTAATAGAGAATTGTCCTTTGGTAGAGTAATAAGTGAGGCCTCATGTGAAGGATGGTATTTTCCATGTTGTCGTCATCATGGATCCCTAACATCAGTAGATACTATAGGATGTTCTTGAATATGAATATCAACTCTCTGGGAATGAACCTCCACTATAAATGGTGAAATATCAATGATGCTCTCGTGAATCACATGACTAGACGGCCTCATCTCTACTATTGTAGCATAGATAACTATCATGATAGAGACCCACTACTCCACCAGATCACTCATTCCAATATGTTTCTCATATTTATTACATTATAGATAGTTTCAAAATTAATTTAAATTAATTTAATAAATAAATGAATTGAAATATATTGACTTACTTTATAACGATGGCCAATGTTGTGTCGGATAATATAAAATATATACATTAGTCTATAACAAGGATCATGCTCAACCTTATCTGATATATTAAATCACATCCTAAGAACACTCTAATTACAAATTGTTGTTCTTATTCCACAGAGGATGAGATAGTCTGCATGTCTTCGACGCCAATTCACATCATGCCTGACTATCATCTTCAATTAATGATGCCCTCATGTCTACCTCGATGAAAATAGAATTGGATGAAGGCAAAAAACTAGTATATTCCTCTATCAGTTTGTTCCCACTCAGTAATATTAAAATAAATGTGTATAAAAATTGGAATAGCATCATGATGTTTAAAAGAGTAGTATGCTATAAACTGCTCTAATATAACCCATTATGGCACCCATGAAAACGTAAATGAATTGTGAAATTTTTCAAATAAAATTTGTTATGAAAAAATAATTTATTCTATTATTAATATTTTAATAAAATTATTTATTTTAAATACATACCACATTGAGTTGGAGAATTTACAACATGACATGATATATACATGAAGGGTGTGTCAGAATGCTGATGATGAGGTTTTTTGGAGTCAACATTTAAAATTATATATAAGAAGTGATAAATAATTATAAATTAAATTCAAAGAACTCTTACTAAAATGAGAAACCAATAGAGATAATTGATAATACCATTATCTACCTGGATCATCATGCAACACTTCAATAGGCATCAACAAAACAAAAAAGATTAGGGAATATTGAGGGGATGTGTTCCCATTCCCATATTTGATGAAGTATGATTCATCCCCTGAGATCTGTATGGTATCAATAACATGACATGTATAAATATATGTATGTGTAATCCATGCCTTAAGATCCCAAGCTAAATGTAAAGGCCCAGTCAATTCATTCTAATAGCCATAGATACATGATGTTCACTTGAATACCCATTTTATCAGTGCACAAGGTCCCTCCAATGATTCATATTATATATGCATTGTCATGAAACATGATACTCTTCATGGAAGTGTCATTGGTTAAATGTTGCAACAGACTATCAGGCCATGTCATAGATATCAAACACCCATATGTACCCCTATGTTTGGCCAGAACATTGATTCCATGAAATCTATGAACAAGGTATGGACAATATGCATGGGTGGGTCCAATAATGGATTTACTATAGTCATGAATATCAAAATGGTTTTCCACATACTCATGGGTGATGGTCATCACTCCCTCAGGCAGGTGGGATGTGTTTTTCCCTAGTATCCACCTCTCCCAAAGGGGAGAAATAAAGTGATTGTTCACAAATGATAAATTAGATCTTATAAAACTATAGAATCTAGCTACATGCATGTATGGTATAATGGCCGTTGGAGGCAGCGTGTGATGAAACAGGTGTTCTTAAAGCACCATGATTTGTCAAACCTCACAACCCTATAGCAGCGCAGAGGAAACATGCTTAACATAGTTAGTGAATAGTCTAGTATATACCATCTATATGTAAAATAATTTTTTTTTTCATTACTGTAAATTTTAAATATAACATTATAGTTACTAGAATGTTATGACTTTTATAATGTATGAGAGAAAATGTTTATTCACATTGTTCTATAAAGTAATTTTTATAAAAAATAAAAATGTAATCAATTAATTTTTTTCAAACAATAGTTGTAAAGTGTTTTTCAGATATATTTTTTACCTATGAATGGGGTTTTCAGAGATTTGGATATATATTATTGTTTCATTGTATAAAATATTATTAAAATAGTTTTTACAAAATGTTTTTGAAATCAAGGTAAAAATAATCGAAACCACCAAATAATTTTAGCAATAATTGGTAAAATGAAAATTATGATCATATAATGTGAAATGTAGAATAAATAACAAATCAAAAAAACATGAAAGCTTTAAAAAATACAATAAATACATTGAAATATTTCAATTGAACACGTTTAGGATGAGATAAGCCTAACATCATATGCGAGTTAAAATCTTTTATATTTTCATGCCTTATATTTTTGAAATAGTCCAAAAAGATGTAACCAACATTTTAATTTTTATGATATTTTTAAAATGTAGAAGATTTATAATAAAATAAGGATGTGACATTACCACTATATAGTTAAAAATATTAGAATATAACAATAGAGATAATACATCATTGTGGCTGAGAGTGTGAACTCAATCCATCAATATTTGGGTATCACTTCTAATTATGAAATTCTTGAGGGCATAGAGTATATTTGAAATTGATCATAGTTTTTCAGGACATACCATCTCATTTTGAATCCTCTTAGCCTATAGTATCCCTCATTTAGGCAACCTGTTGATGTATGTCATCACTATAAGCAGGGAATCTTGCATTGGGAAATATCAATACTCTAAAATAAAAATCCATTCTGGAGTATAATAATTATAAATGGCGTACATCTAGTACACTATATCAACATATTCTTCCCATTATATTTTCATAGAGGCAGAAGATATGATGGCATGTGTACATGAAAACCATAAGGAATAGAAGCTTCCACATTGATATTTACTCACTTTCATTATTACCACCATATTTTAACTGATTCTATTTGTGATGGGGTAGGATTTCAAATGATCAAAAAATTATGAGTATTACCAGTGTAAATATAATACATGACAACTAGTAACATCTTTATTGATAATTTAAAAATCTCATTGAATGTGCCTTTCACAGCTAATCCCCTACTGAATCCCATCTGAAGATAGTTTTTTTCTAAAAATTAATAACATAATGAAATGATATAATGTATCCTGAACAAGGATAGTTATTCTTAAATATTAAAGCCACTTGAAGACACCATTAATGAACTCTACAATGGTAGTGGTCTTATCTCTGTACACCATCCACTTTTCATATGAAAATGTTCAATTAAATTTTAGAATCCACATTATATGATCCTACTCTTCTTGATTAGGCATGTATATTTTTTCAAAAAATTCGTCCAAACTCCATTTATCTAGCCCATAAGCATTAATAAAGTGATCAAAATTCATATAAATTTATTTTATCTTTATGTTGAGAAATTCATAATTAACAAATACATTTTATACCATGACACTTGATTATCATCTTCATAGTTTATTTATCGAATGTTTTCCACATATCACTCATAATGTGTCTGATGTGGTTCGGATGATTTGTTTTGGGGTCTTAATGTATCATTATGTATATTGAGTTCCTAATTTATTTACCAATTCCAATCATCTGAAAAATAGACACCATGAATACCAATTAAATGGTTGTTAATGCATGAAAAAAAACTCCGTGATTCATTGTTTTATTCTCCAAAATGGAAAAGAAAGGGGGATTATATGAATAATTTCTATATTGGATTGCTAAAATCAACAATATTCCCTTGTATTTTTTGTATAGATTCATTCCATTAATAGGTATGAGATATTTTCCAGAACAAAATGTGGAGATACATTAGAGGACTACTAAGAAAAACACACTAAATTTAACATGAGTATGATCAAGTCTGTTATCTTGTGACACAAGTTCATTTGCATGAATATTGAATACAACTTGGTTTTTCTGTCTCAGTGTGGCTAGAAATTTTAGTAACACTCAATTAAAGTCTTCCCAATTTTCATACACCTTCACAATTGCCTTATGTTTCACCAGTAATTCCTTGATGTTGGAAATAATATATCAAAATTATTGTTGTATCCTCACTTTCTCAAGGGCTATATGAACATGTTGGCCTATCCTAATCATCTCAATGAAAATGGATGAATGACATTCATCATCCAATTAGGTATGATCTTTTATCCGGTTTGGTTGATCGCAAGTATTAGGTACTCAATCATCGGTATTCATTAACCTCTAAACTAAATGTATGTAATCTCCCTCAAGAATAATCTATAGTTATCCCAATACATTTCACACCATATTAGGGAATTTTTATAGCATGATTCATAAACGATATATCGGTAGTTACTCTGTCATGAACCGAATCTTGTCGCCATCTAACCAGCACAAAACCTGGAACATGGAAAGTCCTAAAGGGAGTTCCCTATCCTCATAGGCTGTAAGAAGTTCCATGGTATAAAAAAATCTAGTTTAGGAATGATTTACCCGAGTATGAAAGCATAAAACATAAAAAACAATCAATAATAAGAATATGAAATTTTCATGCTAAACAATTCTTAATAATACCAGATCTGAATACATTTGTTTAAAGACACTACAAGTGGTTCAAATACAAATAATGACAACAACAATACATCCCATAGTACTCTATATGACAAGGGCTTCATCACCCGCAAGTCGTCTCCACAACTCTGCACCAGTGATGGGGACTAACACCCTGAACCGCCATCAACCTTATCCTTCCCTTTACCTCATTCAAGCATAATAAGGTCTACATACACCCAAGGTGTGTAATTAGGGTGTGAGAGTAATTCCAATACGATACCACCATATGATTCCAAATAGCATGCAATACAATGTGAACACAACAAGCATATTTAATACACAAGGTGAAACTGTGTTAAAATTCAATGAAATGAAACTTTCATTTGAAAACAGTTTTCAATCCGAGAATTTCAAAATGTTAAAACTTTAAAATACAAATTTCAGCTACTGTAATTTACTTCCAAACACACCCTAAGACATGGGTAAATAATTAAAATCTAATGAGCAACAACATTGGGAACACCCCTAGGCACTAGGTTGCCTTGGGCTCTATATACCTCAAACCTCGGTGTAAAGTAACCATAGAAAAATCTATTCTTGTGCATGATCCACTAGTATGGAACATACCCATAACCTAGTTGTCCCCAATAATCATCCACATAGTTTATTTAGAGTTGTTGTTATCCAAATGCTAAGTGAAATAGGGACAAAACCCATCCAGTCCACTAGCCATACTAGTACAAATCCACCCCACCTAGGTACTTAGGCATCCCCTATTGTGCTCAATCAATTTCAGAATGCACCATAAATCAAGATTCATATAAAACAACATTACTGGTCAATAACAACCAATATAGTATCTATCACATTTTATACCACTTAAAACACGCAACAAAACACCTAGGATTTTCTAATAAAACAACCTCTCAAAATCTCACATTATTTTGCATCCAAAATTCTTTGAAATATCCATTTTTCAAACTATGTACACACTTTTAAGACAAAAAAACAAGATGGCTGTTCAATACCCTTTAATGAAACCCAAATTACATATATGGGGTATCCCCATGTGAGCCAAGAAGTTATATCCTTTAAAAAACCCCATTTTCACACAAACACGGCACTTTAAGCCCATTTCCTTCCCAAACACCATTTAAACAAACTTTCGAAGAAAAAAAAAAGAATAAAATTCACAACATGATTTTCAATCCTAATAAAATTCAATAAAATAAACTATGTAATTATAGGACATCCCCAAATGAACCAATAAAATATTTGTATGAAAAAACCCCCAATTTCACAAAAATTTGGCACTTTAAATTCATTTTCATTATAAATTCCAATAAAACAATTTTTTGAAGAATCATTAAGATGAAATAAACAAGGAAATACTATAATCACAACATGATATGTCAAAAAATTTGCATGCACAATGGAATCACCTACCAAAAGCGTCAAGAACCGCAAATCCTAGTGCGGAACTTCAGCCGCACCACCACCGCACCACAAGGGAGTGAGATCAAACCTAAAACTAGATTATTGGACTAAGAAACTCAAAATGAAACCCTAGGTACGAAGACCTAGCTTCAGGACATTTTTATATTCAAGAAAAAAGGTAGACATCCTATCGTAAAGGAAGGAACTTAGAGGGATAATCACTTACTTGATAAATCAAGACAATTTTAGAATCATGAGAAGATCAGACCTAATTTTCAACCAAAACGATCTCCAAAGAGGGGTAAACTAACCTGGGGGGTGCGGCTAGGTCATTTGGGAGCTGGTGGGAGGTAGAATCACCAAAAAAGGATAAAAAATGAATATTATATTAAAGCATAAAAAAAGAATTTTAAAACTGGAAATGGGCTTTCGGGTTGGCCCAATACATAATTTGATCACTCAAATCCAAGATTATAATTAATTTTTAAGGGTCCCAAATTTCTTTGGTGGTTTTAATAGTCAAAGGAAGGTAATTTTGGAAGTTTAATGGGTGAAAAACGTTGAAAAATGAAGGAGTAATTAAAGAAACAAAATTTACTTTCAAAACTGGAAATGGGCTCTTGGGTTGGCCCAAATTTTGGAATCCCACCATTTCAATCACAAATGCATGGCCGGAAAGTCCACATGAAGATTTATTGGAAAACAAGAATGGGAAATCATCCTTGCCCCATGACTTCTGCTCCCATGTCTCATGAGTATCACTACCATGCAGCAAACGAGCTCGGACCAGCGGAATGGACTTCCCTCGAAGAACCTTGTCTTGGGAGTCCGCTATTTGAACTGGTCGCTCTACGACAGACAAGTCAGGCTCTATCTTCATTTCACCCCAACTAAAACAAGGGATGGATCCAGGTTGCATTTCTTCAACTGATAGTCATGGAAGACATCATGGATGGACGTCAACTGAGAAGGTAAGGCCAACCTGAATTCCACCTTGCCAATACGCTTGGTGTTCTAAAAAGGGCCCAACATACCGTGGCCTCAACTTACCTTGCTTCCCCAATCGACGATGACCCAGATAAGGGGACACATTCAATAATACCCTATCACCCAAAAAAACTGCAAGTCTCGATGCCTCCAGTAAGCCTAAGATTTATGACGACTCGGAGCTATCAATAAGAACTGCCTGATCAACATGACCTTCTTAGAAGTCTCCTTCACAAAGCTCAGCCCCAACAGTGAAGTCTATCCTACCTCATACCAACATAGGGTGGACCGACATGGAAGACAATAGAGCGTCTCAAAAGTGGCCATTCAAATCACGGATTGGTAACTCTTATTATAAGCAAACTCAACCAATACCAAATGGTTTTCCAAAGAACCTCCAAAGTCCGGGACACATGCACAAAGTATATTCTCCAAAATCCGATTCGCCCACTCTGTCTGACCATCTGTCTGAGGGTGGTATGTTGTGCTCATCATAATCTGGGACCCCAAGGCCATATAAATTCCTTCCCAATATCGAGAAGTGAATCGTGGGTGTCTATGTGAGAGAACTGCTGATGGTACGCCAGGGAGTCTCACCCCTTCTTGAAGGTACAAATAGCCCAACTCATCAACATTAGTTGTATCATTAATGGAATGAAGTGGGATGATTTGTAAGATGATCAATCACCACACAAATGGAATTCTTACACCGAGGTGTATGAGGTAGTCCAACAATTAATTCCATGGAGACCTCATCCAACTTCTAGGTAGGAATGGGTAGTGTTTGGAGCAAACCAGGGGGCCTTTGGTGCTCTGCTTTCACCTGCTGACATGTGTAGCATCTAGACACAAATTCCATTATGTCATGTCTCATACTAGGCCGCCAAAACTGTTGACAGACAACATAATACATCTTAGTGGCACCTGGATGGACAGCCCACTGAGACTGATGGCTATCCTGCATCACCACCTTCCGTAGAGATAATGCCACTACCGAATGGACCGTGAGGCACAAGATGCCCTCCGGAGATGATGACCAATCATAGGATGTCTCCCCACCATGAAGAAACTTCTTCAACCACTGACAAAGCTCATCAATGGTATGTTCCTGCTAAATCAAATCCAATAGAGAATGAGTCAAATGGATGCTCACCATGAATGCCCCTCCACAGTTTTACCTGGTCCCCAAATGAATATGAGAAAAGAGCCCCATCAATGTCCACTCATCCCTGGACTTTCTTAAAGCCTGCACTATAACTCTTCTTCTCAAAGTGTCGGCCAGCACATTACCTTTTCCTAGGGTATATACAATGTCAATGTCAAACACCTACAAGTACTCGATCCAGCGATGATGCCTCAAGTTGTGGTCCTTATACGAGAAGATATAAGCCAGGCTTCTGTGATCAGAGTAGACCACAAACTTCTCACCAAAGAGGTAGTGATGCCATTTTTTCAAATCATGCATCACCACTGCCAACTCCAAGTCATAGTCCGGGTATCTCATTTTGTGTGGTCGAAGTTGGTGAGAGACATACGTGACCATGTGATCATCCTGCATAAGCACACACCCAAGACCCATACCTGAATCATCACAATATACCACATATCCCTTTCCAGCCTCTGGAAAAATCAGCACAGGGGTGGTAGTCAACCACCTCTTTAGCACCTCTAATGATGTCTGACATTCTGGACCCCATTGAAACTTCACCCATTTTTGGGTGAGCACAGTCATCCGTGATGTAAGCCGAGAGAAATCCGGAACAAATCGCCTATAATAACCAGCCAGGCCATGGAAACTGTTGATCTCGAACACATTCTTCGGCTACTACCATGACATAACCGCAATAATCTTCTCAGGGTCCACAAAAACCCCCTACTCAGAGATTACATGCCCTATAAATCTCACTTCCCTGATCTAAAAAGTGCACTTTGACATCTTTTTATAGAGGCAGTGATCCCGTAAAGTACCCAAAACGATCCTCAAGTGATGTTGGTGTTCCTCCTCAGAGATAGAGCATACTAGAATGTCATCCAGAAACACCACAACAATGGAACCGAGGCACTGAGGAAACACCACGTTCATGAGTGCAATAAAGACCGATGTAGCATTGGTCAAGCCGAAGGGCATGACAAAATACTCAAAGTGGTCGTACCTACATCGAAAGTTTGTCTTTAGGATATCTGACTATTTCACCAAAAGATGATGATACCACGAACTTAGGTCTATCTTTGAGAACCACTTTTCCTACTTCAACTTATCAAACAGATCATCTATTCTGGGCAAAGGATAATTATTCTAAATTGTTACCTTATTCAGCTTCTGGTAGTCAATGCACAACCAGAAGGATCTATTATCCCTTTTCACAAACAACACAGGAGCGGCCCAAGGATAGACTCTTGGGTGAATGAATCCTTTGGATTCTAAGTTTTCCATCTGTATCATTAATTCCCTCAGCTCAGTGAGGGCCATGCGATAATATGGAAGAGATATCAGTTGTGTTCTTGACAACATATCAATCAAAAACTCTGCATCCGACTCCGGGGACAAACCTAAAAAATAATATGATAATACCTCCAGAAACTCAATAACTACATTAGGTAGTGAAAATTCAGGGGAAAGAACATAATCATACATGAGAGAAGATAATTGTGAGATAACACATCTCATCTCTGGTAGTGGAGGCCCCCTGCGACCTGACTGAGGATCCCATTCTCTATGAAAAACCTGACGACTCCCATCAGGTGCCATGAAACTCACATGTCGTCTGTAGCAATCGATGTGTTTATAAAAGTGTACTATCCAATCCATCCCTATTATGGATTCAAAAAGGTCCATATCTAAGACCAAGAGTTCCCATTCCATCTTGTCCCCTGACACAAAAAGTACACATGACGGGCACCTGAGACCCTGCTCTTTCTTTCCCAGCGGTGTCACCAACTCCAGTGCGAAAGACATTAAATCTGTTGGCAAATTCAGCATGTCCACAAAACGGGAAGAAATGAATGAAATAGAGGCACCAATATTAAAAAGATCAGCAGATATAGAAGATGTGATCAAAATGGTACCTAGAACTGTTGATGATACCACCTCTGATCCTACTGGTGCCTGATCCACCACATGGTGATGTCCAGTCTCAACTTGAAGATGACCAATAGTCTATGTCTGTGCCCTGAACTGGATCTGCCCAAATGATGACCCAACCCTACCACCACAGTTTCCAAATCAAGATCCCCCATTCCACGATGCCTCAGACTATGCAGGAACTCCTCTTGAAGCCACTAACCCAGCCCCACATGGAAGTGGACGTGCCACACCACAAAAGTGCTACAAATGCCCCATACCCCCACACAGGTAACAAGGATTCTAAGGAAGTGTACATGCTGGTCAGATATGCCAAGGCATCCCACATTAGTGGCACATGACTGATCTCTCATCAGAAGCCACATAAGAAAACTACCTTGAAAAGTGGCCTGAACTACCATCTCCTTTCTTCACATGATCATCCCACTTTGTTTTCTTCTATAAGGAGCCTCCACTTCCCACTGTTGATAATGAACCATAGAAACCATCCCTGACTTTCCTATCAATCTCTACCATGCACGCTCGATCAACGACCTCAGCATATGTCCTCATCTTAAACAAGAAAACTTGGGAGTATATTTCTGGTCGCAAGCCTTTCTCAAACCTATGGGACTTCGCTTTCACATTAGAGATAATTTCAGGAAAATACCGAACCAAATCAATGAAATGGTTTGCATACTCTGTCACAGATAGATTCCCCTGAACAAGTTCCATTAACTCTCTAGACCTAGCATAAGCCAACACCTTAGAGTATTACTTTTCATTGAAGATAGACTTGAAATCACCACATCATGTATGCTCATTCTTCCCAGCCTGAAGCACTGACTCCCACCACATACAGCTGGGACCCTCCAATAGAAAGGATACACATTTCACCCTGTGATCCTTGGGTGCTTCCAGGAACTCAAACATACACTCGATCTTCTCGAGCCATTCATCTGCTTCCTCGGGTTCTGAGCTACCTCGTAAGGTAAGAGGCTTGTTTTTCAGAAACTCTTATGATTTATCTTTTATAAGACTTATCTCTTTCACCCTAACAGGAATAGGAGTAGGAGCTGGTCCCTTTCCCAAAGATTGGATAGCCAAAACCACTGCCTCTATGATCCTCTGATCAATCGGTGTGGGAGAACTCTCTCCAACTTCCTCCTGTGGGCTCTTGGGATATTTCTGTGGAGTCATGTTTCTACAAAATGCAATAGTCACAAACCAATAGTCAATATCACAATTCTGAAAATTGTAATCAAGGACATAAAATATAAATAAATTAACAACATTTTTGTAATAAAAGAAACAACTAATCTACATCCACCTAATTTCCACATGTGGCCTGCAACCCACACATCTCACCTGGAAGTGAAGTCAGTCCATAAATTCCAACATCCCCTGGTGACTCAAGGTATTCCATGAGAGGTGCGGTCCTGGAACACTACTCAATTCCAAAACCCCGAACCCCGACAGTCCTAGCTTCTGTTTATCCTGACTCATCCCAAAATAGAATATATAACCCAAAAACATTAACCTCCTCTAATACCATTTTATCACGAACCGAATCTGGTAGCCATCAAAACAGCACCAAACTTGGCTCATGGCAAGGCCCTAAGGGCTTTCCATATCCCCACTGGCTGGCACAAGTTATCAAGAATAAAACAAATCTGGTTTGGGAATTATTTACCCATGTATGAAAGCATAAATCCTAAAAATAATAATCAATAATAAGAATCTGAAATTTTTATGCTAAACAATTCCTAACAAAACCCGATTTGAATACATCTGTTTAAACGCAATAAAATTGGTCCAAATACAAATAATGAAAAAAAAATACATCCCCATGTACTCAACTTGACAAGGTGGTCATCACCCACCAGCTGTCTCCACAACTCTGCCCCAGCGATGGGGATGAACACCCTGAACCGCCATCACCCTTAGCCTTCCCTTTAACTGAGTTAAGTATAATAAGGTCTACTTACACCCAAGGGGTGTTAGTAGGGTGTGAGACTAATCCCAACAAGATACCACTAGATGATTCCAATGATCATGAAATACAATATGAACAAAACAAGCAATTTTAATACACAAGGTGAAACAATGTTAAAATTCCAAGAAATTATACTTTCATTTGAAACAGTTTTCAATCCAAAAATATCAGAATGTTAACACATTAAAATAAAAATGTTATCTTCTACAATTTACTGCCAAACACACCCTAATACATGGGTAAATACTAAAAATCCATTGAGAAAGAACATAGGGAATACCCCTTGGTAGTAGGTTGTCTTGGGCCCTGTCTTCCTCATACCTCGGTGTAAAGTAACCATAGAAAAATCAATTCTTGTGCACGAGACACTAATAGGGAACATACCTATAACCTTTTGTTCCCTAGTAATCATCCAAATAGTTATTTATAGTTTTCTTTATCCAAATTATAAGTGAAATAGTCACAAAACACATCTGGTCCACAAGCCGTACTAGTACACATCCACCCCACCTAGGTATCTGGGCTTCACCTTTTGTGCTCAATAAATTTCATCATGAAACATAACTAAATTTTCATATAAAATAGCATTACTGGTCAACCAAAACCAATACAGTAGCTATCACATTTTATACAAGTTAAAACATGCAGCAAAACACTAATGTTGTTTTAATAAAACAACCTCTCAAAATCTCATATTGTTTTGCACACAAATTTCTTTGAAATATACACTTTTCACACTATGTGAAAACTTTTTAGTCACAAAAACAAAATTACAGTTCTATTACCTTTAATGAAACTGAAATTTCAGTTATTGGGAAACCCCATGTGAACTAAGAAGCTATATCCTTTAAAAAACCCCATTTTCACACAAACACGGCACATTAAGCCCATTTGCATCCCAAACACCATTTAAACAAACTTTTGATGTAAAAAAGAGAATAAAAATTAAAAACACTATTTCCTATCCTTGTAAAATTCAATAAAATCAACGTTGTAATTATAGGACACCCCCAAATGAACCAATAAAAAATTTGTATGAAAAAACCCCCAATTTCTCCAAAAATTGGAACTTAAAATTAATTTTCATTATAAATTCCAATAAAAACAATTTTTGTAGAATCATTTAGATGAAATAAACATGCCAATACCACAAAAATAGAAATATAAGTCACAAAAATTGCATGAATAATGGAATCACCTACCAAAAGAGTTAAGAACCAAAAATCCTAGTGCGGAACTTCAACCACACCACCACTGCACCACAAGAGAGTGAGATCAATCTAAAACAAGAGGATTGGACCAAGAAACTCAAAATGAAACCCTAGGAATGATGCCATAGATTATGGACATTTAGGGATTCAAAAAAAGTAAAAAAGCGTAATGAAAAGGAAGTAACATTGAAATATTTGCACTTACTTGAGAAATCTGGACTATTTTAGCAACCTGAGAAGTTAGGCCCTAATTCTTGGCTGATACGATCTACAAAGTATTTATACAGCCTATTAAATCCTCTTGGGGGTCACCCGTGCATTTTTTTTATGAATTTGGATGAAACCTTATGTCCATGAATTGATTATAGAAGGTTGGACTAAATTACTGTCAAGAATTCGTATCTGCTTCCTCGAATAGATGATCTCTTTGACCATATCCAATGTGAAAAGGTGTTCTCTAGGATTGACCAAAGATCTTGTTATCATCATGTGATATTAATTAAATAATACATTACTCTTATTGGTTTTTGTAATAGTTATGGTCTATATGAGTAACTTGTTATGCCTTTCAGTCAGGCTAACATGCCTACCATTTTCATGGCTTTGATGAATTGGGCTTTCCATCCCTATTTGTACTCTTTTTTCCTAGTCAATATAAATTAAATCGTGGTGTATTCTCACACCCATAAAGGCCATGAAAAAAATCTCGAGATCATTTTGAGTACATTGAGAGGGAATAATCATTAGTCCAAGCATGCTAAGTGCTTCTTCTTTATGTACTAGGTTAACACCGTGGGTCATATTATTCCATAATCAAGAGTATTTATTGACACTGAAAAGGTTAGTGTTGTAGTTCATTGGTAGCACCCCAAGAACATGTTTGATATCATGTTTATCTTAGGGTTCAAAGAATATTAAATTTATTTGATACAAGTCCTCTAATGACATTATACACCTTTTACTTTTCTTACGAAAAAGGGTGTCATGTTCACATTGTCTGAAGCATATGAAAAATCCTTTCAGGAGCTGAAAGGGATTCTTGTATCAACAATTGTTCTGATTCTTAAAAAATATGGAAAAGGTTATATCATCTTCTGTGATGAATTAGGAATTATCCTAGGAGTAGAGTTGATTTTTGTATAGAATGTCATTGTGTACGAATCTTGTAATTTGAATAATTACAAGATAAATTACACGACACCCAACCTCGACCTAAAAGCAGTTGTCCATTCCATACATTGATGGAGAAATTGAATATTGGGTGGGTGATTTTTGGTGTATACATATCACAATATCCCAATATATGTCTTTTCTTAGTGTGACTTGAAACTCCAATTGTATAGATGGGTCGGATTTATATAATCCTCTTATATTAAGATTGCTTATACACTTGGAAAGTGCAACGTGGTAACTATGAACTGAGTCATAAAACACAAAGCAGGGTAGAGAGGAATCATTTGATTAATTGAAGTTAATGAAAAAAGTTTATGAAATTTATCTTGAGTTTCATGATTTTAACGAAGAGTATTACATCTCATCCTTCATAGTAACCTGTTTCTTCCATGAGAAGGTGAAGTGTACAAAGTTATTAAATCCTAAAGGATTGTTTCTTTGTGAGAGTATATCAAGAGATAACCCACCTCCATATTCGTATATAGATGCAGAAGATGTCCTGTGTCTCAGTGGACATAACTGGGTTATTTCAAATATAAGAGAGGATTTCATGAAAGTGTCATACATTTCAAAGTGGTTTGTTCATCTAGGAATCTCAATGATGTTTTGAGGTATGAAACACTAGTATTGGTGGCCTAGAATGAATCATCAGATTCCATTCTTTATCATTAAGTGTTCCCCTAGTCACCTGGTGAAGGCGAAGGGCAAGAGACCTACAATATTCTTATATTCTCATCCAATCCTAGTATGGAAATGGGAAGATGATTCTATGGTTTTCATAGATGGTTAACTTAATTCACCATGAGATAGCGATGCTATCTGGGTAGTTACTGACCAACTAACAAAATAATCCCAATTCATTCCTATTCAAGAGGTATTTGATGTGAATGAACTAGGAAGATAATATTTCTACTAAATCATACGACTACATGGTGTTCCATATACCATAATTTTAGATTGGGACTCTCATTTCACATCAAGATTATGGATGGGTTCTTAAAAATCTATTCGGACTCGGGTTCATCTAAATTAGATTTTCACCATCAAAATAATGAAAAATATAGGTTCTAAAGGATATGATATGGGGATGTGTCTTTTATTTCGGTGGTTCTTGGGAGAAGTATATTCCTCTCTTCAAGTTTACTTATAATAATAGATTATAGGAGATGATTTAGATGGATCCTTTTTAGGCCTTATATCATAGGCCATTTTGATCACCCTTGTGCTAGCTTGAGGCAATTGAGTTATCCCTACTCGGTCCTCATCACATTCAAGATAATTCAAAAGTGGTTCAACTAATCATGAAGTATATGAATACTGCTCAATATAGACCAAAATATAATGTTGATCACCATCAATGACCTCTTAATATCGAGGTTGGGGATCAATTTTTTTCTGGTATTTCTCTATCTTGAGAATAGATGGTTATGTATGTAGAGAAAGTTATTTCCTCATTATGTTGGAATGTTTGAAATTCTACAGAGATTTAGGCTAGTAGCATATCATGTGCTCCTACGTCCTAGGTACTATGCCATTCATGACATCATTCATGACTCACATCTTCACCAATACCATATTTTCCTATCTCATTACTATGATCCATATGTTGTTTAGTTTGATGAAGATGCTACCATTAAAGAGTGTCTAGTACGAATCATTAACCAAAGCATGAAGGCTCTATGAGGAATGTTCATCCTTCTCATACAGGTGAAATGGTAGCAAGAAAAAGTATATGATGAGACATGGGATAGGGAAGCTGACGTATATGCTCTATGGCTTGAGTTTTTCTCAGACACTGTTTCTTTACCCTTGGAAGGAATAATCAGCTGGGGAATGTTCTTTTAAGGGGTAAGACTATAAGAATACAATTTTATACTCAAGTATGGATCTTTTATTTTCATTCTAAATCATTAATTTGGACCTAATATGGAAGTAGAATGATTTGATAATGTTTTCAAGGGTTTTTGGGTCTTGTTCAGATCCTAAAAAACATATTTTTGGAGAAAGCATACTCTACTCTTGGCTTTGCGTAAACTGTGTAGAATTCCACATTGTTTGAATAACCTTGCAGATGATGTATTTGTTGAACAGAGCCACCTCACACTGTTTTTGCACGGCCGTGTGGAATAACTGTGTGAAGTCCCACTTTTCCTTAGGTACCCAATCATGGGTTTCACGTGATTTGAAAAACTGGGTAGACAAAACAATTTGGGGAGAGCCATCCCACACGGTTTGTCAAACCGTGCGCATGTTAACTTTTGGGTTAAATTACTAGTTTCTTCTTTTATTGATCTAATTAAGACACCCCATCCTCCGTAATCTGAGTATATATGGGATTTACCTATTTCTCTCTAAGTTTGGATCATTTTCATGGAAAAATATTAGGTTAAACATATCTCACTCATCTTGTATCCAATCGAGCTCACCTTCATCACACTAGAAGTGCAATGGTAGGTACTTGAGTCTTATATAGACATTCTACTTCCCTCTTTCCCTCAACCTTGAAAAAGTCTTGTGAGAAAATTTTCCCTTTTCTTATATCTACTATGATCCTATTCAAATAATTGTTTGATACTAGAAGATAAGGATCGTACATCTCTATGATGGGTGGTTTATAACTTATACCTAATTTCCGTTGTTTTTTAATGTTTCTAAAGGGCCCAATAATTTGATTATAAATTTTCTCCCTTAATTTAAATCCCATGATTTTATTTTATAGAATAATTTGGATTTTATATTTATAAATATGTGATAAGTTGTTAGTGGTAACTCCCACAACTCATTTCTTTTCATGTCCATGGTTATGCTATAATTGGGTATTACTCTATTTGAAATGTTTGAGCCACCATTTTTGTTTTTCCTTTTTGACCATTATAGAGTTGAGTTTTCTTATAATAAATGGATTGTTATTAATGAGAATTTTCATAATGTAACGGACCATGTATGCTCACAAATTGTCCCACCTAACGATTGTCTGTTCAAATGATTATTAAATTTGAAATGTGGAAAGGAATATATTCTATGTATATAACTTGGCCTTATACTAAGACATTGAAAAAAAAATTAAATCCCTATATCACCCCTTTCCAAATGGATCTATGGTATCCAAGTGAAGATCAATAATTTAATATGAATAAATGGCTGATAAATACTTGATTAAATGGTTGCAATGCCACTTTTCCTATCCACACTAATGGATGACATGGCTTGGACCAACAAAATAAATCATTACAACTCTACCTGATCGATCCACACTAATGTACTGGATGACATGATCCAAATGAATTATTACATGTTTACAAAATAAAATAGTAATATAATAAATAACGATCACATTTTATTCGAAGTGGATAATACCTTGGGTTTGGGGAGCCCCATATTGATTAAAGGATGTCGTTTTATTAGGATGATACCAACATGAACTTCAGTTATTTTCTATTCCTTTGATGCCTATTATATGACTATATGGTCATTTACATTATTATAGGATACATCAGACACCCTCTTTGGATATATCATTGGCTAGTAGGTGTCATGGTGAATGTCCATAGGGACCTATCATTTATTAGTCTCGTTTTACATTGGTCAATCACCTTGGAATCCATAAGTTCTTTATTGTGGAATTCATTGGATTATGCACATTGGATTACACACTTTCACATTATCTAGACTTAGATACTACAGAGTTAGAGTTCTGGGAGATTTATGTTACCTTGGTTATTACCGTGGAACTCCCTCACTAGATATCATTTTCGGGTTACCTTGTTATGTCTTGATAACTTCAGTACTTATACTATCATGAGGTGATGTTAGTGTCATTTATGCCTCATGTGACCTATTAACATTAAACGGGGAGTACATAATTAATGACTCGATTACATCTTCAGAAACCAGCCTAGGGGTGAAGTATGTACTTGGTATTTATTTGTATTTTAAATATTACATTGCATTATATATCCATGCCTTCACACTACTGTATTCCATTACATAGTCAGAATTTTATAGACACTGTTGGTGGTGGTCCACATATATTAATATCAAACCCATTTTAGGATCCATTAAGTATAAGAGTAGATTACATGGTTATATGTATTGTCAAAGGAAAGCATAAAACTTAAAACACTTGATTGAGTGTTGATAGGATGATGCTTGATAGAAGATGACTAAGTAGGTTATTATGAGGCCTCGAGTAGCCTTTTTATATTTACATTGTGGAACATGTTATGTCTTCTATCTTGTATACATGTTTTCCTGTTTTAGAGGGAAATTTCATTAAATTATCATTATGTCAATTGATACAGTTATTTTTATACTTATTTATTTATTACATCAGTTATCTTCTACTGTTTAACTATATTATTATATTACATCCACAGTTTACTATTCCTTTAAATCCATATCTCTATGCGGCACTTTGCTAATGGGGATATAATCCTCCTACGAATACACCCACGTCCCTCGCTACTAGTTTTAAGAATTTTGCATTCGAGGATATATGCTTAAGGCCATGTGGACTACTGGTCTCGGGGCATCCATTATGTGGCATTCAGGTCTGGGACATCACATCAATGTTTAGAATTATATTATTTTCTATGGATGCTTAATAAATATATACAGATCCCCTAGGAAATGACCAAATATGTTTCCAAAAGCTATAATTTCAATGAGGCATATCTCTAGATAGTCCAACATAAGATCTACAAAAATATTAACCATACACCACTAAAATTGTATGATATCATTTCATAATTTGAAAGGAATCATTATATAAGAAAATTTCCCATAAAGGATAGGTTATTTTTATCATATTAGGGTATTATGAGGGAATTAAAATCTATAAATATTCAAAAAAAACTATCCAATAATGTCATGTGATCTACCCACTAACCAATAACACATTTGATAAATTAATGGGATAGAGAAAATGAATTTTTAGGTGAATTGGTTCATCTATTTGTAGTCATTTCATACACTCGATCATTGCTGATATTCCATTATAATTGATTTCTTATTCTCATTTGTAAAAATTTTCTAACCACTTTTCTTAGTAACCACAAAGATGTGTATAACTCATTATGATTTATAAACTAGTTGTAAGATTTTGTATTCCAAAAATTTTATAATCATGTTTTTATCAACATCCATAATGGTATGGTTTTTCCTAATCTAGGTTTCCAAACATGTCTACAATTCTCCTTTAGAAATATTTTATGCCAAGAGACCTTGGGGTTTATTCCATGAATGTTATAGGGTTCCACCCTATTTCTTGAATGTTTCTTTTGATATAGTTAATTAATCATTTCTCTTTATATTTGGAATGTTTGTAGCATTAATCATTAGAAATATTTCACATATGATATGATTGGTATGATTTATGTCTCATTAGAGAGGATTTAGTTTCATATTTTTTTCATCAAAGAGATGACATTTGATTCAAATTTCCTTCTACAAAATAATGACTCTCCTTGGAAAAGGGTACCATTTCAGTTTCATATGTTAAATTATAAATGAATTTATATTTTATCTCTCCTTTATCCATGAAAATATAATTTAAATATTTTTTTGTTCTAAATTATCTTATATTATTTTCAAGATAAAGGTGATCTCTTATGTCTAAAATTATCTAAGAATAACTATGACTTCAATTGGTTCAATACAGTTTTATTTTAAAATTTCAAAGACTGAGTAATTTTTTTAATGGTTCCTCTTGGGGTAATGAATATTTAATTACACATTACTATCTACATACATCATGGTTTTTTACATAATGTAAATTAATAATCAATTTTTTTATTTGAGATAGGTCTTCAAAAAAATGGTGAATACCCTTGTGATTTATCTTTTAAAAAGTGATAATATGGAAAATTTCTTGAGAAATCAATTCATTCCAATCCAACAACCACATATTCCAAATTGCATATTGAAAAAATAGTGTACATGTTTTACATTTGAACATAAAAACTTGTGAGATTAATATATCCTATATTCAAATATTTAAATATAGGATTAGATATAACATTAATTTAATCCAAATGGACATATAGATCATCAGAAAATTTGAAGGGACTAATTTTCTGGGGAATAGAAAATGTACATGGATATTGACAATTTTTGGGATATGGTGGTTTGATCATGGCTTAGAAATTCAGTTATAGGAAATGTTTTTAATTACCATATATTATCTTGAACAGGGTGAAAATATCATTTAGTAATATATCATTTTTGGAAATATTCAAGATGGATTCAATGGTGGTTGTGTTATTTTCAATATTTTGAAATTTCTCTTTGATAATAGTTTGAGGTTATCATTCCTCAATATTCTTGGAATATATAATCATAGATGTGAATAGTATGGTAACATTTTTCTTTATTATTTCCTACCATTGCAATGTATTATCTAGTATTTACATCCTTATTCATTTGTTGGTTTAATCCACTCTCTTTTTGTCATCATGTTTTGGTTTAGTGGTTCAAATTTAAAAAAATATATCAAAAAATTCTAGAATTTCTAAACCCATATTATTCTTATTCATATTTTACTTCATTGGGTTATGGTGGCATCATATACTAGAAACTACATTTTATTATCATCGTTACAAATTTTTTTATGTTTGGGTTTGTCTGAGTTATGAGTTTTTCTTGGTTTTTGGATAGCATGTAAATTAGATTCTAATATTTATTTGACAAATCATTCATTATATTCTACCATCCTACAACATTATTCATTTTTATAATTTTATTAATGGTGCACTAGGGTAGGGATTTCAATTTGAATTTTTTTGACATGTAGGTGGCTTATTTCCTTGTTATTGGTATTATTACTCATAAGGTTGATAGAATAGAGAGGATTCTATAATTGATTCTAGAATGGGGATTTAGCCATACATTGTTGGTATAAAAATTCCTTTTTGGATTTTCCCTCTCTCAATGGTTTAATATTTTTATACAACTCTCCATACTATATAACTCTTAAATATAATCAGTTATGTGATGTGTAGATTAAAATAAAACACATACATTAAGTGGGGAAGGTTGTCCATTTACTAGTTTCAAAAACATTTTTCATACTATGATTGTAAATTATTTATGTTTTTATTTAGATAAGTGTGATTATCCATATGTTTTTAACATGTATATTTATGTTTTTCTTATACATCTTGTTTGAAAGCATTGTGAAATATATTCAATTTTCATGATAATGATAATATCATGCATATGTGAATAATCAGTCTATGATCCTTTATATAATGCATCAAAGAGGTTTCTCTCATCATCCATCATCACTTGTTATATGAATATAAGGGTATTATTATATTATATTGTTTTTTGAGGACATATTTCACACTATTTCTTGAATCATTTCAAATATTCATTATAGGTTAATGCAATTGTTTTTCTTGTTTTAGAGGTCTTCTTGCTTATTGTGGTGCACAAAGAGGTATGGACTATTCTCTATAGGAAAAATATGTGGATTTCATCCCATTCATTGATATCTCTAGGTTGTAGATAGTGAAACAAATCTTTGGTCGCTCCCACATGTGAAAAGTAAAATTCCAACCACATGACTTCTTCCTTATTCACACTTCTTGGATTAAAGATAAAACAAACAAAGATAAATTGTAGAATTTACTAGTTTGGGTCTTCATATGAAAGGATATAAAACATGTGTAATACCTGAAAAAAATTAAATGACATTTAAAAATAAATTTTTTAAATACAAAATGATAATTTATTATACATTTTTGAAAATTGTGTAGGAAAAAAAAATTAGTGTTTGATGTGGTTTAATTTAGATTTTTTAGCTCATAGTAAATATATGATAATTTACTCTAGTACATAATTTCACTTCTTTAATGTTGTATTTATGATTGTGATTCCTAAACCTAGTATGAAAATTCCACTCTATCTAAATTTCATGATAAAAAATATTTCATTAGAGGTCTTATTCATGAAAGTTATTGGTTTAATTAAACAGCCACTCCACATTAGTGGTTCCATGTATTGACCTACACCAGTCAACAAGCGTTGATAAAGATATTTATTTCACCTGAAGTGTGTATTTATAATATTAAACAAGGTGATCCTTATTTAGTAGGGTTTTCATGATGTTTTCATGTTTTAGAATGAAATAAAATATATGATTTTTAATTACTGGGTACTGAAGAAAATGGGTTTTTAGTATCATATTTGTGGAAATTGATTTCTTTTAAGCATGTATTAACTTATGTAAGTATAACACAGTCCCATAAAATTGAATCCTCCATCATTATTAATTGTTTTTATGAATTCATTTACTACCATTTCTCCATTCTCAACTTTGATTATCTTTTACTGAAAATGAAAATATTCAACAAAATATTACTGGTTGGAATATTCTCATTATAATGTTTGTAGGACATATTTTTCATTATTTGGATCACCAATAAAATACCAAAATAGGTATTGAGTTTCCCATTAGTAAACATTTCTCCAAAATTTATTCTTTACATTTTGAGTAATTAACAAACACATTTTCAGGTGACCTTAGATCACCTAGTCAGGGTGATCTAAAACTAATAAGAGGGATAAATCAATTCTTAATCAGAGAGATTTTGAAAAAAATTGTTTAAATAAAAAATTCAATTGTATCCCATTAAAATTATGAAATCATTAATTCAGAAAATATTAATATTTTATAATAGATGTGGGATTTTTCTAAAATTATGACTCAAGGACCACATGTTCTCACCACCCCTTCAACTGACAAAAAAAAGGTTCTACCCCTCCATAATAAAAGTAAAAATGGATTTATAAGTGGTAGTACGAATACTAAATGAAAAAAAATAATCAAAATAGGACCATGGTATCCAAAAGTAGTAGCTGTTTTTCTATTCTTATCCACATATCCCCTCATCAGTGTTGAGTCGTCCTTGTATTTACAGAGGGAAGAATCTAGTTTATCTGACTCATTGAATTATTCTATATCTTTTCATATATTTAATTTTTCATTATTATGATATTATATGTTGAGTCTAAGAATATCATTCATGTTTCTAAACACTAGTAATGGTTTGTATTTACATAATAGTGGTAGTAAAATATACATTACGACATCATCCATTGAAAATCCACCATTTCATATCCACCATTTAACATTTACCATTGGGTAAACTTTAAATAGTGAAATAAGTTCACATCTTCAATCTTCTAAACAAAGGGTCATTAGAAAAATGAATCATCTATGGGATGTTCCCTCTATATATTTAATTACCTAGAGGATAAATAACATTTACTACTAGGTTAGTGGTATATCAAATCTTCCATTAGAAAACATTTTATCCCACCTACAATTTTTATAAACTAGTATTATAAATTTATTCATTGATTCATTAATATTTCTTACTCTTAATTATGTATGAATAGTTTCACTAACCGTAGTGTCAGAGGTGACATCATAGAAAGACATGAATTGGCATAGACAACAATCCACCATACATATGAGATTTTTTAATGGATTGTATGTGGGTTTTATTTGTGTGTGGATATATCAACAGTTCCATAATAATTGACTCTTCTTCCTCATCCTCCCCCTTATATGAACATATAATATCACGCATTCATGAATTGTTTTCATGTATTGCGTTGTGGCATGGATAAATTTATGGGATGTAGTATAGGGTTTCGTCATTTTAGAAAGCTTGTGAAGTTGAGAGATGGGAAAATTATATGGTCCCCCTCCTCAATATTAAGTTTCTATAATGCATGGTAAAGTATTTGCATACCATTTATGGAGGCAGAGACAATGGTCTCAAAGACAGTAGTGGTGAAAATAATTTGTTATAAAAGGTGGAAGTGGAAGGTAGGTAACATCCAAATATACCTTCTGGTGAATAGTATATAACATCAAAAAAAATTTCAAAAAATATTATAGATACTATTAAGGAAATGTTACACTAAATATACCATTTTCACAATAGTTCCACCTTTTCATAGTGGTGGTGTGAAACAATAGTGTTGAAGGATTCTAAAAATGTGGTGTTGGATTAGGTCATTATCGGATCCAATGGTGATCTGTGGGTGTCCAGCCATTTTATAAAGATCATTGGTTGAAATTGTAGGATTCTTGGTAGAAAAATGGCAACATAGCCTCATCCATTAACTATGACCATCACTATGGGTATAAGAATCATAACTCTCCCTCAGTGGATTCATAAATTATTAAATGTAAATTAGTGAGGTCCCATGAGGATATTAACGCTATATAAGGTGATCAAGTATGTTGATAGATGGAAATTGATTGAAAAATATGCCCCAAGTTGTTAGAAATGGAATTTTATAATGATTACTGAAGGTGGGGCATGAAAATGTGTTGTAGATTCAGAAGAATGATCTTTCCAAGAATATTCGATTATGAGAACCATGTAAGGACACTATTCCATTTAAAATAGGATGAGTAACCAATAACATTGTCCCCATCATACTAGATGAATTTCTATTTTATTTTTTATATGGAATGTAATGATATATAAGTTCGAATTTCATAACTGAGGATGGATTCTCGTTATACATGAATAAATGGACATTGTTTGGGTTCACTACACAAAAAATGAATTATTGTAGTCGAATATTCTCCTGAGGGACCATTCCATGGACACATTCAATAAGGGACTGATTTCCCTGGGCGACCTCTCACCTTTAATCTTTAGAAGGCCATCATAGTGGTGGCATAGCTAGCCAACCCCCTATGTGATGCATATGTCGTGGTCTATCACTTATTGATGGGATATCCTATCCAAGCCCAATTTTAGTCGGTTAAAAAATATAAATAATTGAAAACATATTTTATTTTCCATAAAATTATAATAAAAATATCTACAAAAATATCATAAATATAATCCATTATTAAAACCCACATCAGTATTAATTTTAAAAATTCAATTCAAATTTCTTATATTTATTAAAAAATTTAATTACAAGGATTTTTTCATTGAAAATCATAATAAAATTATATGATTTATTTAAAAAATCATGAAAATATTATTGTTTCATATATTTGAATATTGAGTGAAAAAACTATACTCCTTTAAGAGGTGATAGAGTTATCACTCCCTAGTGTATTGGGAAAGCAATATCTGGTCAACATAGCATGACATCCATCCTTGGAAGATAATCCACTATTGTATTGATCTAAAGGTAACATTACATCAACCTAACATATATATCTATATGATATTATTATATAATTTCTTGTCTTTCATCCCAACACAACATAGAACCAATATTCTTGACTATGGATCACCTAATATTGGATACTAATGGCCCACAAGGAAATATGATTTCTTTTTTTGTGTTGAAAACATCTACAACCTCAAACAATGAAGATCATGATATTGTGATGGATATGGGTAGCCAGTGTACAACGTATATATCTTGGATGAGAAATTATCTCATGAATCTATCCTCTAAGGTGATTCGGGATTCATCATTATTTCCTAATATATTTTTTATTACTAAAGCCATATTGATTCAATCTATATTTAATTTCATTGACACATTTTGTTGAAGTTGTTATATCCATCATCAAGATATTAGACACTCATGGAATCACTATAACACAAGGATCCAGTAATTTAAATGGTAATACATGATGCTTCTTCGGTGGAAATAGCTGTTGGGGTGGTTGTGGAGACCATACATGTCCTTGAAGTGATGAGCCCCGAATGAATACTTGTTATCTCTATGGTCATTTTCTCAAAATTTGGATAATTTTTTTCATAAATGTAACCATATATGAATTTTTTGGATCCACTGTTCTTATTGAGTAACAGCTGTCCTGAATGTCATAATCAATATTGTTCGGATCTGCAGTTATATCGCCTATAGGGGTGATTGATCCAACACTTTCTACGATTGAAGGTGTTGAATTGTGGATTGTGCATATGAGGTTATTGAGTAAAGCCTCGATTTATAGATTAAATAATATCCACCATTATTTTATGTTGGCCTATCTATTGAATTGCTGGTTTCCATTCTTATGTATAATCCTTTTCTACAATATCAATGGTTGGAAATTGTAAAGGGTAACCATTAGTGACAACACAAGGCCATGAGTAACATCCCAAATTATATCTCCCATGCCTAATAGGATAATATAGTATGCTAGATATGATCCCTTCAATGATATCTTGAAACTATAAGGTTTGGTTTGGCAGACTATTACATGCTCCACTCCCTAGATATAGTCATCTTGGTTGAGTTGGTATTCATGGAGTGGTATGATTCATCCACTTTTCTACACGAGTCCAACTATATAAGATTCCAAACCTGATAACAAGATCAATAATATTTGTATAATTTTTGGATTTTGGTTCGCAAATAATGGGACACCATTTTGACCATTGAAGTGTATTTTCATAATCTATATGCTCAAATAGACATGAAATTAGTAGAGATAGATCAAGTAGAAAAATATATAGTGGAATTTGAATTATAACTAGGTTAGATTCATGCGTTGATTTATATGTTCCTTCCCTATGAATTTGAATATCTGATAGACATATCCAAACTAAATGTATTCATAAAACTTGTTTATTGGAAGTTTTCCATGCTTGGAGATTTATCTACCAAGAAGATCCAAAAAAAGATAATTTTTTAACATGGAAAAATTGAAAAATAAATTGATGAACCATTTTTTTTATTATCCAATAACTACATCAAATTATTGAGCTCCCTTTTGGGCATTTTTGCTCATTTTTATGAATAATAAGTCCAATTATAATTTTTTAATATCACGTGATACATTATTTGTGGAAGAAACATTTAATGAATTACAGTTCCATTTAATTATGGAAAACATAAAGAAATGGACACATTATTCAAGATTGTAATATTTCATCAAATATTATTTGTAACCTATAATGATATAAGAATTATGATGGTGTGACTATATGTGATTGTTTTCCCTAACACAGTTTGAGGTGCATAAGGGCATAATACCAAGGGTGTCATATATCAACAAGTGAAATGTGTTGGTGGGGATTACTAAATTATTACCTCAATAGTTTGTAATGAATGATAGATGATGATATTGAATGATAGATGATGCATGATAATTTTTTGTATTAATTAGAAAATTTTCATTTAGAGGATCCAAAACCATTCCATTTAAGATAAATCAACCATGATATGTTCTCTATGTGAGCAGTTGTGTAATTTGAGCCATGAAACTTTACATTATAGGACTTCATTTTAAGGGGAAGATGGTTTTTCTGTGGTGGGTTCCCTAGATTATTGATGGGAATATTTTTTATGTGTTCCATAACTATATGAGATTTACTTTAGAAAAAAATTAATGTCAATCCAAATATATGTGATCTAATTAATATTTTTTTGGAGTTATATTCCTAGAAAAATCCTAAAAACTAATGTTTATGCTATTGTGCATCGAGAAACCAACAATGAAAATAAAAAATAAAAAAATTAGATTATGGAAAAAAAATACAGACCAAATTGATCAGAGAAATGAGAATAATGTTTGATGGTTCTCTTGAGAAGAAATTAATGATCTCCAGGGATACTGGTATAAAGACACATAAGAATGAAAAGAAAGGGGAAATTAATTTAATGTAAAATATAATGGATAATGGTATGTTCATTTTATTGTCATGCAACTTTGACCACTTGGATTTTCCTTTTATGTTTATTTAACTATTACTAGTTTTGAAATGAAAGTCATGGTTATGAATCTATGAAAACCTGGTGAACGTGGATAAGGTCATATGTCTTGGACTATTGTGTGTGACTTTTACCATTGGGCATCCTAGACTATAGTTGATAATATTTGGTTATGAGATATAAACAGAAGAGAACATGAATTCAATGTATTGCATTATTGATCATAATTCGGTGAGAAAATTTCACTAAATTATATAAAAACATAATGTTAATGGACAGACAAATGGGGTGTATTACACCAGTTCAAATCAAATAAGTAATATAGCGTATTATAATTTGAGATAATGATTCTCAGACCACTATCTCTCATATATGGAAATATATCATATATGATTGTGATGGCAGTGCTATAGTTAAATAATAGACTAGATAGAAAATGGGGAATGATATCCCTCACAGGAGAACGATTAAGGAAAACTCTCATTGAGATCTATATTACATGTTTAGACAGTGGAATTATTTTATAGAGATGTTAGGTGGTATATTCTGGGGAAACATTAATCTGACTAGAGAATCATATTTACCCCATATCTGATCCATTGAGGAATAAATGCATGGGGCATTCCACAAAATCGTAATTATGTTATCCTTATTGGGGGCCTCTAACATAGGTAACAGTGGTGGCAGCTCCATGGGATCCTATGATAGGTGTATTAGATGGTGAAAAACACATAGGGAATAAAATTAGAGACATGTATTAGGGATATAGGAAGGATTTAGGTACAATTTTAAGAGATTAAATGTAGTATATAATCCATATATCCAAGATACTATATTATGAACATTTCCATACTATTTAGGAAATATTGGATAACATTCAATGTTAAAGCACACATCAATGATTTAGGAATTTTTTAGGGAAATGGTTTATCCATTCATAGCCTGATTTTTTCTAGATTGAAGAACCTTGCATCTCAACTAGAATCCTTGATATAATTGAGTGACCTAGAGAGGGTTATGTACTCCAATTTTTTTGAAAACCCACTACCCAATTAGGTTCTATCTCTATTGGAAATTCCTCCGTTTTGAGATCTCCTATAGTTCAGTATTAATGGTAGAATTCACCAATAGACTGTAAACATTATGAACCTTGGGTATGTGAGGTGTAATGAGGGTCTCTTATTCGAGGTGTGGAAAAGTTCCCCATTGATGAATTAGAAGATCTCCCATTTAACTGGGTATTCTAGAAAATATTACAGGATTATAGAAATTATTTTCATTTGAAATCGTAAATTTTAATCATGTGGTTCATAATAGAATTTCATATCATATATTAGGTTAACATATTTGATTAATACATAAATATTTGACTATAACCAATATGAAAAGAAA